>CM070595.1:39772609-39901826 GCA_036346395.1 Hsuehochloa calcarea | reverse complement strand
TCAATCATTATGCATATGAGAATGATATACTATACATTTAATGCATTCTCCCTTTTTGGCAATTCTCCTCTTTTGGCATTTTAAACAAATGAAACATCCAAATGGAAGAGTATTGATATAAACATTCTCCCTTTTGGCATTAATCACTAAAAGGACACAAAGGAGGTTTGCAAATCGATACCACTTGCAAATATCGAGGTTGGTCACAAAAGTATGAATTGAACTTATATGACCAAAGGAGATTTTGTTCTCAAGATATGAGAGGAGAAACAAAGATAGGTTATAAACCTATTGATCATAATATTTTCCCCTTTTAAATCAGAATATTGAGAACCACTTGAAATGATTCGACTTGAAATGATATTTGAAATTCATTCAAATAATCTCCTTCTTTGTAGTCTTCTCAAGAACATTTTCAAATTCCAAAACGAGAAGATCAAAGATGGCCAATATTGAAAATATGTGGAAGCAAGCTCAGAAAAATATGAAATTAATCATGGAGCTAGTGCTGGCATATACACACAATTTTCATTTTGGGAGGCTTAACCAAATGTCAACCAATTTAAAGATATGAAAATCACAAAGTTTCATAAAACTGAAAAATTCAGGATTTTCAGATTTTGACAATTCATTTGAGCCTCAAAAGACAGCTGAGAAAATGGGTAAAATGGTTCCAATAAATTTGAGAAATTTTGTCAACATAGAACCACTATAGAGGATCAAATTTCATTATTATAGCTTCCTCTAATTATGAACCCATTTAAAGATACAAAATTCACAAATCTGCTCAAAACCATGCACAAATCTGAAATTTCAGCTTTTGAGCAAAGAGAGAAAAAGTCAAAACTTTTTCAATTCAAGTCGAAATACCTTCAAATTTGGCAGAAATAAACTTTAGACTCCTGAGAAACTTATCCAAGAAGAATTTTCCAAAAAGGAGTCTCCAATCAAAAGATATGCCAATTTAAGCTTTGAAGGTAAGATTTTAGTTTAAAGAGAAGAAAAGTCAATACTTTTACAAATGAAGTCCAAATTCTTTGAAAAGTTTCAGATTTTAACTTTGGACTATTTAGAGTGTTTTCCAACAAGAATTTTTGAAAAAGGACTTCTCTTTCAAAAGATATGGCAAAATGCGCATTGAAGGTATATAAAGAGAGCAATTTTGCTTTTAAGATCCAAAATGCAAACCAATTTGGATTTCATAGAGTTTTTCACTTTGTTAGCTTTGTATGAGTTAGAAATACTATTTCAAGCCAAGATACACAAAGAAATCCGGCTCAAATAGCAAAACTCACTATATGCAAGAATAGGTCATTTTGGGTCAAAGCGAGTTTTTCGGTGAGTTTCAAATAAGTATAGCTTTTCAACGGTTGGTCTTTTGTAAAAACGTTGAACTTGAGAAATGTTTAAAATGACCAACCTTATAAGTTTGGTATTAAAAACTCTTCCAAAAACTCAATAGATTTTGATTTAGAGAAATATGTCATTTAATTCAAAATCAAGATCATATAAGATCCTTTTGAGGCCAAATTTGCTATTTGTTTTCTAAAAGAGGAATTTTTACTTCAAAAGCATTTGAAAATATTTGAAATACATTTTTAGATACTTTTGTGTAGTTTTTCACAAGATTGACCGTTTTGAGCAAAAAGCCACTTGTAAAAAATATTTGGACTTTCGAATGGAAGGCTTGATTTTGAAAAGCTAATCTTGCATATGATTTATAATGCCACTCCAAGAATACCAAATGAAGCAAATGAGAATGAAACACATTCATTCACAAGATCCAATAAATCATTTTGGGCAAGTAGGTAAAATAGTTTTCTCAAATTACATAAATTTTGTAACACCATAATCTTTTAAGAATTTTTCACAAAGAAAAACTCCCCCTTACACAAAGGGTTCCTCTTGGCATTCCTTTCTTCTCATTTGACATACAAATGATTTTCTTATTTCCTTGTCATCTTCTCCTTTGTCATCGTTTTAGCATATGCCCATCCGATTTTATACTACTTGTAAAAGATACCACAAAACGGAGAGAGCTTTAGATAAAAGAAGATTTTGATCGGCAAGGATGAATAGAGGATACCACTTTAACGAATAAGATGATATCACTTGAAAAGATAAATCTCATGCCGAGATCAAGATGATCAAAATAAGCTATCACTTTTGAAAGAATTCCACTTGAGAGATGCAATTGCATTTGAAATCAAGGAAAAGTAGTAGTGGATAGCTAGCAATGATATCAAGGATCAACTTGACCAAAGAAAGCAGCCACAAAAGATTTAGAATTGAAATGGAATGAAATGGCTGTTTTGTCAGAAAAATCGGAAGTTCCGCCGTTTAACTTGCGGTCGTACCGGACTTCGGAAGTTCCTCAGTTATAACGCCGGTAGTTCCGATTTTCCTGGAACTTCAGAGATTGATCTTGGAATTTTGAAGAAAAGAAGGAATTGTTGTATTTTACTCCAAATCTTTGCACAATCAATCAAATAAACATCTTTGGAGTATTTCCAACTTATATAGCCCATAAAAATAAATTTTAAAATAGTTTTTATAAATTAAGCTTTTGGTTTTCGGAAAAGAAACATATTTCCATGAACTTTCATCAAAAGATCCAAATTGAGCAAATGATGAATTTTAAAGCATCCAATTGCATGTATGAGTCATAAATACCATTATGAACATATTCATATGAAGAATTTTGGTTCATATGGAAAAACTCACTTAAGTGCTAGAAAGTGACCACTTAGGTCATAGTAGTATTTTGGACGAGTTTGAAAATCAAATATCTTTTTCTAGGTTGGTCTTTTGAAAATCCTTTGAATACCAAAAATGTTTAGAATAACCAACTCTAGGATTTTCCTTTTGGCAAGATTTTCAAATTCCTTTTAGAATAGATTTTACACAAAAATCTAGTT
Source organism: Hsuehochloa calcarea (assembly GCA_036346395.1). NCBI lineage: Eukaryota > Viridiplantae > Streptophyta > Magnoliopsida > Poales > Poaceae > Hsuehochloa > Hsuehochloa calcarea. Next base: position 39,898,908 of record CM070595.1, on the reverse strand, counting down.
TATGTCAAAAACAAGATACTATAATGTAGGATTTTGGCTAGAAATGCATTTTTACTTAAAATAGGTTTTTCTAAAGCCAAAACCTTTGGTAAACCTTTCAAAAGCATTTGTATACATTTTGCAATTAATTTTTCAAAGAATTACTAATAGTTATCAAATTTTTAACTTTTGGCTAAAAGGCTTATTTTTGAAAAGCAATACTAGCACTTAATTTATTTGGGCACATTTAGGGATGTGATATACATGACTATGATTTAGCACTCCCCCTTAATGTGCCACTACCATCTTGCTCAAGATATTTAATAAAGAACATTATGAACATAGAGCAAGAGCACCCCTTTTTAAAATAATTTTCATGAAATGCAACCTACACAAGGCATAAGGGGCTAGATACTTCAATGTAAGTACTTGTTACCAAAATGACATTGGCTTATGATACGACATGATTATCCTTAGGCTTGGCTCCAATTTCGCATATGGCGATCCGTCCACCTCTTCATATGAGCCAAACATCTAATGCCTTTCCAAGTACCTATTCATCATTTAAGCACTTTGGTACCCAAAACTTGGTTGGGTCCACGAATGTTAGTCACAATAGATTTGGGCACCCAAATGGCCCTCACAATAGTTTTAGAAGAACTAACATTCATAGCAAACACATTGCCATTAATATCCTTCCTAAGCAAATAATGATCATTATAAATAATGGGCTTAGGAGTGATACCTTTGGGACATTGTTTACCAATATGCCCCTTTTCCCGGCAATTGTAGCAAGTTAGGACTTTGCTTCCCCTACTTGTCTTTATTTCTTGCTTCTTGCCGGTTTGCCTCAATTTTGAATGTCTTGTCTTGACATCCTTTTGATTAGGGCACACCGAGGCATAGTGGCCCTTTCCGTTGCATCCATGGCACTTGATATATTTCTTCGTATGTCTCGCATTGTGCCTTGTCTTGCTATTCTCCTTTTCTTGGGAGTGTAGCCAACACCACTCTTATCTTGCAAGCATTTTTGCTTGCTCAATATTTCGTCGAGTGGCCTTCCTTTATAGCTTCTTTCCAAGTCATTCTTCAAATTTGTGACTTGGGCCTTGAGCTCATTATTTTCCTCTACAAGATTAGTCTCAACAAGCATAGAGGAAATAGGAGTATCTAATTTAGAGCAACAAGGCATTTCAAGTAAATCCTCACATGAGGTGGATATATCAACCTTAGATAACATGCAAGAGTTAACAACTACACATGGCATATCATCTAATAAATTACATGCAATGCCTATATCCACCTTAGAGCTATTTAGATTATTTAGGAGGAGAGTTTCATGTTCATCTTTTAAAACATCATAATCATTTTGAAGAGAGACATACTCTTTCTTCAAAACTTTGAATTTCAATTTCTCCTTTCCTAAATATTCATTGAGCTCTTCTAGCATATCCATCAACTCATCATATGAAGGCTCATCGTTATCATTTACCTCATTATTACCTTGAGCCATGAAGCATCGAGTTGATGTGGAGGGAGTGGAGGAGTCCTCGTAATCGTCGGAGTTTGAGATTGAGCATTCTTCTCCCGACGAACGTTCATATGTGCAATCTTCACTTGTGGAAGTGGACAATTCATATTTATCTTGAATTTGGGTCCACATCTCATGAGCGCTCTTGAGATTGCATATGGCATCAAAAATATCTATACTCAAAGCACTAAATAAAACGTTAGTAGCTTGAGCATCGAGATGCGAGCATTTCTCTTCCTCAATTGTTGGAGCAAGAGGATCCTTTGGAGGAGAAAAGCCCGCATCTACAATCCGCCATATATTTAGGCCCATGGCCTTAAAATAACAAATCATGCGGATTTTCCAATAAGCATAATTTGTGCCATCAAAGATAGGTGCTTCACCTAGGTGCACTAAATCTCTAGTCGCCATCCTTTACTCTCTAGACGGTTAAGTCTAATCAACGAGAGACCAAGCTCTGATACCACTTGTAAGATCGAGGTGGCCGACTAGAGGGGGGTGAATAGGCGGTTTTAAAAATCTATCGGGCTAAACCAATATATAAATGCGGAAGCTAATAGCGAATTGGTTTTGCACAATTAAAACCTAAATCAACTAGGCTCAACTAAGTGCACCGACAATACAAGAGAGCAAACATACAATGATATATAAGCAATTAAAGCAGGAATGTAAATTGCTCAAAGTAAAGCACAAGTAAAAACAAGATGACACGATTATGTTTTACCGTGGTGTTCGGAGACTTGCCGGTCTCCCCTAATCCACGTTGAGGTAAGCCCAACCACGTTGGACCGGCTCCTCAAATGAGCACACACCTCCGAGGTAAGTCCAACTCTTGGACCGGTTCCAAACCGAACCAACACCTCGCTCAACTATGGTTGCTCTTCCTCCACTCCGGAGATGGCGAGCACCAAACCACTCACAACCGTCGGACCTTCTCACAAGCTTCTTGAGAAGGTCACCGAGCACGACGCCTCCACGCCGTCTAGGTGTCGGCAAACACCAAGAGAAACAAGTCTCAACGATCACTTGAACTAATCAAGTGTCAACGCTCAAGTGGATACTCAATCCACTACCTAAGGCAACACATGCACTTAGGGTTTGCTCTCAACACTCACTAAGTGCAACACATGCACAAAAGAGATGAGAGGCTTGCTCTTAGCTCAATAGAATGAATATGGGCACCAAAGAACCTCTCCCAACCGCCAAGGTGGCTATATATAGCCCACACACAAAAACTAGCCGTTGGAGGCAAAGTTGCAGAAAATCGGAAATCGGAAGTTCCGCCAACTAATATGGAACTACCGCTTTCTACTGTTCATGGGTCAGACGGTGCATAACGGCTCAAAACTAGCCGTTAAAACTTTTGGTGCGGAAGTTCCATGAATACAAATATCGGAACTTCCGATAATATCGGAAGTTCCGCAAGACAAAAATCGGAACTTCCGCAGCTCAATTTCAGCATGAGACGATACTCGGTAAAAATGTCATAACTTTTGACTCCGATGTCGGAATTGAGTGATCTCGGACTCTATGGAAAGCTTATTCAGAGGGCTACACAACCCACCTATTTGATTGACCTCAAACACATTTGATCAAATCAAAAAGCACAACTCCAAAGAGCCACTATCATGATCTAAGTCCAAATAAATAGCAATAAGCAATCTTAGACCATGCCAAGGAAAATGCATGAATCCCAACGATTTGCAAAACACATTTGCAAACTTAGATCATGCCACAAGGTGTAGGTACATGGACTTCAACCATTTGCAAAACACATTCGCAAAAGTATAGTCACATGCTACAAGGATTAATCGATAAGCCTCAACTATTTGCAAAACACATTCGCAAATAATAGCATCATGCCATGTAGAGCTAGAGCAAGCAAGATTGAGCTATCAACACATGATGAGACTCAAGCTACTAGACAAGACCCCTCTTAATAGTACGGCAACCTATACTAGCAATCCGGTCTTCCAACCAAACACCAAGACCGGTAAAAGACTAGGAACACATCCTTAGCCCTAGCTAGTCATACCTTTGCCATGAGCATCTTCTTGAAGCTTGATGACGCACATCTTCACTTCAAGTCCGGGTCATTGTCTTGACATGCATCAACCCATGATGCATCCTTTACTTGACCTCCATCAACACATGATGGATCTTCTCTTGACTTGACGATCAACTCATGATCATCTCCTTCTTCGAGATCTTGTTATGCATCAACACACGATACATCCTCTTCTTGAACCTTGACTTGATGACGATCAACTCATGATGTCATCCAAAGTCTTCGTCACCCTAGAACATAGCCTTTTCATCCAACTCATGAAAAATGTTAGTCCCACAATGATTAACAATAATTATCAAGATATACATGCAACAAATGCTTCTAAACAAACTATTGTAGAAGGGTGCGGTACTACCGCCAACTATCATGCGGTAGTTCCGATTTATCGGAAGTTCCGCTCATTTCATTGCGGAACTACCGCACTTGCGAAAATGGCTAAGTCCCTAAAAGGGTACTCTGGAAAAATCAAACGCGCTTTTTCGGACTATCCGATAATCGGAACTTCCGCTCTTATCATTGCGGAACTTCCGCACTCGAGAAATCGGCTAAGTCCCAAACCGGATGCTCTCGAAAAATCAAGCACCGAAATCGGATCGTCGATAATCGGAACTTCCGCACGATAACGCCTAACTTCCGATTGTGCAGAGAGAAAGATTTTGCTTTTAAAACCAAACCAAAAGACAATGCATGATCCTAAGTTGATCTTTTACCATCTTTGCATTTCCTTTTCATGTCTTCATTCAGACTCCGGGACTAAACCTTGAACACATCTTAGCACACACATTAGTCCCACAACACAATTGCAAATAATTGAATATAAAGCAATATGAGTATATATGAACTACACAAGTTTTATATACTCAAAGGATTTGTTTCAAAGTAATGATCCTTAATATGTGAGGAGAATGGAATATGGATCAATACTTATGAAACCACAAAATATAGAGTGAACTCCCCCTAAATGTGTGCATACACAAATGTGTAATAAGAACATATGCACATATTCAAGTTTAACTTATGGTTGAGTTCAACCTATATTTTGGATTCGAGGAATGCAACAATATATAAGATTAAGATGTCGATTGCATACCTCATTGAATTTCACATTTATATCCAAATGAGACTACACAAGATATTACTAGATAAAAGAGTTAGTCTCATATTTGGATTTGTCATTAATCACCAAAACAATCCATTAACTCATAATGGCAGGTCTAGATCTTTCACACAGCCGTGTATATCCACCACCCAGCCGTCGCCGAACTTGACGAAGCCGGTGATGTCGTTGTCCATCTCCACGAAGCTTGCTTGCACCCGGACATGTGATTGCTAGCACCGTTGTCCAGGTACCAAGTGTCGTCATGGGCATCCTCCACGCGCCTAGATGCACCTCGCTGAACACTACGTTAGTGCATGTGCCTATGGAAGCCTCGGCGAGTGTGCACACCTGCACCATGAGAAGCGTAGGTTTGTCGTCAACCTGCGTCAGATTAACTTGCTCGGCGCGCTTATGGCGGTCTCTGAAGTAATACCCGTAGTTATCGCAGTTGTAGCACTGAACCCGTGACATGTCACGGTGCACACTGGACGAGCCACCGTCCTTGCTATCGTGCTCGCCTTTTTTGCGTCCATGGCCACGTGGCTTGCGGCGGTAACGATTGTCACCCCCTAAGGAGCCGTCGCCTTGCTCCCTCTTCTTGGCGTGTGCGAGCCACTCCTCTTCAGTGAGAAGCAGACGCCCACTGGAGCTGCCTAAATTGTCGCACATATCTCTGATCTACAGATCGAAGCCGGCTAGTGAGCTCTTCGATCAACAACGTGCTCAAGTCAAGTAGTGTCTCGATCGAGATTTTCACCTATGTATATCTAGGTGGCACAACACAAAGGAATTTCTTAACTACCTTTTATTCTTCCAATGTGTCGCCTAGGATCAGGAGATTGTTGACAAGTCCTGTGATCCTCATGGAGAAGTCGTCCACCGACTCATCATCCATGAATTTGATATCCACGAATTCCTTACGAAGTTTCTATGCATTTGCCTCGCAAACACGCTTGACGCCCATCTACATTGTCTTCACGGCGTCCCATGCCTATTTGGTTGTGTTCTTCACCGCCAGCATGGACAATATGTCTGGTGACACCACACGGAGGATGGTGGACAGCGCCAGTCTGCCGTCACTGTAGTCGGCATTGCCAGATTTGATCGCCTCACACAGGCCTTATGCCTGCAGGTTCACCCTCATCACGATGGCCCAGTTGGTGTAGTTCGTCAACGTCAGCGTTGGGTAGACCACCGATTGCGTCATCTCCCTTATCACCCGCTGCACCATATGCTCTTGGCCGCCATTGCTGCTGGATCCAATCTCGCAATCGCCATTGCCGCCGAGATTGATCGTGCGAGTAAGGCAGCCACCGACTGGCACCGGAGACGACTTGGTAGGACAACGTGAACCGTCGCATGACATCTTCATAGGGAGGAGAACACGAAGCTCTGATACTAATTGTTAGCCCGCTCGTCAATGTCTACGCACACCAACGTTTGAACGATTTGAGTCAAACAAACACACGCACTGTGCACAGCAAACAGAAGACAACAATATTTGGTGCTACTGAACTGTTGCAGCTTTTCACTATTTTCCTTCTCATTTTATTCTATCAAAGAGCCATTGCGTTACAAGCAATTAAGTGCCACTAATTAGCACCTAACTCCTATATGCATACATGCTGAACGTGCTCTATAACATCCTAATTTTTCGGGCCTTTTTGAAAATTTTCAAAATAAAAATCACCATTTCATTTTACCTAATTTTTTCAAGCTTAAATTGAAACTTCCAGAATTGAAAATATTTTAAATGATTAAACCAAACAATAATTAAATTCAAAATGAGTCTATTGGATTTTCACCAATTCTTTTGCTAATCTCTTGGATTCTCGTTTAAGATATTTCTTTTCTATTTTCTCAAGGTTGTTTATTTTGTTAAAAATATAATTTAAAGTGGGAATATCTTTTGAAGCTTTAAAAATAAAAATAACCATTTGATGTTAGTGATGAAAGCTTAACTGGAAATTTTAGAAAACAAAAACCATTTAATATGAATTAATCAAACTTCAATTAATACAAATTTAGTTTAATTGGGTTTTTTGGTATTTAAAATCAAAGATATTATTTTAAGTCTTTTCTTGATTTTTCTGGAATTAAAAAAGGGGTTTTCCTTTTTTTCATAAGAAACTAAAAAATAATTTATTTGTAAAATTAAAAGACAAATTAAAGTTGTAAATAATTTTATTAAGTTCCAAATAATTCAAGGAATTTCTCTGTATTTTTATAGAATTTTTTTGACTTTATTTACTACATTCTAAAAAGCATTTTAATTTGTTGTATTTTCTGTAATTCAAAAATCATTAAAAATATCCTTTACTGTTTCGGGCCGAGTTCCCCCAGCCCGTTACTGTTTTTTGCTCACCCGGCGCACCTCCGCGGACCAGTGCACGTCGCGCCAGCCCGCCCGCTCTCTCGCTCCATCTCTCTCTCTCTCTCTATCTCTCTCTCTCTACCGCTGGGTCCCACCGGTCAGCCCCCCTTCTTCTCTCCCCGTGGCGCTGTTCTTCTTCATCCTCGATTCTCCGCACACACCTGCACCTGTCCCGTTGCCACCCGGTTATCCGCCTCGATCCCACCGCTCGATTTCCCACGTCGACCTGTCCCGTCGCCGCCCCGCTTCTCCGCCTCGGAATCTTGTCTCCCTTTTCCCCCGTTTCACGCCGATGCCGCCTGACGCGCGAGGAGCTTCCGTGGATCCCGTCATCAATCTCCCCGCCCGATCATCCTTCTCAGCTATAAAATGGAGCCCCAGGCGCCACTCTCCCCGCTTCCTTTTCCCCTCTACCCTTCCTCTATCTCACCCTCTCCTCGTCGTACTTCAAGCTTTCGTGCCGCCGGCCGCCGCTTGCTCCGTCGCCGGCAAATGACCTTCGTCGAAGTCGTCTTCACTGCCGGCTTTGCAAGGCCGTGTTCTACACAGTGCTCACCCTCGTTTTCTCCTAAGCCCGTCGGAGCTCGTGCGCAGCCTTCGATCGCGCGTTGTCGCCATTACCGAAGCCGTAGGTTTCCCTCATCCTCCTCTCGCCGCCGGTCAGAACCCCACCGTTGGCCGGCGACCATCGGGCCCCAATGTAGCATCCCGCTTTTTCAGAGTTTTGAAAAAATTTCAAAATTTTTAAACAAGAACCATTTGCTTTTAATTGCCAAAAGCTTAATTGGGAATTTCAGAATCAAAAGCAGTTTAATATGAATTAATCAAACTTTAATTAAATTAAAGTTGTTTTAATTGAGTTTTTCTGGTATTTAAAATCAAAATTATTATTTTAAGTGTTTCCTTGGATTTATTGGATTTTAGAAATGGTTTTTCCTTTTTCCAGAAATTGAAAAAAAAATTGTTTGCAAAATAAAAAGAAAAATTAAAGTTAAAAGTATTTTTATTAAGTCTAGAGTAATTCAAGGAATTTCTGTTAATTTTTCTAGAATTTGTAGACTCTATTTACTATTTTCTTAAATACCTTTTCATTTGTTTGTATTTCTGAAATTCAAAACTCAATTAAAATTCATTTCACTGTTGGTGGGCCGCTTCCTCCCCTTCGGCCCACGACTGTTCCGCCCCGCGGCCCATCTCCCGCACGCCGGGCCTCTCCCCCCTCCCCTCGTTGCGGCCGTCCGATCGCGATCCCGCGCCATCGCTTCGCCCGCGCTCCCCTCTCTTCTCCGCCGTCCGATCGAAATCGGACGATGCTCCGCCGCCCGCGCCCTGCTCTTCTTCCTCCCCGTGTCTTCTCTCTCCCGCGCCCTCGACTGCCGCGGGCTGCCTCCCGACGCGTCTTCGCCGCCCTCCTCGGTCCCGTCGCCGCTGCCGCCTCTACCCGGTCAACGCCTCGGTCTCCGCCCCCCCCTTTTCTCTTTTTCCCTCGCGGCGCGGTGCCCATGCTCTACCGTCGTAGCCGCTTGCTTGCCCGTGACTCCTCTCTGGTGCCTCCTCCGCCTCGGCTTTTCCCCCCTTCTCCTTGTCGCCTTCCCGCACGCGCCCGAACTCACTCCCCTCCTTCGGCTTTAAAGCCAGGGCGCCCCCTTTCTTCTTTCCCCCTCTCCCTCCCTTCTTCTTCCGGCGCCGCTCCCATCGCCATTTCTTCTCCGCCGCTGCCCCCTCTCCCGAGTCCCGCCGCCCCGGTGAGTCTCCGAGCCCGCCACTAAGCCGCCGCTTCACTGGCGCCACCTTCACCCGAGAAGCGCCGCCGCCGCCGCCCCTCCTCTGTTTCTCTCCCTCTACCGCTCGCTCTCTCTCGGTGTTCTACGTCTTTGTGGACCACGCCACGCACGTGGACCACGTCGTTCACGGTGCGGTGAACCAGTAACAAGATCGTGTTCGCGTCTTGTGCCGCGCCGAGCCGACATGGCCGCCCAAATGGTGCCATATCATCGCCACGTCAGCACTTTCGCCCGCGTGGCTGACAGCTGTCGATGCGTGGGCGCTAACGCATTTCTGGGAATTTTCAGTTGAAAAATTATTCCAGAAAATCCTAAAACCCTAACTCTATCATTTCATGTGATTTGAAACTTCAATCGGCCATAACTTTCTCATCCAAACTCCGATTTGGGTGATCCAAATTTTTATATTCATCTCAAATCAGCCCCTTTCATTTGGTTCTAGTTTTGTAATTTTTGGAGTTTATTTGGTATTGTTTTATTTATTGTTGCTCTTTTCGCAAGTGTAGATTCCGGCGTTCCGGAAGGTTTCTTCGACCCGACAACCGAAGACCCGCTCCTCGTCAACGAAGGCAAGTCGTAGGCCTTTGACCATGTTGAACCCATTTTACAAATGTATATTATTTTAAATTATCATGCATGGCTAGTTTTATTAGAAATGGTTTTGGGAATAGATAATTACCAAATTGCCATTATTTCTCCTTGATAAATTGAAAATGAAATGTTCCCTTGAATGACATAAATCCATGGACACCTTAGGATGGTTAATACTAGTTGGAATAATTTGTATTACCAACCTGGACGCGTATTATTGCTTAGCCTTGCTTTAGTTGCCCGTGGGTTTTACGATCACATGCTCAAAAAGAATGAAAGAACTTGACTAATGATATTATGGAACTGTGGTGTGAGGCCACTTCTATTAAAAGATGTGGAACCATGGCAGGGATTGCCATTTGGTCGGGATGAAACCAAAAAAGATTTATGCTCGGGCTTGTGGGCGGTGGTTAAGGTGGGTGCGTGAGGCACATTGGGATGCAGAAAGTCTTGTCTGAGCAGTCAACTAAGGACTTAACCTTGTATGCCATTGATCTGGGTCACACCGTACAACCACAAGTCCGGTATGGGACGGACCTGACCAACTAATTAGGAAGTTTTGAGTCGGTTCTATTTTGATGGGAAAGGCGCAAGAGGGGGCCGTGAGGGCGAAACCTTAGCGAGCAGAACCGAGGCAAAATGGACCTTTGTAAAGGCCTTGTGATAATCACTTAGTCGCACACCTCGGAAGTCTGTGATTGGACAGTACGAGTGATTTATCTCTTGTGGGTAAAGCTGTACAACCTTTGCAGAGTGTCAAAATCTATTCGAATAGCCGTGTCCCCGGTTATGGACATTCCCGGGTCTTTCACGCAAGGGGTAGCATTTTCAAAAATGTAGTATTGGTTCGATGGAAAGGTTTGGTTGGATTAGTTGGGAAGTGAACGGGAGGTTCACTGTTTGTTTCAAAGAACTTGATTATTTATGTATTAATCTTTTAAAATCCTGCTTTGCAATCTAATTATTGTATTTACTGTCAAACTTTCTTTCTGCAAAATTAACCATAAAGCCACCTTTGTTCAAGCCTGGCATGAATACTATGTGCATACATTTCTCTACGACTTGCTGAGTACTTTATGTAATCACGGCTTTATGCCCTTTGTTGATCAGCCCTAGTAGAAAAATCAGGAAATATTGAGTTCTACGAGGAATGCTACTTTGAAGATTTTGCGAACTAGGTCACGTCCTCCACTCGATTGCCTGTGGGCATGTCGATTGGGCACCACGTATTTTGAATTTTCCGCTGCAAGAAACTCTGTTGTTGCTAAGCCCTGCGTGGCGACTTTTGTAAGAACTTGACCATAAGGTCTTTTGTCATTAACTAATATTACCTTGTCTGCTTCATTAGTTCGTTGTTGAATGGTCATAATAACATCATTGTTGCAACTGTGCGAGCTAGCTACTGATCATGGGACTAGCTTGGTATACACAGAGGGTCTCGAGGTTGTGTAATACCCGGGGAGCCGACACCCAAGCGCCCCCGACCCGGTGCCGACGTGACGACGCCACCTCGATGCCCGGCTCGGTGCGGCTCCTCCTTCCAATACAAGATGGCACCACATCGGCCTTCGATAGCGCCTTGTGCGGCGTGCGCAAGCATCTTCGTTCGCGCGCCCGTCCACCGTGGAGTGGCGCCTGCCTGTGGCCCCAGTCTATACAGGATGTGGGGCCCACCTGTCAGTGACTCAACCTTTTTCTTTTAGAAAATAATTCCAAAAATTAGAAAATCCTGATTTTCATCATTTTATGTGTTTTCAAACTTCTAAGAGCCTGTTCTCCTTCATTCGAGCTCCGATTCGAGTGATTCAAATTTCTATATTTATCGAAAATCAATACCTTTCATTTGGTTCAAGTTTGGTAATTTTTGGATTGTATTTTGAATTGTTTTATTTACTTGGATCTTTTCGCACGTATAGATTCCGGCGTTTCGGAAGAATTCGTGGACCCGACGACCGACGCGTCTCAACTCTTCAATGAAGGCAAGTCGTAGACCTTTGATCATGTTGAACCCAATTTATAAAATTATATTGTTTGATATAAACATGCATGGCTAGTTGTATAAAAATAGTTCTGGGAATAGTTAATTACCTAATTGCTATTATGCCTCCTTGATAAATTGAGAATGACATGTACCCTTGAATGACATAAATCCATGAACACCATAGGATGGTTAATTATTAGTTGGACATTATTGTACTACCAACATGGGTTGTATTATGCTTAGCCATGCTCTAGTTATTCGATGTGATTCATGATCAGATGCTTAATTGCTTAAACATGACTTAATGAAAGATAGAATCGTGGCGCAGCCACTATTGTTAAAAGATGTTGTGCAATGGCAAGGGTTGCCATTTGGTCGGGTTGAACAAAAAATGATTTATACTCGGGCGAGTGGTCGTGCAGTAAAGGGGATGATTTTGGGATGTGGTTGCCTCGCCTAAGGACTTAACTTTGTGCACCATTAATCTGGGTCATACTGTACAACCACAAGTCTATTTATCAGGTGGACCTGACCAACTAATTAGCAATATTTTGATTTGGTTCTATTTTGGTTGATGAGCGGCTCAAGAGTGGGCTAGATCGAGGTGAATCCTTAGCGAGTAGAACCGAGTCAAAACGGAGCTTTGTAAAAGCCTTGTGTTAGTATCTCCTTGATTCACATGTCTAAGAAAACGTGTGTACGTATCAAGACGGTTATCTCTTGTGGGTCAAGCTATACAACCTCTGCAGAGTGTTAAAAACTATTCGAATAGTCGTGTCCCCGGTTATGGACAATGATAAGATCGATGTTGCAACTGTGTGAGCTAGCTATTGTCTGGGACTACTTCAGAATACATAGAGGGTCTCGGAGTTGCATACCTAGGGTCCCGACAAGAGATGGTATCAGAGCCATATCGACTGTAGGACTTAACAATAGTTAGCTTGGTCGTTTTAGTCAAAAGTTTCAAAACTTTATTTAAAAAAATCAAACCAACCAATTGATGAATAGATATTCTTCTCTCGTCTTATCCTATTATTTCTCATCTTATTCTATTCTTTTCTCACCTTATTCTCTTATCCTCTCATATCGTTCTTGAGTTCTTACATATTACCTTTTCTGAAACTTGGTTTCCAAATTTAAGTTGACCTCCTTAACTCTGGAATTTCTATAGAATCGAGCCCTTCTTAATCAAGTGAAGGATTGCCTAGGAGTTCAAGACCCGCCGTTTGTTTCAAGTCGACCATCCACATAAGTTAGATTAGTAGTAGCCCATCTCAGTTTTAGTATTGTTTAGTCCACGTAATAGGATCTTTTTGCTTGAGAGTCGCATTTGATTGCTTCTTAATAGCTTTCTGGCTACTTATTCTTTGGGTTTAACCGACTCTCCCTAGTTAGATTGTTCTGTCTTTCTCCCTTGTTCTCTCTCGTCTATTGCGCTTTCCCCTCTCACCTATCGTGCTTTCTTTCTGTCAGCTTTTAAACCTGGGAATATTTATTTCAGATGGATCAAACCTGCAACTCAGCAAGTTCCAGTGAATCAGTGGATCCCAACGCCAGTGTTAACCCCAATACCCCACCTCCATCGGCCACAATAGCAGACCAAGGCACGGATCAGTTTATGGTAGCTCAGACTCAGTTAATGAATGACATGATGTAGAGTATGAATCAAATGTTGAATAGACAGAATTAGGCTATTGCTGCCCTAGTCAACATGATGAACCTGCAGAACCAGACTGTTGCTGCTCTTATGACAATGATGAACCAAAACCATCAGGCCGCTGCCATGCCGCCGCCACAAGTTTACTCGCAGTCAAAGTTGGTAGAGTTCCTGCGGACACGACCACTACTTTGTTAGACTCCTCCGAACCACTGGATGCCAATGATTGGCTACACTCTATTGGGAAGAAACTCGCCATTACTTAGTGTAATGATCGTGAAAAAGTTATTTATACCACACATCAGCTGAAGGGCACCATGGCAGAATGGTGGGACAACTACATCGCAGTCCATGAGAATTCAGAAGCTATTACCTGGGCCGAGTTTTCAGTAGCTTTCCGCCACTCTCATGTCCCAAATGGTATAGTAGAAAGCAAGAAAAATGAGTTACCAAGGATCTAGCCACCAGAAATATCTCATTTCGATGACATTAGTCATTTTCTTCTGGGAATTCATCATCCTAGGAAGAACGTTATCTGTTATAGATGTGGTGAACAAGGACACTTCACCTACAAATATCCTCAAAAGGAAAAGCCAAAATGAGATAATCATTGTGTTAACTGCAATAGCACTAGACCCTATTTCTCTGGGTATCCCAAGAGGAAGGTGATCCAGTATAAATGCTGTAACTATTGTGGCAAGGAAGGGCACCTTGTCAAACAATGTCCCTCACATAAACAAGAATTCTTGCTACCACGAGCAACTTCAGCATTGGGAGTCATATCAGAAGAACCTCGGATGTCACGCCAAGCCACAATGATCTCGAAGCCCGTCCTAAGAAGCCAAGTGAGCCATGTTACTACAGAAGAGGCTCAAGCTGAGTGAAGGCAATTGAGGTTCGGCCCACCAAACCAGTCTAAGGATTGTGCCTGTATCCATCGTCGAGAGGTGGGACATAGTGTAGCATCCTGTCTTTCAAAGTTTTTTTTTGAAGAGTTTCAAAATAAAAATAACCATTTGCTTTTATTGCTAAAAGCTTAATTGGGAATTTCAAAAAATTAAAAAAATAGTTTAATATGAGTTAATCCAACTTCAATTAAATAAAACTTGGTTTAATTGGGTTTTCTGGTATTTAAAATCAAAATTTTCATTTTAAGTGTTTTCTTGAATTTATTGGATTTTAAAAATGGTTTTTCCTTTTAGCCAAAAAAATATACTTTATTTGGAAAAATTAAAGTTGAAAATATTTTTATTAAGTTCCAAATAATTCAAGTAATTTATGTGTATTTTTATGGAATTTTTGGACGTTATTTGATATCTTCTAAAAAAGCATTTTGATTTGTTGTATTTTTGGAAAATTAAAAATCTTTAAAATCCTCAAGATCGCTCACGAGCCGAATTAATCCGCTCACATCGGCACCTCCTCCGACCCACTCTGCTCCCGCGCGCGCCCACTCGCGTGTTGATTTCTCTCTCCCCCTCTCCCGGTCATTCTGCCCCTCTCCGCCGGAACTACCGCGCCTCCCCCCTGCGCCGCGCCATCCATGCTCTGGGTCTTCCGGCGCCATCTCGTGCCCGTTTTCTCACCGGCTCTGACCCGCGCCACCCTGCCCTACCCTCTGGCGCCTCCCTCCTTGAGCCCCTCGCCTCTGCCCCGCCTCCACCTCGGCCGCACTGGGCACGGCCCTTCTTTGCCGCCGCTCCTCCCTCCGTCTGGCCGCTCTCTCCCTCCTTCCTCTATTTAAGCAAAACCGGCTGTGCTCCACTCCTCCTTTCGCTCCTCGAGCTCCATTGCTCCTCCCTCCTTCTCCACTCCCCCCTTCTTCCTCCCCCAGCTCCCTCCTCCGCTCCTTCTGTCCCTTAGTTGAAGCACCTCCAGCTCTCCTCTCTCTCTCTTCTTTCAACCGAAACCACCAACACTACTGAGCTCCCTCTCTTCTTTCTCCCTCTCCTCCAGTGTGAGCTCTACCTCCACCATTGCCAACCTCGAGCTCTCCCTCCTCTCTTTCCCCCTCCCAGCCGAGATCAAACCGAAGCTCGGGCATTTTGATTTCTGTCGGTACTACCGCTTTTTCTACGTCGGTACTACTATTTTTCTTCGCCGGAACTACCGCTCTCCCTTCGCCAGTACTACCGCGCTCCACCTCTCCCGGTACTTTCGCCCTCCACCTCCCCGGTACTACTGTGATACCCGGAACTACCGCACGTGTCTGCATGTGAGTCCACATAGCGCCACGTGGCAGCTGGTGGTTTTTTTATTTTTCCTCTGAAAAATCCAGAATATCCAATTTCTATCATTTTATGTGATTTCAAACTTCCAGAGGTCATAACTTCTTCATCCGAACTTTGTTTTGGGTGATCCACATTTCTATATTAATATAAAATCAGTATCTTTAATTTGGTTACGGTTTTGTAAATTTTTGGATTTTATTTGGTACTTGTTTTACTTATTTTGTTCTTTTCAGCACGATAGATTAGGTGTTTCGTAAGAATTCTTCGACCCGAACCGACGCATCCCAACTCTTCAACGAAGGCAAGTCGTAGACCTTTGACCATGTCGTACCCATTTTGCAAAAGTATATTATTTTATATCAACATGCATGGCTAGTTGTATAAAAACAATTTTGGGAGTAGTTAATTACTTAATTGCAATTATGCCTCCTTGATAAATTCAGAATGACATGCCCCCTTGAATGACATAAATCCTTGGACACCTTAGGATGGTTAATTACTAATTGGACATATTTGTACTACCAACATGGGCGCATATTATGCTTAGTCGTGCTTTAGTTACACGATGGGATTCACGATCACATGCTCAAAGAATGATTGAACTTGACTAAAGAAAATATGGAATTGTGGCGTGGCCACTGTTGTTGAAAGATGTATATCAGGGCAAGGGTTGTCATTTATTCAGGTTGAACCAAAAATGATTTATACTCGGGCGATTGATCATGCAGTAAAGGGGGTGCGGGTAGCATATTGGGATGTGGTAGCCTCACCTGAGCAGCCAACTAAGGACTTAACTTTATACCCCATTGATCTGGGCCATACCGTGCAACCACAAGTCCATTATAGGGTGGACCTGGCCAACTAATTAGCAAAATTTTGAGTCGGTTCTGTTTTGGTTGTTGAGCGGCACAAGAGGGGGCCGGGAAGGCGAATCCTTAGCAAGCAGAACCGAGTCAAAATGGAACTTTGTAAAGGCATTATCACATGCTCTAGACTGCTTACCTAAGGTAGTGAGCGGTGGTATCGACGGATGCCAACAAACTAGAGAAGTCATGCCTTGTGGGAAAAGCCGTACAACCTCTGCAGAGTGTCAAAAACTATTCGAATAGCCATGTCCCCGGTAATGGACATGCTCGGATTCTTTCACGCAAAGGGTAGAGTTTTCAAAATGTGGATTGGATCGATGGAATGGTTGGTTGGGAAGGGAACGTTCACTAGTTGTTTCAAAGAAACTTAATTACTTATGTATTAATCTTTTAAACAATGCTTTGCAATCTACTTATTGTATTTACTGTCAATATTGCTTTCTGCAAAATAACCATAAAGTTATCCTTGTCAAGCCTTGTATGAATACTATTTGCATACATTTTCCTACGACTTGCTGAGTACTTTATGTACCCATGGCTATACGCCACTTGTTGATCAGTCCCCGCAGAAGAACAGGTAACACCGAGTTCTACGAGGAAGACTACTTCGAAGACTTCGCGAACTAGGATGCGTCCCCCACTCGATTGCCTGTGGGCATGTCGATTGGCCTCCACGATGTTTTGGACTTCCGTTGCAAGTTACTCTTTTGCTGTTAAGCCCTGCGTGGCAACTTTTGTAAGACTTGACCATAAGGTCCTCTTGCTGCTAATTAATATTACTTTGTCTGCTTCATTAGCTTCGTTATTGTATGGATATGATCACATCATTATTGCAACAATGCGAGCTAGCTACTTATCATTGGACTAGTTCAGAATGCACAGAGGGTCTCGGGGCTCCATACCTCGGGGTCCCGACAAAGAGATGGTATCAAAGCCATATCAACTGCAGGACGTAACCATAGTTAGCTTGGTCGTTTTAGTCAAAAGTTTCAAAAGTTATTTTCTAAATCAAACCAACCAATTAACATTAATAGATATTCTTCTCTCGTCTTATTCTAGTCTATCTTAACTTATTCTATTCTTTTCTCATCCTATTATCTTATCCTCTTATATCATTATTGAGTTCTTTCAGCTTATCTTTTTTGAAACTTGGTTTTCTTCATATTTAAATTGACCTCCTTACCTCTAGAATCTCTATAGGATCGAGCCCTTCGTGATCAAGCAACGGAAGACCTGGGAGATCAAGATTTGTCGTCTGTTTTAGGTCGACCATCCACATAAGTTAGATTGGTAGCTGTCCTCCCTAGTTATAGCATCGTTTAGTCCACGTAATAGGATCTTTTGAGTAAGTGTCGCCTTTTGATTGCTTCTTGATAGCTTTTTGGCTACTTGTTCGTTGGGTTAAACCAACTTTTCCTCCAATTAGGATATACGCCTTCCTCCCTTGTTTCTCGCTCATCTTCGTGCTTTTCCTCTCATCTATTATGCTTTCTTATCCTCGCCTATTAAACCCGGAAGATCATTGCGGATGGTTCGACCGAAACTCCGCAAGTCGATGAGCCTCTCGACACCAATGCACCACCTTCCCGGCCGCGGTGTAGACTGAGTTTGAGTCGATTCATGGCACCCAAACGTAGGTGATGAACTCAATGATGCGTAACATGACCTAGATGATGAACCAAAGAGATCGGATCACCGCCGCTCTTTCGCAGATGTTGAACGAGAACAATCAAGCGTTGCGCCATGCCACCTCCACCCCCAGCTTTTCCCCAGTCAAGACTAGCAGAGTTCTTGAGGACTCATCCACCCACCTCCTCTAGCTCCTCTGAGCATTTGGACGCAGATGACTGGCTGCGCTCTGTGGAAAAGAAGCTCGCTATCACCCGTTGTGATGATGGCGAGAAAGTCCTATATGCCACCCACCATCTTGAAGGCACCACCGCAGAATGGTGGGAGAATTACTGCGCTACCCATGAGAACTGTAACATCCCAATTTTCAGAGCTTTAAAAATCTTTTAAACAATGGTATTAAGAAAATTCACCATTTGGATTTATTTGAATTTTAATTTAAAAAGCTTAATATGGACTTTAAGGATAAACCGATTTAATGAGCTTAATCCCAACATTAACAATTGCCAAAATTATTTTATTTAGATTCCATATGTTTGGTTATATTTTACAGAATTTTCTAGAATTTTTCCAAGATCATTTGCTATTTTCCATTGCTTATTTGAATTTCTGCTATTTTCTAAAAACGAAAACTAATTTAAATCTCCAAGCAGTCGTTGGGCGAATCTCTCGGCCCAACACCGCTCATCTCGCCCATCTCTCGTAGCCGTCCGACGGGATCGACGGCGATTCGCTGCGCGCGCGCTCGCCTCCCGTCTCACCGCCGGTGGACCCCACCGCTTTCGCCCTCGCCGCCTTCTTCTCGTAGCGGACGCGCGCGCAAGAATCGCTTATTGGCGGTCAACGCCGAGCCCACGCGCGGGCGCCTCAACCTCCCGTTCTCTCGCGTGTGCGCGCACGACTCGCGCCACCGCCGCCACGAACCCCACCTTCTCTCCTTCTTCTCCGCGGTTATGCGCACGGCCGCAATCGCCGCCACGACCTCCACGCCGCCACGCCGCCGGACCTCCGGGCCCTATAAAGGAGAGCCCGGCGCCGCATCACCCATCCCGGCCGCCACCCACTCTCTCTCTCGCCTGTGCTCGCGGAATCGCGAATTCCCGCGCCGACACCGAGGGCTTGAGCTTCGATTGCGCCGCCTCCGTCGTCCTCGCTGCCGCCACCGCCACCGTTGATTCCCGTGACGCCGCTGGCCGGTGCTCACTCGCCGCCGGAGGAGCCTCTAACGCCGCCGCCGTCGAGCCCGCACCACCTCCTCCGCCAAAGTCTCGCCACGGCCGCTCGCCGTCCCTGAGCACGGTGAGCACACCCTCGAGACCCCGTGTTCCCTCTACCTCCTGTACCACTCATCGCCGTTAACTTCGCGCGCTCACGGAACCCTTGGTTCCGCGGCGCCGCCCTCCGCCGCCGCCCACGCCGCCTCTACTCACCGTTCGCCTCGTGGCGCATGCGTGGCGCCCACGAGGCGCTGTGTCGGCTGACGCGCACGCGAGCGCGCCACGCCAAAGACCGATTCAACTCAGAGGCTCGGTGGACTTGGTCCATCAGGAGCGGGTCACCGACATGTGGGTCCCACATGTCGCTTATTTCTTTAATTATTTAAATTCGGAAAATCCTTCACGACGTCATGCTTGCGCAATAATCCGATTTTTCTATTGAAAATAATTCGAATTCCATAAATCCTATTTTAGGGTTTTCTTTGATTCAAACTTTGAAACCTTATAACTTTTGCATCCTAACTCCAAATCCATCCATTCAAATTTCTAAATTTGTATAAAATCAAGATCTATTTATTGAGATTTTTAATTATTTTTATCAGAGTTATTTACTTCTGTTATTTATTTTTCTTGTTGTTGCTTCGTTACTTGTAGACTTGACGATACTTCCGAAGGTTTGAGGAAGAAGGAGCTTTCCAAGACCAAGACCAGACTTGAACCTATTCCAAGGCAAGCTATACCCTTGACCATTTTGCTTCCCAGCTTTATAAAAGTATTTTAATTCAAATTATCGCATCTTAATTTTAAGTATTTATTTAAAAGCTTTTGGGTGCGATGAGTTAATCCCAAATTGTTATGCCATCCTTGTTAATTGCTATGTCCCGATTCCTTGTCACCTTAGTTGGTATTTAGTTGGTAATATGGTAGCACCAACGTGGGTTGGTTAGTTGCGTATTAGATTGCTTAGCCATGCCACGAATCACTTGTCATGTATATTGTTATAAATTGACTAAGTGAATATGAGACTGTGAACAAACTGTGTGTACTATGTGTCTTTGTGGCATATGTTGCACTTAAATCAACCAGGTGGTAAAAGGATTTGACCGAGGCAAGGGGTGGATCTTGTGTGAAAGGGTGGACTGTGGACTGTGTGAATAATATTAACTGTGTCTATGTGGTTTGGTTAGTCGGAAGTCTTGCCTTGGTCAATTAAGGACCTCACCATGTGCGTCATTGGTGAGCTTCTGCACGACCACATGCCTGCTTAAGATGGGCCTAGCATAGTAAGATAAGGTATCTCAATTGCTTTGTTATGCTTAGTGTTAGCTACACTAAGTGTATCTTGTGGGTAAAGTGTACAAACCTCTGCAGAGTGTAACTTAATCTATTCGAATAGCGCGTCATGGCCATGGACAATGCTCGGGATTTCACACTAGGGGTAGATGTTTTCATAAAGCTGTGTGGGAAGGGAGCTATGTGATTAAATCATCTAGCTATGTGAATAAACTGTCAGTGTGTGTGTCTTTGTGAAATAACTTGTTAAGATTATTATTGTCTATTGGTTTTACTGCTTTCAATCTATTAAATTGTATTAAATTGCAAAGGTTGCATTTATGCAAAAGAGCCACAAAATGCCTTCCCTTGTAAAAAGTCAAGATATATACATTTTGCATCTCGTGGTGTGGCTTATAGTACGGTGTGTACTCACGCTTGTTTTGACGAATCAAGCAGAGGAGGAGTCTTCACCAAAGATTCGAGGACGAGTACATCAAGGTGCTTAATCGTGAGGTCTTGATCCGATCGGTTGCACGTGGTGAATCGATGGGGTGCCACTACCTTTTAGTTTCACTGCCGCTTATTTTCTCTGTTAGCCTGCGTGGCTCAAGAATTGTAACTCGACTTTAAGGTCAAAACCATTATTTATTAATCAAAGTTATTCGCTTATGTTACTATTCGCTTGTATGGATCGATTTCCATCTTTGTTAACTTGTGTGCACTAGCGTGATCCCGGCTAGTGCATTAAACCTGAGGGTCCTGAATCGTAATTTTGGGTCCCGACAAAAGTGGTATCAGAGCCATACTGACTGTAGGTCTAGACCTTAGTTAGATTGGCCGTTCGAGTGTTCAAATTATTTTCTAAAAGAAAATTAACTTGCAAGATTAAATGAATTGCTTAACTCCTCTTATATCTCTCTTAACTCATCTATTGCTATAACTTCTTTACTCTCCCATTTGCTTTAACATGGTTCTTACCTCCGTCTGCCTTGACAGATGCCTTACCTTCGACCTTCTGAGATAGCAACGGAGGACTTGCCGCAGAGTGGAAGTCGCTGCAGCACACTTGAGGCTTCGATCGCCTGATGTACCGTGGCGGTGAGTACATGGTCAACTGACGGATCGTGGTATAGTCCGCCACCGACAACCCACGCCAGAGGAACACTAGAGGCACCACCTTTGTACATCTCACCAGAGGATCACCTTCACACAAGGAATCCAGGAGTCGTCACGACTCGCCATGCTCCGAGTCTGCCACATTTACGCTCAAGAGCTGCCACACACCGTTTTCCGCTATCATCCCAGAGCTGCTTCAGGGGAGATGTCTGCGCGCTTTCCGTCTACAAACGGAGAAGGCCATGCCACGATGGTGCATCTTGCACGGTTCCACCGCCCAAGAGGAGTCGCTGGAGATGGCCGCCACCGAGCCGAGGTGCGCTATCGCCCGGGAGGAAGCCGAGAAAGGATCGCCGCCCCAGAGCAAGCTCTCTACGGTCAAGATGAGCTCAAGATGATCAAAAGGAAGATCCTAAGAGCCGTAAGAAGCCGAGGAAGACCCAGAGGAGATTCTAGAGGATCCAGAGAGGTTGCAGTGGGAGGAGCCACCGCACTGCACCAAAGAGCATGCTCTCGCCGCACGACCCCGGCATCGAATCGATTCGCGACGATGCCAGCTAACTTCAGAGTCTACACCAGGCAGAGCGTCGCCGTGGATTTGAAGGCTTTCGAGTAGTTCGCCTAAGTCCAGTTTAGTCGCTTAGCCGCTTCCTTTTCGTAGTCGCCTTTAGGCGGTAGCTTGTGTGCTTAGGTTCGCTTCATTTTCTGTGTGTAAGTATGAGCCGCAAAGGCCCTTAGGCATTTGTTGCGACCATGCTATTAAGCTATTAATGAAGATTATTTCATTCAAGTTTCTTGAGTCGTGTTTGTTGGGTTTAATCTATCCCTATCTAGTTCTTAACTCACCTTGTGCTCTCTACCTTATCTAACCCATGGAACCTCATCGATGGTTCAGACTCGCCATATCACGCAAGTGGAGCCAGAGCCCAAGGATCAAGGCAATGAGCAAACCACTACGGAGCAAGACCACCCCAAGCACCTCCTATTGACTTACGAACTTTGGAGCCTTCATGGCAAAGACAGACGCAGATGATGTACACCATGATGAACCGGATGCGTGCCATGAACAACAACAACAACAACCACAACCATCATCGTGGAGGAGCCCCAGCTTGCTCATAGTCATCGTGGACCATCCAAATTGGTCAATTCATGAGGACCCGTCCGCCAACTTTCTCCTGACATGTCTCGCCAAGAGAAGGCGATGATTGGCTTCGCGTGATTGAGAGGAAGCCGTTGATCACCCAATGCAGCGATCATGAGAAGGTTTTGTATGCCACCCATCGATGGAGGGCATATCCGCCGAGTGGTGGGAAAACTTCGCAGCCGCATGGAACACCGAGAATATCACCAGGAAGAATTTTCCGCACTTTTCGCCAAGATCATGTACCAAGGCATTATGGATTTGAAGAAGGACGAGTTCCGCTCTCAAGCAAGGGGTATGTCGCTGATCGACTACGAACAAGTTTTTCACCTAGCTCGCTATGCTCCGTAAGACGCCGCCATCGATGTGTCTCGCCAGAGTCGATTCTTGAAGGGTCTCAACTCAGACTACAAGTCAATCGCTTGCCCACACCTTTCCGCATTTCCAGAGTTGATTAACAAGGCGTTGGTTATGGAGGACAAACGCAAGGAGCCGGAGGATCACCGCAAGTTTAGGATGATTCGGCGAGGAAGCCACCACCACAACAAGCAGAGGGCAAGGATAGTGCCACAAATAGCTTAATCGCTTTCCGCCACGAGTTCTTTGAACACCGCACCGCCTTCAAGACTCGCCCTTTTGTTCAATTCTCGTAACCCTACACGACCAACCCCACAGAAACAACAATCGCTGAATGAACCAAGAGTGTGTTACCATTGCCGCCACCTGTGGCATTTCGCTAATCGGTGTCCTCAAAGGAACTATCACTCCATTCGCTTCAACCTTGGAGCAACACCGCCAAGACCCAAAGCAGTAACAACCAAGGAGTTTCTTAGGGAACCAACAACCAGAGGAACGCCTCATCGGTGGTCGAGGTCGTGTTAATCACGCCACTTTGAAGGAGCCAGAAGCACCGTGGTTGTACCGGTAAGTTCCTAGTAAATTCAAGACTGCCTGCTCGCTTGATTCGAGCTTCGCATTCGCTTGTTTCGGAGTTTTTGCAACCAAGAATAAATTGGAAGTTATGCACCTTAAGCGTGCTCTGTCGGTCCACCACCGGAGCAGAGCTAAGTTGTAATATGGGTTGTTTAGGGCTAAGTTACTCATAGTGGAGTTGAGTTTCTAGCTAACCCGGTTATTCTAGACACCCAAACCATAGATGTCATCCTTGGCATGGATTGGTTAACCAAGCACAAGGCGTGCTAGATTGTGGCCAAGAGCCGCTATAATCGAGGATACCAAAGGAAACAAAGTGGAGTTCCTATCTACCTCGATTCATAATGGACATCCGCTAGTCAATAGCCCGAAGATCGTCGCGCTGGAAGATGTACGGTCGCCAAAGAGTATCCGGATGTGTTTCGTAAGAGTTACCAGAATGCCACCGATCGTGACATCGAGTTTGTCATTGATCTAGTGCCAGGGACAGCACCACTCTCGAAGAGACCTTATCGGATGCCAGTCGATGAGCTAGTAGAAATGAAGAAGCAAGTAGAAGAACTTTTGGAGAAAGGTTTTGTGAGGCCTAGTTCGTCGCCATGGGGAGCGCCAGTTTTGTTCACAAAAGAAGGATGGAAGCATGAGAATGTGCATCGACTACGGCCTCTCAATGAAGTCACTATTAAGAATAAGTA
Organism: Hsuehochloa calcarea; assembly: GCA_036346395.1. Taxonomy (NCBI): domain Eukaryota; kingdom Viridiplantae; phylum Streptophyta; class Magnoliopsida; order Poales; family Poaceae; genus Hsuehochloa; species Hsuehochloa calcarea. Next base: position 39,874,738 of record CM070595.1, on the reverse strand, counting down.
TCCATTACCCGGATAGATGATCCGCTTGATCAAATGAAAGGAGCCGAGTGTTCTCAAGATCGACTGCGATCAAAGTTACCATCGATTGAAGATCTGTCCCAAGGATATACCTAAGACCGCTTTCTCAACGCGGTACGGACATTATGAGTTCCTAGTCATGTCCTTTGGTCTGACCAATGCCCCTGCCTATTTCATGAACATGATGAATAAGGTATTCATGGAGTATCCGACAAGTTTGTAGTTGTATTCATCGATGATATTTTGGTCTACTCAAAGTCGAAGAACAACATGCCAACATTTGAGATTAATTCTAGAGAAGCTCAGAGAACATCGCTTGTATGCTAAGTTTAGCAAGTGTGATTTCGGAAAAAGGAAGTGGATTTTCTTGGTCATGTGATGACAAACCGCAGAGTAGCCGTGGACCCAAATAAAGTTAAAGCAAGATTACAATGGGAATGTACCAAGACCATCACTCGATTCGCAGCTTGGGATTGGCGGGATACTATCGTCGTTTCATTGAAGGATTCTCATCAATTGCTAAACCTCTTACGCAATTGTTGAAGAAAGAGAAAAGTTTACTCGACCCACTTGTGAAGAAAGTTTCAAGAATTGAAGAAATGTTTGACTTCACCCAAGATCGATTTTGCCGATATTCGCAAGGATTTCGATATCTATTGCGATGCTTGCGTCAAGGATTAGGATGTGTCCCGATGCAAGAAGGAAGAGCGCCGCTATGCGTCAAGGCGCTTAAGGCCGCATGAAGAGAACTATCCCACCCATGATATGGAGTTAGGCTGCAGAGTGCATGCCTTGAAGATTTGGCGCCATTACCTCATCCAGAATCACGCGAGGTATATCTGAGATCATAAGAGCTTGAAATATATTTTCACTCAGTCGGATCTGAATATGAGGCAGAGAAGATGGCTAGAATTGATAAAGGATTATAACCTTGGAATCCATTACCATCCTGGTAAAGCCAATGTCGTTGCAGACGCTTTGAGCCGTAAGAGCCACTGCAATGCCTTGGAAGTGAAAGAGCTTTGTTCAGAACTTCAAGAGGAATTCTGTGAAGCTAGAAGTAGTATCTAAAGGATTCGTGGCAAATCTGGAAGTGCAATCTACTTTGGAGAAGCAGATTCGCGAAGCTCAGCCGAAGGACTCAGAGTTCTCCGACATCAAGGAGAAGATGACAGAAGGGAAGTTCAAGGACTTCACAGTGGATGATCAAGACATACTGTGGATCAATGGACGATTCAAGGCCCCGATATTGATGGATTGAGACAACTAATTTTAAAGGAGGCCCATGACTCAAAATATTCGATTCACCCCGGTAGTACTAAGATGTACCAGATGTTAAGAATAAGTTTTGTGGCCAACTGAAGCGAGAAGTCGCAGTTCGTTGCCTTGTGCGACGTGTGTCAAAAGTTAAAGCAGAGCATCGAGGCGGCCAGGTTCATTGTAACCTTTGAAGATTCGAATGGAAGTGGGAAGAAATCGAATGGATTTCATTATCGGTTTACCCAAGACCCAATCGAGTTACGATTCGATTTGGGTAATAGTGGATCGTCGACTAAAGTTGCCCATTTCTTACGGTCAAAACCACTTACTCAGAGATCGTTCGCGAGTGTATATGTCGAAGATCGCCATTTTGCATGGTGTACCTAAGAAGATTGTGTCGATCGAGGATCTCGCCACCTCCGATTTTGGCGAGTTTACATGAAGCCTTAGGGACTCACTGAATTTCAAGATCGCGATCATCCCTGCATGGATGGACAGATCGAAAGGGTTAATCGATATTGAGGATATGCCGAGAGCTCATGCGTTAGCAAATGCTACTCGCTGGGATAAGAGTTTACCATATGCGTAATTCTCGTACAACAACAATTATCAAGCGGCCTACAAATGTCACCATTTGAAGCCTTGTATGGTCGTGCTCAGAGAACCCCGCTGAACCGGTCGAAACGCCGAACGCATGATCTTTGGTCCGGATATTATTCAAGAAGCGTAAGAGCAAGTGTCAATGATCGTGAGAGATTAAAGATAGCTCACCGAGGCGAAGAGTTATGCCGACAATCGTCGCCGTGATCTCGCTTTGAGTCGAAGATTTTGTGTATCTTCGAGTTACGCCTCGTGAGGTGTGAAAAGGTTCCACGCTAAAGGGAAACTTGCCCTCGGTATGTTGGTCCGCTCAAGATTTTGGAACGTCGTGGAGAAGTGGCTTATCAGTTAGAGCTGCCACAATCGCTAGCAGGAGTACACGATGTCTTTCACGTCTCTCAGCTGAAGAAGTGTCTTCGTGTGCCAGAAGAACAAGCACCGTTGGATTCGATTGAACTAAAAGAAGACCTCACCTACAAAGAGCAACCGGTCAGGTATTATGGATGTCGCAGAACGCCGCACTGAAGCAAGACCGTTCGTTTCGCAAAGTCCAAAGGAGTAACCACTGGAAGGAGAAGCAACGTGGGAACGTGAAGAAGAGTTGAAAGCCGAGTTCCTAGCCTTTTCTCTAGCTAGCTTTGAATCTCTGGTCGAGATTCCATTAAGGGGGGAAGGTTTGTAACATCCCAATTTTCAGAGCTTTAAAAATCTTTTAAACAATGGTATTAAGAAAATTCACCATTTGGATTTATTTGAATTTTAATTTAAAAAGCTTAATATGGACTTTAAGGATAAACCGATTTAATGAGCTTAATCCCAACATTAACAATTGCCAAAATTATTTTATTTAGATTCCATATGCTTGGTTATATTTTATGTAATTTTCTAGAATTTTTCCAAGATCATTTGCTATTTTCCATTGCTTATTTGAATTTCGCTATTTTCTAAAACGAAAAACTAATTTAAATCTCCAAGCGATCTGTTGGGCGAATCTCTCGGCCTAACATCGCCATCTCGCCCATCTCTCCGTAGCCGTCCGACGGATCGACGGCGATTCGCCACGCGCCTCGCCTCCCCGTCTCACCGCCGGTGGACCCCACCGCTTCGTCCTCGCCGCTTCTTCTCTCAGGCGGACGCTGCTACAAGAACCGCCATTGGCGGTCAACGCCGAAGCCCACGCCGCGGCGCCCAACCTCCCGTTCTCTCGCGTGTGCGCGCCACGACTCGCGCCACCGCCGCCACGAACCCCGCCCCCTTCTCTCCTTCTTCTCCGCGTTATGCGCGACGGCCGCAACCGCCGCCACGACCTCCACGCCGCCGACCTCCCCGCCCTATAAAGGAGAGCCCGGCGCTCGCCACCCATCCCGGCCGCCACCCACTCCTCTCTCTCGCCTCATGCTCGCGGAATCGCGAATTCCCCGCCGACACCGAGGGCTTGAGCTTCGATTGCGCCGCCTCCGTCGTCCTCGCGCTGCCGCCACCGCCACCGTTGATTCCCGTGACGCCGCTGGCCGGTGCTCACTCGCCGCCGGAGGAGCCTCTAACGCCGCCGCCGCCGAGCCCGCACCACCTCCTCCGCCAAAGTCTCGCCACGGCCGCTCGCTCGTCCTTGAGCACCGGTGAGCACACCCTCGAGACCCCGTGTTCCCTCTACCTCCTGTACCACTCATCGCCGTTAACTCGCCGCTGCTCGCGGAACCCTTGGTTCCGTCGCGCCGCCGCCGCCGCCCACGTCGCCCTCCACCTCACCGTTTCGCCGCCTCGTGGCGCATGCGTGGCACCACGTGGCGCTGTGTCGGCGCCGCGCACGCGGTGCGCCACGCCAAAGACCGATTCAACTCAGAGGGCTCGGTGGACTTGGTCCATCAGGAGCGGGTCACCGACATGTGGGTCCCACATGTCGCTTATTTCTTTAATTATTTAAATTCGGAAAATCCTTCACGATGTCATGCTTGCGCAATAATCCGATTTTTCTATTGAAAATAATTCGAATTCCAAGAATCCTATTTTAGGTTTTTCTTTGATTCAAACTTTGAAACCTTATAACTTTTGCATCCTAACTCCAAATCCATCCATTCAAATTTCTAAATTTGTATAAAATCAAGATCTATTTATTGGAGATTTTTAATTATTTTTATCAGAGTTATTTACTTCTGTTATTTATTTTTCTTGTTGTTGCTTCACATGTAGACTTCGACTATACTTCCGAAGGTTTGAGGAAGAAGGAGCTTTCCAAGACCAAGACCAAGACTTGAACCTATTCCAAGGCAAGCTATACCCTTGACCATTTTGCTTCCCAGCTTTATAAAAGTATTTTAATTCAAATTATCGTGATCTTAATTTTAAGTATTTATTTAAAAGCTTTTGGGTGCGATGAGTTAATCCCAAATTGTTATGCCATCCTTGTTAATTGCTATGTCCCGATTCCTTGTCACCTTAGTTGGTATTTAGTTGGTAATATGGTAGCACCAACGTGGGTTGGTTAGTTGCGTATTAGATTGCTTAGCCAGCCACTAATCACTTGTCATGTATCTTCTTTGTTATAAATTGACTAAGTGAATATGAGACTGTGTGAACAAACTGTGTGTACTATGTGTCTTTGTGGCATATGTTGCACTTAAATCAACCAGGGTGGTAAAAGGATTTGGACTGAGGCAAGGGGTGGATACTGTGTGAAAGGGTGGACTGTGTGGACTGTGTGAATAATATTAACTGTGTGTCTATGTGGTTTGGTTATGGAAGTCTTGCCTTGGTCAATTAAGGACCTCACCATGTGCGCCATTGAACTGAGCTTCTGTACGACCACATGCCTGTTTAAGATGGGCCTAGCATAGTAAGATAAGGTATCTGAATTGCTTTGTTATGCTTAGTGTTAGCTACACTAAGTGTATCTTGTGGGTAAAGTGTACAAACCTCTGCAGAGTGTAACTTAATCTATTCGAATAGCCGCGTCCGCGGTCATGGACAATGCTCGGGGATTTCACACTAGGGGTAGATGTTTTCATAAAACTGTGTGGGAAGGGAGCTATGTGATTAAATCATCTAGCTATGTGAATAAACTGTCAGGCTGTGTGTGTCTTTGTGAAATAACTTGTTAAGATTATTATTGTCTATTGGTTTTACCTGTTTTCAATCTATTAAATTGTATTAAATTGCAAAGGTTGCATTTATGCAAAAGAGCCACAAAATGCCTTCCCTTGTAAAAAGTCAAGATATATACATTTTGCATCTCGTGGTGTGGCTTATAGTACGGTGTGTACTCACGCTTGTTTTGACGAATCAAGCGGAGGAGGAGTCTTCACCAAAGATTCGAGGACGAGTACATCAAGGTGCTTAATCGTGAGGTCTTGATCCGATCGGTTGCTCGTGGTGAATCGATGGGGTGCCACTACCTTTTAGTTTCATTGCCGCTTATTTTCTCTCTAGTTAGCCTGCGTGGCTCAAGAATTGTAACTCGACTTTAAGGTCAAAACCCTTATTTATTAATCAAAGTTATTCGTTTATGTTACTATTCGCTTGTATGGATCGATTTCCATCTTTGTTAACACTGTGTGCACTAGCGTGATCCTGGGCTAGTGCATTAAACACAGAGGGTCCTGAACCGTAATTTTGGGTCCCGACAAGAACCCTGAAAGTATCTCTTGGGTTGAGTTTTCAGGAGCCTTCCGCCACTGCCACATCCCTGATGGAAAGGTGGAAATGAAGAAGAACGAGTTCCGTGAGCTGCAACAAGGGAACTTGTCAGTGAGTGAATACATCAATAAGTTCATTCAGCTGTCTCGTTATGCTCAAGAGGACGTTGCCATGGATGATGCACGTCATAAGCGTTTCAAGCGAGGACTCAACTCTAGCTTGAAGGTCCAAGTCATTAGAAATGACTATGCAGATTTTCAGCACCTGGTGAACAAGGCTATGCTCATAGAGGAGTCCCGTCGTGAGCTTGAAGAGTCCCGCAAGAGGAAGATGATGCATCACAATGCCCATCAGAGTCACCCCCAGAGAGCCAGAATGATTGTGCAGCACCCTGCCCGGGTCACTCCACCTATCACCTTCAGAGCCCCGACAACAGCACCTCGCCCAGCTGTCCTAGTGTTCCGCAACTTCAACAATGCCAGCAACCAGCAGCCAAGAAACAACAATAATGTCGCAGGGGTCACCTGTTTTAATTGTCAGAAGTTGGAGCACTACGCCAGCAGCTGCCCGTAGAGGCAAGGTCAATCATCTGTCCGATTCAACCTGGGAGCTACTCCAACCAGAACCCCCATGCCAGGAGCCGGACGTGGGGCACCTCAGACTCCAGCTGCACTAGCCAAGACCCCTCAGCCTTTTGGGAGAGGCCGTGTGAACCACGTCTCTGTGGAGGAAGCCCAGACAGCCCCGGACGTCGTGCTAGGTAAGTTCCTACTAAATTAAGCACCTGCTACTGTTTTGTTTGATTCTGGAGCTTCGTATTCGTTTATTTTTTGGAAAGGCATCAGTTGAAAGCTTTGGCTCTTAAAAATGTTTTGTTGGTTCAATCCCCCGGTTCAGAATTAAGTACGAACCAAGGTTGTCAAAAAGTTAAAGTGACTATAGAAGGGGTAGAATTCCTTGCCAACCTCATCATCATAGACATCAAGTCTCTTGATGTGATTTTGGGAATGGATTGGCTTGCCAATCACCAAGCCTTCTTAGACTGTGGTGGTAGAAGCATCACCTTGGTCAGCCCAGATGGAATCAAAGTAAAGTTTGAAGCCTCCGCAGAGAAACCGGATGGAGCATTAGTCTGCAGTGTCAGTGTGGTATCTTTGGAAGAGGTACCAGTGGTCAAATAATTTTCAGATGTCTTTCCTGGTGATCTACTTGGAATTCCACCGAACATAGACCTGGAGTTTGTCATCAATCTAGTTCCGGGAACTGCACCTATTTTCAAGAGACCTTACAGATTGCCTGTCAACGATCTGGTTGAGCTGAAGAAGCAGATCGAGGAAATGCAAGGAAAAAGTTTTGTCCGACCCAGTTCCTCACCTTGGGGAGCCCTAGTGATCTTTATTGCAAAGAAGGATAACACCCAACGGATGTGTGTGGATTACCATGCCCTTAATGAGGTTACCATCGAGAACAAATATTCTCTGCCCAGGATTGATGATTTGTTTGACCAATTGAAAGGAGCCGGAGTGTTCTCCAAGATAGATTTGAGGTCAGAATACCACCAGTTGAAGATTCGTCCGGAGGATATCCCCAAGACAGCTTTCTCAACTTGATATGGATTGTATGAGTTCACGGTCATGTCATTTGGATTGACCAATGCCCCTGCTTACTTTATGAACTTCATGAATAAAGTATTCATGGAGTATTTGGATAAGTTTGTCATTGTCTTTATTGACGATATTCTGGCATATTCCAAGAGTGAAGAAGAGCATGAAGAGCACCTCCTCTTGATCCTGAATAAGCTTAGAGACCATCAACTCTATGCCAAATTCAGCAAGTGTGAGTTTTTGATGAAGGAAGTTACTTTCTTGGGACACGTTATGTCAGCAGAAGGAGTCTCCGTTAACCCTAGCAAGGTTAAGGATGTGCTTAACTGGGAGTCACCCAAGTCTCAGGCCTCAGTCAAGTTTCTCGTGATGGGTGATACTATCGCCGATTCATAGAAGGATTCTCTAAAATAGCAAGACCCCTCACCCAGCTGTTGAAGGAGAAGAAATTTGCTTGGACGCCAGAATGTGAACAAAGTTTTCAAGAGTTGAAGAGGCGTTTGACAACCGCTCTAGTGTTGATTCTACCGGATGTCCGAAAGGATTTTGAGATTTTCTGTGATGCATCTCGGCAAGGACTCGACTGTATTCTGATGCAAGAAAGGAAGGTAGTAGCATATGCTTCACATCAGTTAAGGCCTCATGAAGTAAACTAGCCTACTCATGACTTAGAGTTGGGTGCCATAGTGCATGCTTTGAAGATATGGCGTAATTACCTTATCGGTAATCCCTGTGAAGTTTACACTGACCATAAAAGTTTGAAGTACATTTTCACTCAAGCTGATCTTAATATGAGGCAAACAAGATGGTTGGAGTTAATCAAAGATTACAACATTGGAATCCATTATCATCCAGGCAAAGCTAATATCGTGACAGATGCCTTGAGTAGAAAAGTTTACTGCAATACCCTGATGATCAAAGAAGGTCAGCCAGCCATGCATGAAGAATTTTAGAAGCTCAAGCTAGAGTTGATTGAAGAAGGTTACTTAGCTGCCTTAGAGGTTCAACCTACTCTGCAGAATCAGATCAAGGAAGCCCAACTTGGAGATGCAGATATCAAGGAGATCAAGAGCAACATGAAGAAGGGTAAAGCCTAAGATTTTTCAAGATGAACAAGGGACCGCTTGGTTGGACAAGCTAAACTGTGTTCCAGATCAGAAGGAGCATAAGCAGTTGATACTAAAGGAAGCACACGAAACCTTGTACTCCCTTTACCCCGAAAGCACTAAGATGTATCAAGATCTCAAACATAGTGCCAGTGAGCATGAAGTCAATTGCTCAATTTGTGAAGGAAATCATCCACTGTGAGAATGTCCAATGAACAAGATTACATGTTACTTATGAGAGTAAAAATCATTATCTAGCCCAAAGGCCCTTTGAAGACAACATTGACCTCTATATTGCAAAGAAGAAGCGTGAGCATTTTCAAGCCACTCTAATCCAAGCCGAGGAAGGTAGGACCACCAGAACTTCTACCAAGTTACCCCAAGAATCGAGGAACCATATTTCAACAAGATCCATCCCAAGGCACTCCATTTAGCGATATGTGCCATCACCAAGACAATTGTCATAAGAGGAAGATGGTGGATCAAGAACAAAATATTACAAGGAACTCCAAGACTCGTGTGATTCAATCTCAACCCAACCCAAAGACCTACAACAACCACACTCATGACTCGATCAAGACTACGCCCACCGGTGCGGATGTCCCATGGCATCAATGGTGGCCAATCTCATCGAACAAAACATCAAGGGCAGGAATACAATATTTGGTGCCAAGATATGAGACATTTTTCCAATAAATGCTCACAAAGATATTTAGCATTCACTTGGATAACATTCCAAAGCTACATCGATGGCGACAATATCACCAAAAGAGTGTGGTAAAAACAACATAAAATACATGTCACGGTTTGCTTGCCTTAGTGTTCGCTGGCGCGAGCGGTCAAATGGCGATCACTCCACGATCTCGCCGCTCACAATCCAAGCACCGCCACGGTACAATGGACGATCGAACCTCCAAGTACTTGTAGCAACTTCCAAAGCTCGCGGCAAGTCCTCCCTTGCGCTCTCCATAACTCAAGACGAGGCATCTGTCAAGATGGACAAGGATATGAAAACAACTTTAAAGCAATGGGAGAGAAAGAATTCAAGCAATAGTTGAGTCAAGAGAGACATGAGATGAGTTAAAGAGTTCAATTAATCTTGCAAGTTAATTTTGCTTTAGAAAATAGTTTTGGACTCACTAAGAACGGCCAATCTAACTAGGGTCAAGACCTACAGTCAGTATGGCTCTGATACCACCTCTGTCGGGACCCAAATATGCAAATCTGGACCCTCTGTGTATTCGGCACTAGTCCAGGATCACGCTAGTGCACACAGTGTCAACATTGATGAAATATCACATTCATACAACGAATATAAGAATAAACGAGTACTTTAAATAACAAATAACTGTTGGGACCTTACGGTCGAGTTTTACATTTATTAAGCCATGCAAGGCTGACAATAAAGAAATAAACTGCAGCGGAAACGAAATAAACTCCGGTGGCTCCCATCAATTTACCACAGGCAACCGACTGGGATCAAGACCCTAACGTTCAACCTTCGTAGAACTCCTCTTCAAAAGCAGGCGACGACTCCTCCACTTCTGTTGATTTATTTAGCAAGAGTGAGTACACACCGCACTACGCAAGTCATACCACGAATGCATTTATACATAATGACTTATTCCAAAGGAATGGCTTCTGTGGTTATTTTGCAGAAATGCAACATTTGCAATTGAATACAAATAATAGATTGAAAGCGTAATTCAAAACAAATAGACAATAATAATTTAACAATTGATTTCACAAAGGACACACAGTCTAGTCAAGTTATTCACACAGCTGCCCAAGTTATCTCACACAGCTGAACCTTCCCAATTGTTTTTATGAAAATCTACCCCTCGTGTGAAATTCCCGAGCATGTCCATAACCGAGGACGCGGCTATTCGAATAGATTGGTTTAAACACTCTGCAGAGGTTGTACACTTTACCCACACGATGAAACCAACCGGATCAGAGTTGATCACAACAAAACCTTTCAGAGACTTCATCTCAAACAATGACACTCTGGTGTGCTTTATCGCCGTCAATTTGTACACACTGGCCCTTGGAGCGACACACACCATTGGACGAGGATGCATGAACCGTCCCGCGATGTGACATATCACACCTCCAAACCCATCACATAGCTTAAATACAACCTGAGTTGTCAATGTCAAGACTCCATAACTTACTAAGTCAGGCCCGACCCATACTAGGCATGTGGTCGTCAAGAAGGCCCAGATTCAATGGCGCACAAAGTTAAGTCCTTAATTGACCAAGGCAAGACTTCCAGCTTTAACCCAAATCACAAAGTTTAATAAGCACACACTCCACCATTCACACGTAATCCACCACTTGCCTCGGTCTAAATCTTTTCCCACCCGTTGATTAAGTGCAACACATGCCATCAACGAGTAATAGCACACAAGACACACAGATTCATCACACGGTTCCATAATCACTTAGTCAAGTTTATAATTGCAACTCTCACATGGAATGATGACTCGTGGCATGGCTAAGCAGTCTAATCGTATCTAACCAACCCACGTTGGTGCTACGATAATACCAACTAATTATTAACCAACCTAGGGTGACAAAAGATCATGGCATACAATAGACAAGGTGGCATAACAATTTGGATTAATAACTACACCCAAAAGCATTTAAATAAATACTTGAAATAGAATGCAATACATTGAAACAAAGTATTTTGAAAACTGGGTTCAAAATGATCAAAGGTATAACTTGCCTTGGAATAGATCTAGATATTGGTCTTGGTCTTGAGGTGCTCCTTCTTCTGCAAAATTCCCCGAAGTATCGACGTCTACTCGCAAACGAGACAAAAGAAACAAAACAAATAAATAACAGAGGCAAAACAAACTCCAAAAATTAAATAAAATTCATAAATAAATAGATCTGAATTTTATATAAATTTACAAATTTGAATGGGCTCAATTGGACTTCGGATGCAAAAGATATGGGCTTTGGAAGATTGGAAAATCAATAAAACCCTAAATTGGATTTTCTCGAATTTCCCGAATTAATTTTATAAAGGAAAATCGAATTATTGCGCAATGCTTGCGTCAGCAGAGAATTTTCGGAAAAAGAAATATATTTAAAATGAAAACTGACAGGTGGGACCCACTGTCAGCCTCTCGGCTCACGGTGGACTGGGTCCACCGAGCCGAGGCAAAGCTGGCGCGGTGAGCTGGACCACGCAGCACGCTGGCCGGCGCCGATCCGCGCCACGCAGTTACACGAAGCGGCAGAGCGAGAGGCCGACGCGGCTACGACGAGTCATGGCCGACGGCGCAATGCGGGACCAAGGGTATCACCGCGATCGGCGGCGAAGTCGCCGGCGACCAAGGGTACCGAGCAATCCTGCGCTATTGCGCACCTAGTGCTTGACCTTACCAAGAATGAAAGTGACACACGGCGGCCGCCGGTGGAGAAGAAGCGGAGGCGAGGTCACGGCTTTTGTCGGACGGCGGCAGTGGGACTCAGCGACGAAAGCGCTGAGGTGGCTTCGGCGACACCGAGCCCAAGGAGGCGGTCGATGTGGCGCAGAGCTGGCAACAGCAGTGCAAACGGCGAAAAACAGAGGCGGGAAGTTCGATTTTGGGCTAATGTGGGGCTCTGGAGCGAGAGATCGAGCGGCGGGGCTGCTATGGGATGCGGAGGACGAGGGGAACCCTAGGGTGTACTTATAGGGCTCGGGAGCGACCGAGATGGAAACCCCAATTGAGTCCGTCTCTGTCACGCGCCGGATCTTCCGGTTTTAGGAGATAGAGCGAGATTTGAAGGTTAATTCGGTTGGGGATGGATACGAATAGCCGGGCTCTGATTGGTGGGGTTGGCGCGAGAAATCACGGCCGTTGCGCTGCGCTTCAGACGAGCTCCTTCGCGAAAATGGCGGACGCGAGAAAGCGGGGAAGAAGATCGTGTCGAGACGACGACCTCGGCGAGCCCACGACAGCGAGAGAAGAGAAAGCGGCTGCGGCGGCGAAGCGGCAACCGGACGATCGGGATCCAAGGGTTGGGAGCGAGCGAGGCGAAGCGGCGCGAAGCGCGATCGATCATGAAGGAGAACACGCGCGGAGATCCAGCGGTCAAGCGGGGTTGAGCGCGTCGTCCGTCGGAGATGAGGGCACGCGTCGAGCATCCAACTGACGAGCGCGCCGAGGCGATATGGTGGCTTGGTGGAATAGTCTTGCCGGCCGGCCCGATCTTTATTCAAGGATTTAAAATAGGTTTTTCTTTTAAATAAATCCAGAAAATGCAATTAGCAATTAGAAAATAGCAAATGACTTTGGAAAATTTCCAGAAAATTCTACAAAATATATCCAAGCATGTAGAATCTAAATAAAATAATTTTGACAATTGTTGATGTTGGGATTAAGCACATTAAATCAATTTGTCCTTAAAGTCCATATTAAGCTTTTTAAATTAATATTCAAATAAATCCAAATGATGAATTTTCTTGCTACCAATATTTAAAAGATTTTCAAGCTCTGAAAATAGGGATGTTACACGCTTTCCCCTCTCACCTATCGTGCTTTCTTTCTGTCAGCTTTTAAACCTGGGAATATTTATTTTAGATGGATCAAACCTGCAACTCAGCAAGTTCCAGTGAATCAGTGGATCCCAACGCCAGTGTTAACCCCAATACCCCACCTCCATCGGCCACAATAGCAGACCAAGGCACGGATCAGTTTATGGTAGCTCAGACTCAGTTAATGAATGACATGATGTAGAGTATGAATCAAATGTTGAATAGACAGAATTAGGCTATTGCTGCCCTAGTCAACATGATGAACCTGCAGAACCAGACTGTTGCTGCTCTTATGACAATGATGAACCAAAACCATCAGGCCGCTGCCATGCCGCCGCCACAAGTTTACTCGCAGTCAAAGTTGGTAGAGTTCCTGCGGACACGACCACTACTTTGTTAGACTCCTCCGAACCACTGGATGCCAATGATTGGCTACACTCTATTGGGAAGAAACTCGCCATTACTTAGTGTAATGATCGTGAAAAAGTTATTTATACCACACATCAGCTGAAGGGCACCATGGAAGAATGGTGGGACAACTACATCGCAGTCCATGAGAATTCAGAAGCTATTACCTGGGCCGAGTTTTCAGTAGCTTTCCGCCACTCTCATGTCCCAAATGGTATAGTAGAAAGCAAGAAAAATGAGTTACCAAGGATCTAGCCACCAGAAATATCTCATTTCGATGACATTAGTCATTTTCTTCTGGGAATTCATCATCCTAGGAAGAACGTTATCTGTTATAGATGTGGTGAACAAGGACACTTCACCTACAAATATCCTCAAAAGGAAAAGCCAAAATGAGATAATCATTGTGTTAACTGCAATAGCACTAGACCCTATTTCTCTGGGTATCCCAAGAGGGAGGTGATCCAGTATAAATGCTGTAACTATTGTGGCAAGGAAGGGCACCTTGTCAAACAATGTCCCTCACATAAACAAGAATTCTTGCTACCACGAGCAACTTCAGCATTGGGAGTCATATCAGAAGAACCTCGGATGTCACGCCAAGCCACAATGATCTCGGCCCGCCCTAGAAGCCAAGTGAGCCATGTTACTACGTAAGAGGCTCAAGGCCGAGTGAAGGCAATTGAGGTTCGGCCCACCAAACCAGTCTAAGGATTGTGCCTGTATCCATCGTCGAGAGGTGGGACATAGTGTAGCATCCTGTCTTTCAAAGTTTTTTTTTGAAGAGTTTCAAAATAAAAATAACCATTTGCTTTTATTGCTAAAAGCTTAATTGGGAATTTCAAAAAATTAAAAAAATAGTTTAATATGAGTTAATCCAACTTCAATTAAATAAAACTTGGTTTAATTGGGTTTTCTGGTATTTAAAATCAAAATTTTCATTTTAAGTGTTTTCTTGAATTTATTGGATTTTAAAAATGGTTTTTCCTTTTAGCCAAAAAAATATACTTTATTTGGAAAAATTAAAGTTGAAAATATTTTTATTAAGTTCCAAATAATTCAAGTAATTTATGTGTATTTTTATGGAATTTTTGGACGTTATTTGATATCTTCTAAAAAAGCATTTTGATTTGTTGTATTTTTGGAAAATTAAAAATCTTTAAAAATCCCCAGCACTGTTCACGAGCCGAATTAATCCGGCCCGTTACTGTGCACCTCCCTCCGGCCCACTCTGCTCCCGCGCGCGCCCACTCGCGTGTTGTTTTCTCTCTCCCCCTCTCCCGGTCATTCTGCCCCTCTCCGTCGGAACTACCGCGCCTCCCCCCTGCGCCGCGCCATCCATGCTCTGGGTCTTCCGGCGCCATCTCGTGCCCGTTTTCTCACCGGCTCTGACCCGCGCCACCCTGCCCTACCCTCTGGCGCCTCCCTCCTTGAGCCCCTCGCCTCTGCCCCGCTCCTCCACCCCTGGCCGCGCTGGCACGGCCACTGCTGCCAGCCGCTCCTCCCTCCCGTGCTGCTCTCTCTCCCTCCTTCCTCTATTTAAGCAAAACCGGCTGTGCTCCACTCCTCCTTTCGCTCCTCGAGCTCCATTGCTCCTCCCTCCTTCTCCACTCCCCCCTTCTTCCTCCCCCAGCTCCCTCCTCCGCTCCTTCTGTCCCTTAGTTGAAGCACCTCCAGCTCTCCTCTCTCTCTCTTCTTTCAACCGAAGCCACCAACACTACTGAGCTCCCTCTCTTCTTTCTCCCTCTCCTCCAGTGTGAGCTCTACCTCCACCATTGCCAACCTCGAGCTCTCCCTCCTCTCTTTCCCCCTCCCAGCCGAGATCAAACCGAAGCTCGGGCATTTTGATTTCTGTCGGTACTACCGCTTTTTCTACGTCGGTACTACTATTTTTCTTCGCCGGAACTACCGCTCTCCCTTCGCCAGTACTACCGCGCTCCACCTCTCCCGGTACTTTCGCCCTCCACCTCCCCGGTACTACTGTGATACCCGGAACTACCGCACGTGTCTGCATGTGAGTCCACATAGCGCCACGTGGCAGCTGGTGGTTTTTTTATTTTTCCTCTGAAAACAATTCTGAAAAAATCCAGAATATCCAATTTCTATCATTTTATGTGATTTCAAACTTCCAGAGGTCATAACTTCTTCATCCGAACTTTGTTTTGGGTGATCCACATTTCTATATTAATATAAAATCAGTATCTTTAATTTGGTTCTGGTTTTGTAAATTTTTGGATTTTATTTGGTACTGTTTTACTTATTTTGTTCTTTTCGCACGTATAGATTCCGGTGTTTCAGAAGAATTCTTCGACCCGGCAACCGACGCATCCCAACTCTTCAACGAAGGCAAGTCGTAGACCTTTGACCATGTCGTACCCATTTTGCAAAAGTATATTATTTTATATCAACATGCATGGCTAGTTGTATAAAAACAATTTTGGGAGTAGTTAATTACTTAATTGCAATTATGCCTCCTTGATAAATTCAGAATGACATGCCCCCTTGAATGACATAAATCCTTGGACACCTTAGGATGGTTAATTACTAATTGGACATATTTGTACTACCAACATGGGTGCATATTATGCTTAGTCGTGCTTTAGTTACACGATGGGATTCACGATCACATGCTCAAAGAATGATTGAACTTGACTAAAGAAAATATGGAATTGTGGCGTGGCCACTGTTGTTGAAAGATGTGTATCAGGGCAAGGGTTGTCATTTAGTCAGGTTGAACCAAAAATGATTTATACTCGGGCGATTGATCATGCAGTAAAGGGGGTGCGGGTAGCATATTGGGATGTGGTAGCCTCACCTGAGCAGCCAACTAAGGACTTAACTTTATACCCCATTGATCTGGGCCATACCGTGCAACCACAAGTCCATTATAGGGTGGACCTGGCCAACTAATTAGCAAAATTTTGAGTCGGTTCTGTTTTGGTTGTTGAGCGGCACAAGAGGGGGCCGGGAAGGCGAATCCTTAGCAAGCAGAACCGAGTCAAAATGGAACTTTGTAAAGGCCTTATCACATGCTCTAGACTGCTTACCTAAGGTAGTGAGCGGTGGTATCGACGGATGCCAACAAACTAGAGAAGTCATGCCTTGTGGGAAAAGCCGTACAACCTCTGCAGAGTGTCAAAAACTATTCGAATAGCCATGTCCCCGGTAATGGACATGCTCGGATTCTTTCACGCAAAGGGTAGAGTTTTCAAAATGTGGATTGGATCGATGGAATGGTTGGTTGGGAAGGGAACGTTCACTAGTTGTTTCAAAGAAACTTAATTACTTATGTATTAATCTTTTAAACAATGCTTTGCAATCTACTTATTGTATTTACTGTCAATATTGCCTTCTGCAAAATAACCATAAAGCTATCCTTGTCAAGCCTTGTATGAATACTATTTGCATACATTTTCCTACGACTTGCTGAGTACTTTATGTACCCATGGCTATACGCCACTTGTTGATCAGTCCCCGCAGAAGAACAGGTAACACCGAGTTCTACGAGGAAGACTACTTCGAAGACTTCGCGAACTAGGATGCGTCCCCCACTCGATTGCCTGTGGGCATGTCGATTGGCCTCCACGATGTTTTTGGACTTCCGTTGCAAGTTACTCTTTTGCTGTTAAGCCCTGCGTGGCAACTTTTGTAAGACTTGACCATAAGGTCCTCTTGCTGCTAATTAATATTACTTTGTCTGCTTCATTAGCTTCGTTATTGTATGGATATGATCACATCATTATTGCAACAATGCGAGCTAGCTACTTATCATTGGACTAGTTCAGAATGCACATAGGGTCTCGGGGCTCCATACCTCGGGGTCCCGACAAAGAGATGGTATCAAAGCCATATCAATGCGGGGACGTAACCATAGTTAGCTTGGTCGTTTTAGTCAAAAGTTTCAAAAGTTATTTTCTAAATCAAACCAACCAATTAACATTAATAGATATTCTTCTCTCGTCTTATTCTAGTCTATCTTAACTTATTCTATTCTTTTCTCATCCTATTATCTTATCCTCTTATATCATTATTGAGTTCTTTCAGCTTATCTTTTTTGAAACTTGGTTTTCTTCATATTTAAATTGACCTCCTTACCTCTAGAATCTCTATAGGATCGAGCCCTTCGTGATCAAGCAACGGAAGACCTGGGAGATCAAGATTTGTCGTCTGTTTTAGGTCGACCATCCACATAAGTTAGATTGGTAGCTGTCCTCCCTAGTTATAGCATCGTTTAGTCCACGTAATAGGATCTTTTGAGTAAGTGTCGCCTTTTGATTGCTTCTTGATAGCTTTTTGGCTATTTGTTCGTTGGGTTAAACCAACTTTTTCCTCCAATTAGGATACTTCTGCCTTCCTCCCTTGTTTCTCGCTCATCTTCGTGCTTTTCCCTCTCATCTATTATGCTTTCTTATCCTCGTCTATTAAACCCGGGAAGATCTGTTGCAGATGGTTCAGACCCGAAACTCCGCAAGTCAGGATGAGCCTCTGGACACCAATGCACCACCTTCCCCAGCCGCCAGTGTAGACCAGAGTTTGAGTCAGTTCATGGCAGCCCAAACGTAGCTGATGAACTCAATGATGCAGAACATGACCTAGATGATGAACCAGCAGAATCAGATCACTGCTGCTCTGCTCGCAGTGTTGAACCGGAACAATCAAGCAGCTGCCATGCCACCTCCACCCCCAGCTTTTCCCCAGTCAAGACTAGCAGAGTTCTTGAGGACTCATCCACCCACCTCCTCTAGCTCCTCTGAGCATTTGGACGCAGATGACTGGCTGCGCTCTGTGGAAAAGAAGCTCGCTATCACCCGTTGTGATGATGGCGAGAAAGTCCTATATGCCACCCACCATCTTGAAGGCACCACCGCAGAATGGTGGGAGAACTACTGCGCTACCCATGAGAACCCTGAAAGTATCTCTTGGGTTGAGTTTTCAGGAGCCTTCCGCCACTGCCACATCCCTGATGGAAAGGTGGAAATGAAGAAGAACGAGTTCCGTGAGCTGCAACAAGGGAACTTGTCAGTGAGTGAATACATCAATAAGTTCATTCAGCTGTCTCGTTATGCTCAAGAGGACGTTGCCATGGATGATGCACGTCATAAGCGTTTCAAGCGAGGACTCAACTCTAGCTTGAAGGTCCAAGTCATTAGAAATGACTATGCAGATTTTCAGCACCTGGTGAACAAGGCTATGCTCATAGAGGAGTCCCGTCGTGAGCTTGAAGAGTCCCGCAAGAGGAAGATGATGCATCACAATGCCCATCAGAGTCACCCCCAGAGAGCCAGAATGATTGTGCAGCACCCTGCCCGGGTCACTCCACCTATCACCTTCAGAGCCCCGACAACAGCACCTCGCCCAGCTGTCCTAGTGTTCCGCAACTTCAACAACGCCAGCAACCAGCAGCCAAGAAACAACAATAATGTCGCAGGGGTCACCTGTTTTAATTGTCAGAAGTTGGAGCACTACGCCAGCAGCTGCCCGCAGAGGCAAGGTCAATCATATGTCCGATTCAACCTGGGAGCTACTCCAACCAGAACCCCCATGCCAGGAGCCGGACGTGGGGCACCTCAGACTCCAGCTGCACTAGCCAAGACCCCTCAGCCTTTTGGGAGAGGCCGTGTGAACCACGTCTCTGTGGAGGAAGCCCAGACAGCCCCGGACGTCATGCTAGGTAAGTTCCTACTAAATTAAGCACCTGCTACTGTTTTGTTTGATTCTGGAGCTTCGTATTCGTTTATTTTTTGGAAAGGCATCAGTTGAAAGCTTTGGCTCTTAAAAATGTTTTGTTGGTTCAATCCCCCGGTTCAGAATTAAGTACGAACCAAGGTTGTCAAAAAGTTAAAGTGACTATAGAAGGGGTAGAATTCCTTGCCAACCTCATCATCATAGACATCAAGTCTCTTGATGTGATTTTGGGAATGGATTGGCTTGCCAATCACCAAGCCTTCTTAGACTGTGGTGGTAGAAGCATCACCTTGGTCAGCCCAGATGGAATCAAAGTAAAGTTTGAAGCCTCCGCAGAGAAACCGGATGGAGCATTAGTCTGCAGTGTCAGTGTGGTATCTTTGGAAGAGGTACCAGTGGTCAAATAATTTTCAGATGTCTTTCCTGGTGATCTACCTGGAATTCCACCGAACATAGACCTGGAGTTTGTCATCAATCTAGTTCCGGGAACTGCACCCATTTTCAAGAGACCTTACAGATTGCCTGTCAACGATCTGGTTGAGCTGAAGAAGCAGATCGAGGAAATGCAAGGAAAAAGTTTTGTCCGACCCAGTTCCTCACCTTGGGGAGCCCTAGTGATCTTTATTGCAAAGAAGGATAACACCCAACGGATGTGTGTGGATTACCATGCCCTTAATGAGGTTACCATCGAGAACAAATATTCTCTGCCCAGGATTGATGATTTGTTTGACCAATTGAAAGGAGCCGGAGTGTTCTCCAAGATAGATTTGAGGTCAGAATACCACCAGTTGAAGATTCGTCCGGAGGATATCCCCAAGACAGCTTTCTCAACTTGATATGGATTGTATGAGTTCACGGTCATGTCATTTGGATTGACCAATGCCCCTGCTTACTTTATGAACTTCATGAATAAAGTATTCATGGAGTATTTGGATAAGTTTGTCATTGTCTTTATTGACGATATTCTGGCATATTCCAAGAGTGAAGAAGAGCATGAAGAGCACCTCCTCTTGATCCTGAATAAGCTTAGAGACCATCAACTCTATGCCAAATTCAGCAAGTGTGAGTTTTTGATGAAGGAAGTTACTTTCTTGGGACACGTTATGTCAGCAGAAGGAGTCTCCGTTAACCCTAGCAAGGTTAAGGATGTGCTTAACTGGGAGTCACCCAAGTCTGTGCCTCAGGTCAGAAGTTTCCTCGGTATGGCAGGATACTATCGCCGATTCATAGAAGGATTCTCTAAAATAGCAAGACCCCTCACCCAGCTGTTGAAGGAGAAGAAATTTGCTTGGACGCCAGAATGTGAACAAAGTTTTCAAGAGTTGAAGAGGCGTTTGACAACCGCTCTAGTGTTGATTCTACCGGATGTCCGAAAGGATTTTGAGATTTTCTGTGATGCATCTCGGCAAGGACTCGACTGTATTCTGATGCAAGAAAGGAAGGTAGTAGCATATGCTTCACATCAGTTAAGGCCTCATGAAGTAAACTAGCCTACTCATGACTTAGAGTTGGGTGCCATAGTGCATGCTTTGAAGATATGGCATAATTACCTTATCGGTAATCCCTGTGAAGTTTACACTGACCATAAAAGTTTGAAGTACATTTTCACTCAAGCTGATCTTAATATGAGGCAAACAAGATGGTTGGAGTTAATCAAAGATTACAACATTGGAATCCATTATCATCCAGGCAAAGCTAATATCGTGACAGATGCCTTGAGTAGAAAAGTTTACTGCAATACCCTGATGATCAAAGAAGGTCAGCCAGCCATGCATGAAGAATTTTAGAAGCTCAAGCTAGAGTTGATTGAAGAAGGTTACTTAGCTGCCTTAGAGGTTCAACCTACTCTGCAGAATCAGATCAAGGAAGCCCAACTTGGAGATGCAGATATCAAGGAGATCAAGAGCAACATGAAGAAGGGTAAAGCCCTAAGATTTTTCGAAGATGAACAAGGGACCGTTTGGTTGGACAAGCGAAACTGTGTTCCATATCAGAAGGAGCATAAGCAGTTGATACTAAAGGAAGCACACGAAACCTTGTACTCCCTTTACCCCGAAAGCACTAAGATGTATCAAGATCTCAAACATAGTGCCAGTGAGCATGAAGTCAATTGCTCAATTTGTGAAGGAAATCATCCACTCGTAGAATGTCCAATGAACAAGATTACATGTTACTTATGTGAGAGTAAAAATCATTATCTAGCCCAGTGCCCTTTGAAGACAACATTGACCTCTATATTGCAGCAGCAGCGTGAGCATTTTCAAGCCACTCTAATCCAAGCCGAGGAAGGTAGGACCACGGTAACTTCTACCAAGTTACCCCAAGAATCAGAGGAACCATATTTCAACAAGATCCATCCCAAGGCACTCCATTTAGCAGATATGTGCCATCACCAAGACAATTGTCATAAGAGGAAGATGGTGGATCAAGAACAAAATATTACAAGGAACTCCAAGACTCGTGTGATTCAATCTCAACCCAACCCAGCACCTACAACAACCACACTCATGACTCTGGGATCAGCACTACGTCCACCGGTGCAGATGTCCCATGGCATCAATGGTGGCCAATCTCATCAGAACAAAACATCAAGGGCAGGAATACAATATTTCAGGTGCCAAGATATGAGACATTTTTCCAATAAATGCTCACAAAGATATTTAGCATTCACTTCAGACAACATTCCAAAAGCTACACTGATGGCGACAATATCACCAGTAGCAGGTGGTAAAAACAACATAAAATACATGTCACAGTTGCATAAATACATAAGTTTAGGCTTGCCAATGCCTCAAGAAACAACTGTGAACCAGCCGACCTGCTTATTGCTCCCCAACACATCCGTTGGAGACCCGTCACCAAAGGACTCCTCTCATGCCGCAAGAATCACGTGCTTCATCTGCCACAAGATGGGTCACTATGCCAAAAATTGTCCACTGAAGAAAGCTTCCATATCAGATAGTCCCCTCTCAGAAGTCATTTGCTTCAGGTGCCAAAGGACAGGTCATTATGCCCACAGTTGCCTACGGAAGAAAGCCTCGGCGTCAATTCCATTCAACCTGGGAGCTACACCGGCCAAGACCTCTACACTAGGAATAGGCCAAGGGACAACTCAGATTCCAGGTCAAGACACCCGAACTCCACTCCCTTCTGCAAGAGGCCAAGTCACGCAAGTAGCTGCAAAGCAAGCCCAATCAGCTCAGCACATCGTTCCCGGTAAGTTCTTAGTTAGAGTAGCCTCGGTTGCAATTTTGCCTCGCTCAAAGGAGAAAGTCGAAAGGAAGAGTGAACAAGTTCGAGTCCCGAACCTATTCTCTAGTCAGCTCGAATCCCGGGGTGGAGATTCCGTTTAAGTGGGTTAGGTTTGTAACCTCCCAATTTTTGGACCTTTTTGAAATTTTTCAAAATAAAAAACACCATTTGATTTACCTAGTTTGTCAAAGCTTAAATTGAAACTTCCAAAAATGAAACATTTCAAATGATTAAACCAAACTCTAATTAAATTCAAAATGAGTATATTGGATTTTCTCCAATTCTTTTGCTAATCTCTTGGAATTCCGTTTAATTTATTTCTTTTCTTTTTATCGAAGGTCATTTCTTTTGTTGAAAATTTTAATTTAAATTGTTTAATTTAAACTGGGGATATCTTTTGAAGCTTTGAAAATAAAAATAACCATTTGATGTTAGTGCATAAAGCTTAACTTAAAGTTAAACTAATTCAAATTTGGTTTGATTAGGTTTTCTGGTATTTATAATCAAAAATATTATTTTAAGTCTTTTCTTGTATTTTTTGGAATAAAAAAGGTTTTTTCTATTTTCCCAAAAATTACAAAAATAATTTATTTGCAAAATTAAAAGATGAATTAAAGTTGCAAATAGTTTTATTAAGTTCCAAATAATTCAAGGAGTTTCTATATATTTTTCTAGAATTTTTGAACTTTATTTAGTATTTTCTAAAAAGGTTTTTGATTTGTTGTATTTTCTGTAATTCGAAAATTATAAAAAAAATCTCCTCTATTATTTCAGGCTGAATTCCCCTAGCCTGTTACTATTTTCTGCTCACCCGGCCCACCTCTGCGACCAGTAAGACGCCACACCATGCTCTCTCTCCGCGCTCTCTCTGCGCCAGCCAGCGTCGACCCCCCTCCTCTCTCCTGCTGCTGTTCTTCTTCTTCCCCGATTCTCCATGCACGCCTGCACCCATCCCGTTCTTGCCTGTTTCTCCACCTTGATCCCGCTGCCCGATTTCCCGTGCCCACCTGTTCGTCGCCGCCCCGCTTCTCCGCCTCGGAATCCCGCCTACCTTTCCCCTGTTTCCCGCCGACTCCGCCTGACGCACGAGGAGCCGCCGTGGATCCCGCCGTCGAACTCCCCTCCCAGTCATCCTCCACAGCTATAAAATGGAGCCCCAGGCGCCGCTCTCTCCACTCTTCCTTTTTCCTCGCTCCACTCCTTCTATCTCGCCCTCTCCTCGCCGTACTTCAAGCTTTCGTGTCGCCGACCGCCGCTTGCTCCGCCGCCGGCAAAGGACCTTCGTCGATGTTGTCTTCACCGTCGGCTTTGCAAGGCCTTGTTCTACAAGGTGCTCACCATCATTTTCTCAGGAGCCTGCCAGAGCCCGTGCGCCACCTTCGACCACCGCCGCCGCCGCTCTTCCTCCTCACCGGAGGCCGTCCCTTCGCGCGTTGCCACCAAAACCCAAAGCCGTAGGTTTGCCTCATCCTCCTCTCGCCGCTGGTGTCCTCACCGTCGGTTAAAACGTCGCCGTTGGCCGGCGACCATCGGGCCCCGAGCGCGGCCGACTCGGTACCGACGTGGCGACGCCACCTCAGCGCCAGCTCAGCGCCACCTCCTCCTTCCGGCGCATGTGGCACCACATCAGCGCTTGCTTGGCACCTTGCGCCAGCGTGCGCAAGCACGTTGTTCCGTGCGTCCGATCCACCGTGGGCTGGTGCCTGCCCGTGGACCCAGTCCATACAAGACGTGGGGCCCACCTGTCAGTGACTCAACCTTTTTCTTTTGAAAAAAAATTCAGTTGAAAATTCAAAACTCCCTCGCTGATGTCAGCCAACGCAATAAACCGACTTTCCTTTAGAAAAATAATTTTGAAAATCTTGATTTTTCAACATTTTTTGTGTTTTGAAACTTCCGAGAGCCCGTTCTCCTTCGTTCGTGCTCCGATTCGAGTTATTCAAATTTCTACGTTCATATAAATTCAGTACCTTTCATTTGGTTCTAGTTTGGTAATTTTTTGATTTTATTTGGAATTTTGAAATTTATTTGGCTCTTTTCGGACGTATAGATTCCGACGTTTCGAAAGAATTCTTGGATCCGACGACCGACACATCTCAACTCTTCAATGAAGGTAAGTTGTAGATCTTTGATCATGTTGAACCCAATTTATAAAAGTATATTGTTTGACATAAGCATGCATGCCTTGTTGTATAAAAATAGTTTTGGGAATAGTTAATTACCTAATTGGCATTATGCCTCCTTGATAAATTGAGAATGACATGTACCCTAGAATGACATAAATCCTTGAACACCATATGATGGTTAATTTTTGGTTGGATATTATTATACTACCAACATGGGTTGTATTATGATTAGCCATGCTCTAGTTATTCGATGGGATTCATGGTCACATGCTTAATTGGTTAAACTTAGCTTAATGAAAGATGGAATCATGGCGCGGCCACTATTGTAAAAAGTTGTTGTGCCATGGCAATGGTTGTCATTTGGTCGGGTTGAAAAAAAAATGATTGATACTCGGGCGAGTGATCGTGCAGTAAAGGGGATGATTTTGGGATACGGTTGCCTCGCCTGAGTAGTCACTAAGGACTTAACTTTGTGCGCCATTGATCTGGGCCATACCGTACAACCACAAGTCTATTTATGGGGTGGACCTGGCCAACTAATTAGCAATATTTTGATTCGGTTCTATTTTCATTGATGAGCGGCGCAAGAGGGGGCTAGATCGAGGCGAATCCTTAGCGAGCAGAACCAAGTCAAAACAGAGCTTTGTAAAAGACTTGTGTTAGTCTCTCCTTGATTCACATGTCTAAGAAAACGTGTGTACATATCAAGACGATTATCTCTTGTGGGTCAAGCTGTACAACCTCTATAGAGTGTTAAAAACTATTCGAATAGCCGTGTCCTCGGTTATGGACAATGCGTGGTGATTTCACACGAGGGGTAGATTTTCATAAAAATGTTGGAATAGTTTGCATGAGAAGTGGTCTGGATGTGGTTGATGATTTGGGAAGTGAACAGGGTGTTCACTAGTTGTTTCGAAAGAACTTGGTTACGTATGTATTAATCCTTTTGAATTATGTTTTACAATCTACTTATTGTATTTAATGTCAATACTTTCTGCAAATTAAACATAAAGCTATCCTTGTTCAAGTCTTGCATGAATACTATTTGCATATATTTCCCTACGATTTACTGAGTACTTTATGTACTCATGGCTATACGCTTACTGAGTACTTTATGTACTCATGGTTATACACCATTTGTTGATCAATCCCCGCAGAAGAACCAGGGAATACCGAGTTCTACGAGGAGGAATACTTTGAAGACTATGCGAACTAGGATACATCCTCCGTACTCGATTGCTTGTGGGCATGTCAAATGACCTCCATGAGATATTTTGGTTTCCGCTGCAAGTTTGTCCTTTTGCTGTTAAGCCCTGCGTGGCAACTTCCGTAAGACTTAACCATAAGATCTTTTTGCTACTAAATAATATTACTTTGTCTGCTTCATTAGCTTCTTTATTATATGGGTATTATAATATCGATATTGCAACTGTGTGAGCTAGCTACTGATCTCGGACTAGTTCAGAATACACAGAGCACTTTAGATTGCATACTCGGGATCCCGACATCTATAAGGGCCACTGTACTTCTTTTTGTCAAAATGTTTGATGGGCGTGGTATCAGATTTTTCAGCGGCTTGAGCTGGATCCAATGTGGTTTTGGTTCTTGATGTGGAGGTGCCAATTTCATCCTGCATAGTTTAATTTGGAGCAGGAGCACACCCATCATGATGCTCTAGAATTGAGATTTTTCGTGGGTGGGGATAGATGGATCACTGCTATAGGGCAACTAATAATATCACTGAATTAGATTGGGTGATGTTTTGAGTTATACTATTATGGAGAACAGGACACAACTGATGTCTATTCCATGGCACACACTTTACAGGAGCAGTGGATCAGGAAGGTTCGTCATCCCATGATCACAAGACGATTGATATACATGTCAGTAAGTAGCACACAATCAGATACTATTTCTTTGAGCTCTTTTGTAGCTGCTTAAGCATTCGTTTGATTTTACAATCATCTTCTATTGCCTGAATTTTTCTGGATGATTTTTGTTGCTAAGCTTTTTGGATATTCGTGGCTTACCGAGCAGGGAGAAGAGGCCGTGGTGGCAGGTTTGGCCAAGAACAAAGAAGATGGCGGCGCATGACGCTCCGGTGGGGGGAAACTTCCAATTGACGGAGGGGAATTGCTTGTGGAGTCATGGGACGCGGCGTGACATAGTCGGCCGATGTCGGAGCTCACTGGGCTGCCGAAAACGGCGAGGTGGGCGCGGTGCTCTCTTTGCAGCTGTGCTTGATGGAGAAGAAAGGGAGGGAAGGACATGGCAGAAGAGTGATCGGGTGCTTGGGGCATGGCTTAAGTAGACATGGAGGGTGGAGAGCAACGAGGTGGCCGGCGGCATGGGCAGAGGGGCGGCATGGCTGCATGCATGGCATTAAGGACTGGGTGCGTGGAGGAGAAAGACTGCACGTGGGGTCCAGCAGTCAGCGGGACGAAGAAAGAAAATGAATTTTCCAAATTTTCAGAAAATGGTTGAGGGTTTATGTGAATTTTTAAATATAGGTGCGGAGCTCTAAAAATTATGAAAACTTTTGGGAATGTTTACGACACAATATATATTATTATGTAATTGTTTCTGAATTTTATGTGCTTTGTATTTTTCTCTAAAATTCTTTTAAGTTCCTATTTTCATGCATCTTTATTATTTGACTTGTGGAAAATATAAAAATGCGTTTGATAATATTTTCCCACTTTTATTAGCAGTACAATTATACCCAATTTGGACTTTTAATTATCAATCCCTCCTTTCAATTTGTTTTAAGAAATTCTCATGTGATAATCTAATATTTATTAAACAATTCTAATCGGCTCTTGAACATTATTCTTATTCTAGGGTTTATACTTCATGTAATTTTTCAAAGGCAATATTCTTAAGTTTTTGCTATATCTGATACTAGGGTTTATGTGTTAGGGTTTACTTGTGCCGGCAAAAGAGAAAATGCACTCAATTAATTCAAAAAAAATATACAGGCAAGCAGAACGACAACAGATAACATACGAAAAGTTTTTTTATCGAAGAGGTAAGTTATATTCAATTTGCATCCTGGTTATTGATTTAGCCCTATATTGTGCTATCGAAGATGCGTTTTGCATTGATAAGTCAAGTATCCGAGAACTTTTCCAACACTGGGAACCTTAGGAATAAAAACGATAACTTAAGAGATGGGCTGAGGTATCCATCCGGCCTGGCCCAGAGCAGAAATTCCGGCCGCCGCATGGTGCGCTGCGCTCCGAACCCTAAGCCCCTAACAAAACCCTAGGGGCAGAGAGAGAGAGGCAATCAATTCAAGCTCCTCCATCCATGGCTGCCGCCCCGCAAGCTGTAACAACTCATCCATCGGCCGCCGCCACACCGAACCCTAACAAGCGCAAGAAACCACCCAACGGAAGGGTAAGGGGAAGTGGAAGGGGAAAGGGCAACCCCAGCAACAAGCAGCTCAAGCTCTCCGTTGAGCCCGTCCGCCACCGCCGCAAGCCCAGCAGTAAGTTCGTCAAGCTCCTCCAGAAGCGCGCCCGCGACTACAACTCTGAAGACGATGCTGACGACGACGACGAGGGCCTCTCGGAGGAGGCCTCCAGCTCTGGAGACGAATCGGGCGGCAGGGCCACGAGGTTCGAGCAAGGCTGCAGGGCATTCCGGGTCGCTTTCTTGAAGATCATGGCCAAAAAGCTTCCCGACGACCCATTGGTTACTTCCCAAATTCTCAACCAAATTTCTTCATGGTTTTTTTTTTCATTTCTTTCTTGATGCATTGCATAGCACCAAAGGAGGACCGAAGGGGCTGGCACAGTTTTTGATTCCGCCTTCTTATCAGGGTCCAATTCTGTCAGCGCACAATAAATTGGTCGCTGCCAAGCTGGCCGAGGAGGCGGAGGAGCACAAGCCCAAGGGAGAGACCCGCAAGGAAAAGCGCATGGTACAGTACACCTCCTTCGCTTGCTCACTAAAATTCGCCACCCTAAAAAGCGTTTGCGTTTAAGGTATTACCTCTGGTTTCGTGCAAAATGTAGGCTGCGGAGAAGGGCCATGTCATGCCCACAAAACATTTAGACAACGAAGAGAAGAAGCTCATCAAGGTTGCAACCCAAGGGGGTAATGTTCTGTTTTGCACTATGTCATTTTGCATATCTTAATTTCAAAGTTCGCCAAATCATTGTTCACTAATTGGGTGCCTTTCCCTGCAATATATTTTCATGAATTGTCGGGCTGCTGGTGATTCAGTTGTCAGGTTGTTCAATGCGGTAAGCACACTTAGCTTATCGTAATTGTGAAACATACATGTAGCTTTGTACATTATGGTTCTTCGTTCTAGTGAGCTGCCATTGACTCTACCCTACCCAAAATTTATTGTTTCCTTAATTGTTTTTGTTATGCAGCTAATATACGATATGATATGAAATTTTAGTTATTTTCTATATCTTAGGACGGCAAGCTTTCCATGATACCTCTCCATCTGTTTCTAAAGAACAGCTCTCATACATGCCTCTTTAGTTTGATTTTGTTTATTCAACAAAGAAATTTGCTTGGTTCAAGGTGCAGTTAGGTCTGTACTTACCTACTAAATGATAGTGACAAATGGTGTATATACTTTTGAATTTTTCGCATTGCTTAGTTGACTGGTCTTGAAATTTGTTCTCTTTCCAGGTGAGCAAGGCACAGAATCCTCGGAAAGGTTTGAACCCATCAAGAAGTAAAGATGCCAAAGGTGCGCTTCTCTCCTTTTCATGTTATAGACCCCCCCCCCCTCTAATATTTTAAGATTCTGTTAATTATTTTGTCTAATTGTTTTAACTTCTTATTTATGAATGGCTAAACTTTCTATAACCTGTGAAAAGTCTAATACCGCAGAAAGAACAACCAGCAGGGGGGGGGGGAATGGGTTCGGTTCCTTACTGCACCTGTTTCTTTTGCATCTTGGGTTAGCTGATTTATGTATTGAAAAAAAAACTTAAAACAGAACAATAAACCCATACGTACATTTTACTGTAAGAGATGCTGGGTAGTCAACATTGTTATGTTCTGGTTATCTTTGTCCATTTGTTGCTCTTTGAGTCCGACCACCTAATGCTAAACTTGTAAACTGCCTGTACAAATGCTTGTTAGTGAGTGAATGGTTACAAGTAATTCCTGTACAAGAGTTACAAGAATTGGATTTCTTCTTGAATTTTGTTCTCTACTTTCTGCTTGCGCATTATATCAAACAGTGGAGCATCAGCGTGCAAGCATGTCAAGACATTAACTGGCGATATGGGTCATATGACTCATATTATTTCTACAATCTTGTGAGAATATTTGCTGTCTTAATCAAGCTTGAAAGTAGTCATTGTCTGAAATTCCACTTTTAAATATCTCAATGACAAAGTTCAACTTAGCATGTGTGTGTAGATCTTTCTATAATATTATTTTTTAACCTGCGACTACACTGAAATTTGCTGAGCTGGACCCACATTTTAGTAAGCCTTTAGCTAATTAGGTGTAGTCTGGACTCTGGAGCTTTGAAATTCGGGTTGGGGTTGGTTAGAGTTGCAGTTTAGCAGGGTAGAACTCTATTAGCTAGCCAGATAAAAACCACAACAATTGACGAGTCATCAAATTAGCAAATGGTGGGAGAGCACTGCTAACAACTTGAGAGGGTTTGAATTTGACAATGTATGAATATACATAGATGCACAAGAACTTGGAACTTAAGCAGAACTGAAAACAGATGGGAACGCCACATGCTACAATCTTTTGATGCAGTGCAGTACCATCATATTAAACTATGATTGTGCACGTCATGTTTATCATGAATTTGATTTTGATGTACACAACCATTTCTACAGTAATATCCAAATATTCTTAACAGTTTCCTGTTAATCCTTACAGCTTTGGCAAAAGAAAGAAAACAAACCTTTCTCACGGAACTGAAGAAATCATCTAACCAAGGACAAAAGGGACAGGCATCTTCCAACTTTTCTAAGGTAGTTATTACTAATTCTTTATTTGCTAAAAATCACTCCCTTCAGTTTATGGACTTCTGATGCCAAGTATTAATGCTGTATCTTCAATTCGAAGTTAGTGGACCTGCAAATTGTTGTTGGAAAACAGTGTATCAAGCACTCATGCAGGCTAAATTTGACAAAAATTATATCCTGAAATTAGTTAACAGAATAACTGCACAAGTATAAATCACGTGACAGCACATCATAACAAGTGACAGGAACACGATAACACGCTGCATAGCCCAAACATATAAGCTGGTAGCTGGAGTGCTGGACAAAATCCCCATAGTGCAAGTTGACAAGAAAAATTCAAGCGAAGTGCACATGAATGTGAGCCCGTAGTACTGCAGAGTTGAACACATTATGCCTTAACTTCTTTGTTGAAGTCTGCGATTTTGGCAATTAGGATTTGCCATCAGCGATGAGGCAATCAGAGATACAGGAGATGTTGAATAGTTGGGTGGTGTACCTACCACAATCACAGGGTGAATAAGTGATTTAAACTAGAGTTATAAAAGCTGGACTGTTGATTGAGCCGACTAATTGGCTAGTTCACTGGTTGTAGTTAATTAGCTGAACTTCTGGTTTCTACATATTAATATTTTAACACATTCTTTAGCTGCATAATCAATACACTAGCAAATAATTTTAAAAATATATTTGTAAAGTCCACATAATAAACTAAGAAATCTTTATCATCGATGGCTCACACAGACAGTGCAAAAAAGAATTGTCTTTTTGCAGGAGTTGACTCGGCTCTTTAGTTGGGGAGATGACCAGGCAATGACTGAGCATGCTACATTGATGGCCAAGTGTGCAGAGGTCCTTGTTTGGTCCTAAAGGTGTACTTGAGGGAGTAGATTGGTCCTTTTTTTAAGTTGTGGGACCAAGGTAGATCTTTTGGTAAATTTGGGGGATCAAATAGGTCACTAGCCCATCTATTTACTGCAGTAGAGGAATATTTTCTTCCAACACTAGGAAGTCATCTAAAAGCTCTCTTATCTAGTCTTCCCCAGCATTAGCTTATTCATGCTATCAACTATCAAGTGAAGCTATGTACAAGATGCATGGTGTAGTTGTATTCACTGTATACATTAAGAAACCATTCAAGTTGGTAGTAGACACATTATTCAGCTTTTCTGACACCAAAACTGTCTAATGTCAGTGTTCTATCGAATTTCTTGTGCCACAATGTCACATTCTATTCTCTTGACCTGACCTTGACACCCTTTGGCTTCTCTTGTGCTCCATATATATTTCTCTCTTTATTCGGTGAGGAATATAGATTTCTCCTATTTCTCCATTAGGAAAACAACCTTCACGTTGACTTGATGGAGTATGGCCCAAGAGATCAACTCTGCTGCTAGTGCTGTAATAAGTCATCAAGTCAATTTGCTTGTATATCTCTTGCAACCTTGTTAGGAATGTCTGTGGATCGTGGATCTACCAAGTGGTGACTGGTGACTTATCGGTCACCGCTAAGCTCTCAGAAAAATGCTGAATTTTGGAACATACTTTATACAGTTTTGCATATAACTGAAACTTAATGCCTGGATCTCAGTGCAAGGATTTTCTCATGATTGGTCTGCTTTTTAGCGTATTGGCAAAGATGAAGATGAGCCAGGGTGGGCACCTCTACGCGACACATACATGCTTGGTTCGAAATTGAAGGACTGGGACAAAATACAGGTAAAGCCTCCTGATTTAGCATTATTTGTATCAGTGCAACACGGATAATTTGTCAACATATTTTACCTGTAGATCTAACGAAAATTTGTTTGCTGAGTAGGATTCTGATGTAGGAAATAAACAAACTGAGGTCCCTTTGGACGATTCTTCTGATGAGGAATAGGAAACACAGTCTATTGAGTTGAAGCAGCATCTGAGCTTTCCATCCTGTGTTTTTGGCGCTTGGCAAGTTATTGAGTTGTAAAGTGAGATGGATCAGATTTGGATATTCAGTTAGATAAATCGAATCGTTATAATGTTTGTGGTGATCATCTGTACTTAAATACCAGAATCTTGCATCAATGCTTGTGATGAGGAGACTGCCAAGATTACCGGAAGCCAGTGCCAGCAACGAGGCCCATCATCCTCCTTGGCCATTTCGGGTTGAACTCGAGAGCCTCCTCTCCCGTTGATCAGCGAACAGACGGCAGCCACGGCTCATAGCCATCGAGTGATTCCCAGCCATACAAATCGAGGAGGCACTGCACTGCAACCTCACTCAGCCCCGCCTCATTGGGGTCCTCGCCCCGCCTACTGCATTGCTCACCTCCTCACTCGGCCCCGCCTCATTGGGGAATGTGGTCCTCTCCACCTCCTTGCTACCCACCACCCGTGCTCCCTCCTCCGGAGCCCGTGCTACCTTTTTATTCACCTTTCACTTCCTCCTTGTCATCGTCCGACCGACGATGGCTACAGCGACATCGAGCACGGTGATCACATCCACCCCGGCGTAGATTGAGGTAAGAAAGAATCGGGTCATTATACAGAAGTGGAACTTGTATAGTGTTAATCGTTAGTACATCTGGTGTACGTAGACGTACCATGTCGAGCATCATATTCCGGTGATGCTTGATTGGCCTAGAGAATCATTGGATTTTGATATTAGTATTACTGTCCATTTTCATTCTTCTCTACTTCTATCTGCATTGATCATCGCCCTGAGGTACAAGGAATGGAAGGGCACGACGAATGCAAATGCATGTCAGCTTGGGCCTCCTTTCCAGCCGAGTCAAACGGTATTTCTCTCATTTCATTCAGCAGCCGAGACCAGACGCGATGCTGTTCTAGCCCTCTGTCAAAAGCACTTCTCATTTTCATTTTCCTATCATCATCACCTTTCCTCATTCCCATTTTCCCCATCGTCTCACAACAGCCAAGCCAAAACAAAATCCAAGAAACTCTTCTCGGTCCAATCTCCATCCATCAAATCCATATCTGCGGATCATCAACCACATGATCAATTAGGGAGCAGTGGAGGAGAAGAGGCTGACAGGGGAGCTCGAGCGAAGCGGCAGCACCGTCGACGCTGCCGTGGAGTCGGGCGACGACCAATGGCTGGGGTGGCGTCGGAGCGAGGCCTCCAACTGCTCCCGCGTTGGGGGATGGCCATCTACGGCAGCCGAAGCACGTAGTTCCGAGGAGTCTCACTTCTTTAATAGTTTGTAAGTCTTTTTTGTTGCGATCATTTAAAAAAAATATTACACATTTTTTGTTCGCAAATAGGTGTTTCCAGATGTTCCACCTCTTCTGTTGCGACCGTTGAAAAAAAATGTTACGGTCATTGGATAAAAATATTGCGGCCGTTGAAAAAACCATTGAAAAAAATTTACACACTTTGATAGTTAGGTGTTTCCAGATGTTTTCTTTTGATAGTTAGTTTTCTTTTTATTGCAACCGTTAAAAAAAAATTACGACCACCGAAAAAAGATTGCATCTATTCTTCCCTTGTATTGCATCCGAACATCCATCGTATGTCTGAGCCCTAGATGCTCCCCACGTATATGCATAGAGAAATCACGAATTCTAGGAATAGAGAAATCACGAATTCTAGGACCATTTTTCTTCTCTTGGTTAATTACAGTTTCGCATTCCTGGTTTTATTGCTATAACACACCATTTTAAATGCAGTCCACATTGTCATGTTTTTGGTTAATCTATTATCTTAACTATTATAATTCCGAGTTTATCTCACTCCAAGAAGATCGTCCCCCCTCCCCAACCCGTGACTCGCTACTGGGCAACCGCCCGCATCCCCCACACCAAGCAACCGCCCGCTTCCATCTTCACGATCTCCGCCCCATTCCCATTACCCTCCGCCTCAAACCCCCGCTCCCCTTTGCTCCCCATCTCTGCCACCCCAAACCGTAGCCCCTTGCTGTGACCCCGATGTTGCCTCCGCAGCCGCTATCGGTGGAGGCCAATCTGCGGATTCCTCTGTCTTGGGTGTGGCTCATGGCCTCCCCACCTGATGCCGCCCCTGAGTCGGAGTTCGTCGACTGTGAGGACCCCGGTTTATTAAGCTTGCAATGATTAGTCACCAATTGACCCTAGCATCGCAAACAAAATGACATGTGTCTTCGAGATATGTATACTTCCCAAAAAATGCAGTATACATACCTCTTTACAAAATTCATGCATCAATTTCATTCAAGACATAGAACCAAAGCAACACTTAACAATTCAAAAGTCATACATAGTAGAGTTATTACAAAAGGGAGGCCGATCGGCCAAAAGACATACAATTAACTAATTAGACAGCGGAAGTGAAATGCTATAAGATGGCGATAAACAAAAAGTGTCAATTAGTGTGTTTTTAACCACAAGGCAACCATCCGGACCGCCAAACTAGTCGTCAAACCCGCAGCACATCTCACAAAAGTGAGGCCCTTGGGGCTCACCTTCCTCCTCTGCAACAAATAGTTAAGCAAATCAAATGAGTACAAAAATTGTACTCCGCAAGACTTACGTGTAGAGTAATAGACCTATGCATAGCTACATGCAAGCTCATTTAAGTGGAGGCTGTATGTTTCATTTTCAGCACAAAGCAATCTTTATTTGCAATAATATAGTACATTTAAAAGCAAGTTTACAATCTGTTTTATTGTTCAAATAACAGTAAATAACAACATAATATCAATAAATAGATGACAACAACATCCTGGAAGTGACTAACACAATAGTCACCACAACAATAGCATGAATTACCTATTCATACCACCCATGTCAAGTTTTAAATCAAAGGTTGTAGTCTAATTCTTGCGAGAAATAACCAAGCTTGTCCATAACTTAGGACGAGGCTATTTGAATAGATTTAACCCTGCAGGGGTGTACCAATATACCCACACGCCAGACCGCCTTTTTGCCAAGCTATGAAGCACACTTCCTTAGGTATGCCGGCACGACTAAGTTCTACGAGACATTTCCAATATTATGTATTGACTACGAGTCGCCCATATGGGAGGAAACCCCATACGTTGATGCGGAGTCATCAAAGATGCTCACCTCCTTATAAAGGACGATGCTCCTTGCAGTGGGTAACCCCTACTACCGCTCACCCAAACACACAAGCTTTATTTTTCAACTCAACGCACACAACCACCATGCGACCCGAAACTAACACATACCAAAGTACTAAGTCAAGAGGGGTTCCCAATACCCTCGTGTGGTTAGCACGCAAAAGTGTTTGGATCAATGACGCAAGTAATTCGGTCCTTGTTGACTCGAGTACCTTTCCTTGTCACACCAAACAATCACACCAACATACCATTATGCCTAAGTCTAAAACAATTTTATTTTCAGTTTTAGATTTACAAATTAACAAAGCACAAGGTGCTAGACATAATGGAGTAATAATAAGATTTGTGTGATCAAGATCATCGACTAAATCGATGATCACAAAATTACCGATAGCCAAGCATGTCTAAGCATATTAACTCGTAATCTACTAAGTGACAAGAGCCATTCTAACGAACTCTAATCACAGCAAATAACCTAGGCTCAGGTAGTAGAGAGTAATCATTTACCTACAGAGTATGCAACTATAGGATCAACTAATCAAACCATAATTTAACAACAAAATAGCAATGCATACATACAAGTTGAAATCAATATATTAGAGTTAAAAATACTAGGATTAACATGATCAAACTGCTTGTCTTGCTGAAGATTACTATCTTGCTGCAAAGGATCACTCTCGAATACAATAGGATCGTCGGAACCTACCGAAAGAAATCGGAAGCACAATAAGAATGAATAATACCAAAAAGACTCAAAAATTCAAAGTCATCGAAAAATCATGAAAAAATTCACAGAAGGTAGAGCAAGATTTTAGGTGAATTTAGCAATGAGAATCAATTGATTTGGATGCTCTATGCAAAAGTTATGATAGTTTGAAAATCAGTTTTCCAGAAAATCTAAATAAATTAGAATGTGTCACTGTTCACCGCATCCAAAGTTTTCGCGAAATATTCTAGAGTAGTGGTGGACATGAGGATTACAAAAATGGATAGAGAATATTATTACATGACCAAAATAATTTGATTTATCTTATTAGGGGTTTTTATGAATTTTCAAACATTTATAATGTATTAATAATTCTCTTATGAAGCACTCTCCACAAAATATATTTTCTGTGATAGTGACAAGGTTGAAACCTATTTTACTATAAATTTAATTAAAAATGAAAAATAACAAAAGTGGTTTCACTGTTTTTGGAGTTAAAATGAATTAGTTATGTATTTTTGAAGTTAATTGTATTTTTTAATTAACAAATAAATCATTTCGGGATTTTCTGAATACATTATTACTTTTCTTACCAAACCCCACTCTAGCCGCAGCCAATGACATGTGGGGATCCCTAGTCAACAGTTGACTCGATCAACTGTGACCCAGCTCAGCCGATGATGACGCCGAAGGCGTTATTTCGAAATACGCCTTCTAATTACACACACAAATTCTCAACTTTAAGCATATACGGTATACGTTTTTCTTAAGGGAAAACGTAAAACACCATTTTACACAAACACTTAACTGGCAATGGGGCCCACAAGTCATAGACTGCTTGCAAAGCATTAATGCGCTAACCCCAGGAGTTCCGACAGTGATTTTGCCATTAATTGCTAATCAATACTCTAATTATGTTGCCACAGTAACGACCGGCTTCCGACAAAAACGCAGCAGCTCCCGCATGTCTTGCCGGCGGCTCGCCGGCGCGGTAGCCCAAGGCGGCGCGATCTGAGGGCATGCACAGGTGCGTAATAGTATTGCACACCCGATGAGAGCACTCACGGCACCTGAGCCGGCCCAAAACGGCGGCTAGCCGGCGCTAAGCGGCGGCGGTCAATACGGCAAACAAGCAAACGTAGCAAAAGCTCCGCAGCAGTTCTGGTAAGCAGGTGCTAAGGTCCTAGGGGCTATTAGGAGGTTACCTAAGTGGAGAAAGGTGCTCGGGGAGCTTGGGCATTGCTGGAGCTCTACCGGTGTTGAAGAAGACGACGGCGGCGGCACGATGGGGGGGTCCTTGTGGAAGCGGCGCTTGAGTGAAGTAAAGCTTCAACCGAGGCTTGGAGAAAGTCAAGGGAGCCGAGGAGATGCTCCAGAGCCAAAGAATCGCCGCGAGGCCTGTCGGAGATGGTGCGGCAGTGTGGGCGGCGCTTTTGGCCGTGGTTGGGGACGATGACAATGCCGACGTGATCCTGTAGGGCATCGGCCAATTTTATTGAGGGGAAATACTTAGCAAGCCAAAGCATGCATGGTGACGCACTAAAAAGAGAGAAAGGCTCACCGAGGTAAGTATCGCACGGCGGCGGTGTCGGGTGCACGCTATGGAGAAGCAGGGAGCTCCACGGCGGACCAAGGGCTACAGGGTGACAAGGCTTCACATAAGCAAAAATGGAGATGGTGAAGGTCGTAGACGAAGAAGGGGGTGGAAGCACGAAGCTTACCCGAGAAGGAGCCAAGTTCCTGCCTCCTCTCCCTCGGTCACCGAGAGGGAAAGTGAAAGACCTCGAGTTTGTCATTGAGTTGGCTCCGATCTTGCCCGTTTCAAAGAGGCACTATCGGATGCCACGCGAGCGAATTGGTGGAGTTGAAGAAGCAACAATGAGCTTCAAGAAAAGGATTCATCCGCCCTAGCTCATCTCGTGGGGTTGTCCGGCAATCTTCGTAAAGAAGAAGGATAATACTTTGCATGTGCGTTGATTACCGTCAAGCTTAATGAGGTAGCAGTAAAGAACAAGTATCCATTGCCCGCATTGATGATCTCTTTGATCAATTAGCTGGAGCTCAGTATTCTCAAAGATTGATTTGAGAATGGGATATCATCAAGTTAGGATCGACACGAGGATATTCCAAAGGCGGCTTTCTCTACTCTTCTGGCTTGTATGAATACTGCGTCATGTCATTTGGCAACCAATGCTCGCCGTGTTCATGAACCTCATGAATTCGGTATTCATGGAGTATTTGGATAAGTTTGTCGTGGTCTTCATCGATGATATTCTCATCTATTCCAGGGCGATGAGGAACACGATGAGCATCGAGGCTTGTATTAGGCAAGCCGTGAGCATCGGTTGTATGCAAAGTTCGGCAAAGTGCGGCGTTACGGTTGAAGGAAGTGGCCTTCTTGGGTCATATTCTTTCGCGGGAGGTGTGTGGTACCCTAGCAAGGTCGGCGATGTTCTTTCATGGGTTCGACCTACTTGATTGCAAGAAGTGCGGAGTTTTCTCGGTTTATTGGATATTATCGCCGTTTTATCGAGAACTTCTCCAAGATCATGGCCGATGTGAGTTGCTCAAGAAGGACAAGAAGTTCTTGTGGTCCGATGCTTGTGAGGAAAGTTTCAAGTACTTAAGGGCGTTTGACCACCGCTCCGTTCTCGTTCTTCCGATATTCATCGAGCTTGATATCTTTTGCGATGCTTCTCGGTGAGGACTCGGTTGTGTCCTTATGCAAGAAGGCAAGGTAGTGGCCTATGCATCAAGGCAATTGAGGACTCATGAACTCAACTATCCTACCCATGACTTGGAATTGGGCTGCTGTGATTCATGCACTTAAGATTTGGCGACATTACCTAATCGGTGTCGTTGTGAAGTGTATTCGGATCACAAAAGCCTAAAATATTGTTCACCCAACGGATCTGAACCTCGGGCAAAAGAGATGGTTGGAGTTGATCAAAGACTATGACATGGGAATTCACTACCATCCGGCAAGGCTAATGTCGTTCTTAGGAGCTCTCATAGCGCATTGCAATGCCTTGTTGCTCGGGGATGTCAACCCACCCTTACGAAGAATTTCAGGCGTCTCAAAGGTTGCGGTTGAGCATGGTTCCCTCGCTACCTTGGTTGTGCAACCAACCTTGGTGGATCGGGTTAAGGTCGCTCAGCAATCGGATCTTTGGAATAAGTATCATCAGGAAAATGTCAAGAGCGAACGACTAAGTGCTTCTCGAGGATGAGCATGGTGTTGTAAGGTTGAAACATGCATGTGGTTCCAAGGACATGGGATTGCGGAATTTGATTCTCGCGAGGCCCATGATTCGCCTTTGTCTATTCATCCGGGGCCACAAAGATGTATCAAGATCTCGTAAGAGATTTTGGTGGACCCGAATGAAGAAGGAGATTGCTGACCTTTGCCTATTCTGAATGGAAGTGGGATTCGATCGGGATGGATTTTATCCCGTGCGCCACGAACATCCAAGGGCAGGATTCCATCTGGGTTGTCATCGATCGATTGGTGAAGGTAGCCCATTTTAGCGATCGTCTGAGCGAACCTTAGTGTGAGTCTACTAGCGGACCTCTATATTTCCGTATAAATGCCTTGCATGGTGTACCAAAGGCGATCGTTTGGATCATGATGCGCTTTTCACCGCGAGTTACGAAAGTGTTTGCAAGAGGCTATGGGAACGTCTCACATTTAGCACGCATATCACCCCCGATGGTGGGCCAGAAAGGTCAACCAAGTGTTGGAAGACATGCTCGTGCTTGTGTTCTCTTATGGAAAGCATTGGGAAAAATGCTTGCCATTCGCAGAATTTTCCTACAACAACGTTTTCAGCTGTCCTCGGCATGGCACCTTCGAGGCCTTATACGGGAGAAAGTGCAGAACCGTTGAATTGGTGCAGGCCGTGAAAGACCATTCTTTGGCGGACTTCGATCAATGAGGCGAGTCAAGTCCGACTTATTCGTGAGCTCAATCCGAGCAAAGAGCTATGCGGATCGCCGTCGTCGTGAGTTGAGCTTTGAGCGTCAAGGGCAAGTTAGCTCCTCGATATGCCGGTCCTTACAGTGTTATCGAGAAGAAGGGAGCTATTGCCTATAAGTTGGAATTGCAATTTGCACTTGAAGGGGTACATGATGTTTTCCATGTGTCCCAACTAAAGAAGTGCCTCAGTGTTCCAATTGAGGAAGCTCAGTTGGAAACTCTCGATGCGAGAAGATTTGACCTATCGCGAGCACCACATTCGCATCCTTGAAGGTGAGCGAAGAACAAGGAATAGAGCCAAGTTCCTTAAAGTTCGGTGGTCGAACCATTAGAGGATGAGGCTACTTGGGAAAGGAAGATCGTCTCGTGCGACTACCCTCCTTCTTTGGAGTGAGCCAAATCTCGGGCGAGATTTCTGTAGGGGAGGTTTTGTAACATCCCAAAATTGGTTTGTGTTTCAAATGTAATAAAAAAATGAGGAGAAATTAAAACTTTTCCTGATCTTGATTTTATGTCGGTTCCATAATTCTTGTAAAGGAATTATGTGAAATCAAAAATCAAATTGCCATTTGGACACCAACACAAATATCTTTCAGGAAAATCTTGTGCCCAACCTTTGGAAATACTTTTCTTGGGTCTAGGGTTTATGTTTGACACCTAAGGTTATTTCATAATTTGTAGAAATTATTTGATAATTTTTGAGGCGATCAAACCTTGGTCAAACCCTAATTCATCACCTCTGGAATTTTTGGAGACAAATCAGGTGCATAAAAGTCTTTGAAAATTTTATATAAGGTTCTTCATGCGATCAGCAAAGCTCGATTAAAATTTCATAAATTTTGGGGTTTGTTTGCTATCCCAAATAATTTTTCAAAATCAGCCTTTAAATTCAAACCCTAAGCTGGTTTTCACTTTTCCTTCGAATCGGACTCGGGCTCGAGCCACTTGACTGGCCGATCAACTAACTTTACCGCCTCCGATGCGTTTGGGCGCGGCGTTGTGCGTCGTTGGATCGGCATCGAGCGGCCCGCGATCGCGTGAGCGTTCGGACCATCCGCAGCGCCGATCCATATAAACCGTTGGATTCTCAAGAGCTCGAGTTCGCGTGAGCGTTCGGACCGTCCGAGCGCCTCGCGCAATGTAAACCGTAGGATCCAAATCAGCGGCTCGGGCTAAAATGGGCGCTCAACCGTTCTAATCACCCGTTGCTTTTGGGCCGTCCGATTTCAATCCAGCGGTGGATGAGTCGTCTCCTTCCTGTGAGAGGTCAA
Organism: Hsuehochloa calcarea; assembly: GCA_036346395.1. NCBI lineage: Eukaryota > Viridiplantae > Streptophyta > Magnoliopsida > Poales > Poaceae > Hsuehochloa > Hsuehochloa calcarea. The sequence goes on along the minus strand of CM070595.1, from coordinate 39,833,545 downwards.
AAGCGTGGCGTGAAGGAGAAAGCTCGGTGTGCGATCACCTCTGTGGTCACCTTTAAGCGGCTAGCTCGGGGCGCATTAAATGCCGTCGTGCTCCTCCTCGAGGTCCATTGTTCAAGCTCTCCGTCGCTCTCAAAGGCTCCCATGGCGGGTTTGACCGAGAGGTTATTGCCGTTGCTCACTGCCATTCCCGCTTCTTTAAGCCCCTCTGGTCCTTCCATTGAAGCCTTTCAAACACCTATAAGCTCGGCAACCTCTCTTGTGTTTGCTTGAGCTCAAAAACTTGAAACATACATTGCGCCATTGCAGGAGCTTCAAGCTCTTGGTGAAAGCGGTATGATTCCTCTCACCTCGGTGATCATTAACCCTCACTCGATTTGGGTTTTGGCGCGAGGCAGCTTAATTTTGATTTCCTTTTTACCGGCGAAAGCCCTATTTTTCTTCATCGGAGCTCCGGTCTCTCGGGTGCCTTCTCCGTGCTCGAGTAACTCCTCTTTAGTCCCTAGGTTGGACATGCGTGAGCTCATTTGCTATTTTCGTTTTTGACCATTTTGGTCATCTCTGTCATCTCCGGCTTGCCGGCGTTAAACGCCCAGCGAGCTAAAATAATTAGTTCCATTGGGTGCGCAAGTTTGTTAGCAACCCATTTTGAGCTGCTTGCCCTCAGTCGCCGTGATGACCCTCTCTTCCCGTCGTTTTGTCGGATGAAAGACCGTCGATCCTTAGATCAACGGTCGGATCTGAGTGAAACGTTGGAGAAAGTCAAGGAGCCGAGGAGATGCTCGAGCCAAAGAATCGCGCGATTGGAATCCGTAGCGTTGTCGGAGATGGTGCGGCGGTGTGGATAACTTGTAAAATGCGCTTTTGGCCGTGGTTGGGGGCGATGACAATGCAATTGGTTCTTGTTGCTTGAGTTCCTAAAAATCGTGATCCTGTATTGGGGCATCGGCCAATTTTATTGAGGAAATACTTAGCAAGCCAAAGCATGCATGGTGTTTATTCTCTACTACGCACTAAAACTCTTGTCACTTAGAGAAAGGCTCACCGAGGTAAGTATCGCACTTTGTGCTTTGTTAATTTTGTAAAGTCAAAATTCGAAAATGGAAAAATTGATTTGGCAAGTGGTTGGATGGTGGGTTATTGGGGTGTCTTGGTGCATCTTGTGCTATGGAGAAGCGAGGAGCTCCCGGTGGTAGGGATTGCGGACCAAGGGCTCTGAGGTGACAAGGCTTCACATAAGCAAAAATGGAGATGGTGAAGGTCGTGCAAGAGTTAGATTTGCGAAGAAGGGGTGGAAGCACTTTGTTATATTGTTGCTTACAGATTTGTTAAATTGAGAAGGAGCCAAGTTCTGCCTCCTCTACATTCCTCGGTCATTGCTTTTGTTCTGAGAGAGGGAAAGTGAAAGAGCTTGGCGGTCGGTCGGTTGCCTTGTGGGTTGCGAGAGAACAAGGGCAGGTTAAAGCTGAGCAACGGTCGGGAGAGAGGCGACGTGGGCGGGCGAAGCTCCAGGACTGGTTGGCGTGGGCGGTGCGGTCACATCGCTACCGCGCGCGGGACAGAGCGGTGCGGTCACGTAACGTGCGAGAGCTGAGCGCCTGCCAGCGAGAGGTGGAAGACACACTCGACAAGTGGGGCCCGCGACGTCAGTGACTCAGCCGCGCGAGAGAGACTGAGTGAAAGGGGGTCAGCGCGGGCCGTTGGATCGAGATCAAACGGTTGGCAACGCGCGAGAGCTTTCAGACCTAGCCGCAGGGTTACGCGATCTGGACCGTTAAGTTTCCATCGGACGACTCACAATCGACACGGTCAGCTGATTGGGCCGAGCCAAGCCGGCTCGAGTCGGACTCTGACTCGGGTCTGAGTATGAGGAATAGTGCTAATTTAGCAATTTCCAGATTTGACCAATTCATAACTAGTTTGACTGAGGCCTTAAATATAGAAATAAAATTCTAATATTTATGAAATAATTTAGGGGTGTTCCTGGGATGACCTAGAACCCATATAAAATTTAAAAACCCACTGTTCATGAGTTACTTGCTTAATTCAAATTCAAACTTAAAATAAGTTATTTATTGTGTTTGAATTTCCTGTGGCTTGAATCCAAGCCCAAAAATTTGGTAAATTTTTTATTAATTCATGATAATCAATCTAGCATTTGAATAAATTATTTCCAGAAGGTGTTCATAAGTTTTTATCACTGATTTTTTTTAAAGTTCAGATTTGAGTTGTAGGTTTAATTTATTTTGTGATTTTTCAAGTGCAATAAATTATGCAAAAGATTCAAAAACCATATTAATATTAATGAGATGCATACTAACCATCATTAATTAATTTGGGGATGTTACATCGACCCCACGACGAACAACCACCTCTTCAACAGTGTCAGCAACGTGAGCCCCCCTCTTCTTCGAACCCAGTCGAGTTCCTCTTTTCGGCCTCCCCCACCATTTCCTTGGGCGCACCGTAGATGCCGTGGTCGGGTTCAGGCTGCAAATGCCATGGTTGACGGCACCGACTGAGCCGCTGTGTGACGCGGCGGCAGGCATGGTGGCGGCATGGGGGGATAGAGACGACGCTGATGGCAGTGGAAGAGGCATTCGAGGAGCTGGCGCGCGGGATGGAGGCCGACGGCGGGGTGCTCCGACTCGCGCCCTTCGGTGAAACCTGCGCGCTCGTCTCCATGTTCTTCAGCTGCCTCGACACTGCCTTCAAGTTCGCTGAGATCGAGTATGTCGTCAAGGTGAGCACCTCTCTGTCCCGCTTGTCGCCGATCTAGCTCATGGTTGTTGTTGTCAAATTTTATATATTTTTTATTGTTTGCTTCGCTCGTGCCATTTCTTTGATCTTTGGGATAAAGTTTCAAGATTTCACAGTTTACAACCCCCCCCCCCACCAGGGAATATTGTCTTAGTGTATAACATTAATATGTCTTACCCCATAGTCCATAATAATACACAACTAATTTATTGAACCATCGTAATTGTTCCTCTATTAGAGTACTATACCATGTTCTCTGTACCATACCATGTTCTCTTTCTGCGTGAAGCTAAGGATATGTTTTTATCTAGATCAACAGGCTGTGGAATGAAGCTACGTGGAGATGATCATGGTGCAATGAAAGATTTTATCATTAGTATTCAGAACTTTGTAAATCAGTTGAAATTACGCTCAACTGGTCAAGAAGATGGAAAAGCAGAGATACATAGCAAAAGAGTAAATTGCCTTGTTAATGCATTTATATGTATTATCATCTTTTAATTGCTTGGTTCGCTTTATGGTTAAAAGAGAAATATTATTTCTGTAAGGTTTGAGTTCCGTTGCAACGCACGGGTACCCTATTAGTTTAAGAGGAATTTGGCCAATAATTTTTGTTAAAAAATATTCTAGTTTTTATTTTGAAAATACAGTAATAATACCATTTTTTTTATTTTTACATGAATAATCATTTGTCACTCAACCGTTGGACGATTAGTCCAAATGTATATCGTAATGACTAAATCGGAGCAAACTTAGTTGAATGCACTTTTAGCGTACATAACGAAAGAAAGATTACGCGCAAAGCCTTCGGATTTCTGATCACCTAATTGTGTGTGAGAAACAGATTCACAGGTAACTGCGAATCGAGCTGCATTAAGATGGCAATACTTTCCCTTTCCTTTTTCTTTCGTTCCATCTCTCTCAAAAACATGGTACATATAAGATACAGAATCTAGCTAACTACTGTCATTTATACAAGAAATTACAGTTCTGAGTTCATGCATCCGCCTCAAAATTGGCTTCACAAAGTTAACAAGAGAGGAGCAAAAAAGAGCCCCACAGCTTAGCCAAAAGCCAATATCACACAGCGATGACGCAACAAAAGAACGAAAAGAAAGTATTGGCCATTCCCTCGATCCCTCCACACCAATCAATGAATGTCCCATATTCTTCAATAGTCGAGGGTAGTCGAAACAAGATCCCGAGATGAGTCAGACATTCTAGCAGCCTCAGCCATTCTGAGAGCCATGACGGATTTGTATGTCGCGAGCTCAGCATTTGCCATGAGAGACTGAGCTCTACTGCGCAAATGAACAGCAGTTTCTACAGCCTGTTTTGCTGCCCGTTCAGCTTCGACAACTCTCTGCAAAGCCTCCTCTTCAGTATTGTCTGTCCACCAAAATGCACAAAATAATGAAAACAAGATTATTAACCCCTTATAAGGAACTTAGTTCTGTGATCAATGCAAACTTAGTTCTGTGATCAATGCTAGGTCATCCATAAGGTAAGGTATGGTATACAACTACGAGAATTCCAATGGAGAAATTATATTTAGAGCACACCGAGGTTTATTATACTCAGGGCATAATGAGGTCTAACTGTTACTGTGTCAAATGGCAAAGTCAAAAAGAGAGAAGGCATAGCGGGAAACTCATCAGTTCGCGCAACAAAAAGGTTACAGATTACGGGTCATCTAATGTATGGGTTCCCCATGCGAAAAGGTTTGTATCATCACAAATAGGACACAGTAAAGTAAAATTCATTCTTCCATGACATCCAACAGCAGGGCTTGTTACAGAGTTGTAGATACCTTGCATGAAGGTTTCAGGTTTTCCTCGGCCAGCTTGGCTTCTTTGTCTCTTGAAAGATCTCCTTTTCTTAATAGAAGATTTTTGTGATAGTTGCCCGCGCCTTAACGGTGCACCCTTACAAAAAATTGGATGCATTAGTTAGAAGATATAACCAAAAGTACACAATACACACACAAAAAAGGGCATAGCTGTTAAAGATTCCAGCTGGGTATTAGGTAAGGGATAAAGTCCAAAATTACCTGAAATATCCTTAACAATGGTGCACCTTTCTTATATCTCTTATTTATCCAATATTCATATACAGCAAGGACATTATCACCCTTCCCTAAAGCCGGATATCTGGAAAGGAGCTGATCCTTATCATTAGTTCCTTCCGGATTGTTGTAGGCATCCTTTTCAAACGTGGTTATTATCTTCTCAAAATCTTCGTAAGAAATATGATTCAGATGAGAGCTTTTTCTATCAGAATCTGTATGATTCAACTGAATGAGCCAATGTTCATCTTCTGAGTCCATGTCATAAATGGAATCCCTCGAAAGAGCTCGCCCAACTTCATCATCCACCATTCTGATATGGTCTGGCACAGGGCGCAAGAAAGGATCTGTTACAATCCCTTCCATGTCATCAGAAACCTCATGTACACCAGGAATTGGAATCATCTTTCCCTGAGAATTGCGCTCTCGACCCTCAACTTGCAACTCTTTGAATAAAAGCCAGTCCCACTTATCAGAGAACTCAAGTTTCCATCCATCGTCAACTGCCCAAATGTAGGCATGAGTAAAACGGTTAACAACATAAAACCTCTGCTCTGAAGGCTTATGAGAGATTCTAGTAACGCCATGTATCTTTGCAGCTATGCACCACTCATTGGAATCCGATAGTTCTAGCATAACTTCGGCTCCTTCTTCCCTCCAGCACCTATCGGCTTGAACAATTAAAAGGTTCGCTTTGCAGTGAACAGAATCTATATTCTGTCTAACATCAGCCAAAGCCAACCTTTCATTCATGCGCTCAACAGGACTTTTCAAAGAAGACCTCCTTTGCTTCTCATTTGATCCCATGGGAGTCGAAACATCACTGTCATCCATGTTTTCAAGCAAATCAAGAGAAATTTCTAATGCTGGTTTGGGTTGGACAGGCTCCACGGAAAGCTCCTGCCTAATCGAGGGCGGCTTCAGCTCCGTCTGGGTGGTGACGGTACCCTGCTTCATTCCAATTGCCTTGCCAGGAAATCTTGCTGCAATACGCTGCCGATTTAGGGGATGCCTCATCGAGCTTCTCTTCCTTTGGTGCTTCTTTAGCCTCAGACCATGCACCACTACTCCTGCAACTTGTTCAAGGGGCACATAATCCTGGACCACTCTGCGAGGTTCATTCCAACCCAGGTCAACAGCGGGTTCAGCATCCCTAGTGCTCGGAGATCCAGAATCCGCCTCCAAGGGTTCCTGAGGGTACATTTCTTCAGCTCCCCCAACCAAGCGCATGCTCCGCCGAATCAGGGCTGGCAGATACATGGAATCAAGAGCTATCACGGAATGCAAGCTCTGGAAGTAAGAAGGAAGTGCCGAGAAGTTGACTGACAACAGCGGTTGAGATTCCTTGGCACCACGAAGCTCACACCACCCACAATGCACCAAAGTCCTCAGTAACAATGCACACTACAAGAAGAAGCACTCACATCAAACCAGGTGCACAAGGAACTAAAAGTGGCACATGAAAGCTGTAGAAAGCTTACGGCTCTCCGGCGCTGGAGCTTGACAAAGTGCAACCCACGCGATGCAAATACAGTGGCAACGGCAGCAGATGACAGAAAAGAGGCCAGGTTCCGGACCTTGCACAGCTTACTCTGACGCATCCAACGCAACACTGGGAGGAGAAGGCGCAAGAACTGGTGCGAGCTCCCAGAGCAAGATGTATCGACGAGGAAGACAAGCAGAACAGCCCCAGCGTCAGTGGCAACATCATCTACCAGGGTCAAGAAATGGGCATCCAAGAAGCCAGTCCTTGATGCAAACTCCCTGGACGACGAGCATGGAATGGCGGCGAGGTCATTGGGGGTGTCCCGGCGAAAAGGCTTTGATCGCTTGTCCTTCCTGGTGAACACTATCCCAAACCTTGTGTGGTCCTTGGGTTCGGTGGGGTGCCTCCAGCGGCGCTTCCTGCTGTAGACGATCCCGAAGGACCTCGCGGGAGGCGGTGGCGGCTGCGGTGGCTTGGGGTCCTTGTTGTGTTGGTAGTGGTCTCCGTCGAGGTGGAAGCCATTCTTGGGTTTGCGGATGTCCCAGCGGAGCCAGTGGGCGTCGGCGGCGGCGGAGTCGGAGTCGGAGAAGGCGAGGCGCTTGCCGGAGCGGAGGACCCTGGCAGGCTCAGAGGGTTGGAGCTTGGACGCCTTGGGGACGAAGACACGCGTGGAGCGGCGGGCCCCGACGGTCGGCATCGGCACCGCGGGCTCGTCGTCGTCTTGGTCTTGTGGAGGCGCGGGTGGCGGGTTGTTGGTGGGGACCCGAAGGCGATCAGATCCAGCGCGCTTCCTCATCCAACATGGATACGCCGCCGCCCATCAGCTCATCCTCCAGGAGGAGAAGGGAATCGTCTCGAATCGACGACAAGAAGACGAGGAGGGGGCCAAGGCTGGATCTTGGCGGCGAGATCAGATCAGATCGGATCGGATCGGATCGGGGCGGAATCGGAGGGATTTGCTCGCGGGGAGGTCGTGGCGGCTGTGCGAGGATGGAAGCGGGTGTGGGGATTGGAGTGGAGTGGAGTGGATTAGGGTTTCCTTCCTTCCTTCCTTCCTTCCTTGGGGTGCGAAGAGAGAGGGAGGGGGGGGGGGGTGGTGGCGGCGGTCGACGGGTCGAGTCGAGAGGAGGAAGATGATGCGCTCCAACTCTGGGGAGCCGTTGGATGAGCATCGGACGGTGGTCACCGACAGTACGGGCCCACCTGTCAGTTGGCGAGGAGTGTGGGTTGTGGGCTGTGTGCGAGTCACTGACACCGGCCCTGGACTCAGGAAGGTACTGGAAGGGACTAGGGAGACAACACAACACACAAAAAAGCCAATAAAACCCCTGCGCAGATTTCATTCCCCCCTCCTCCGGAGATCGAGAGGCAAAGCCCCAAACCCCAACCCTAACCTCCGGAAGAGGCAGAGGCAGAGGAAGAGGCGGAGGAAGAGGCGGAGGAATTGAGTAAGGGGAGGCCGAGGAGGAAGCCGATGGATGCTTCTAGGGTTAGCGAGCTTCGGGGTTTCGTGGAGGCGTGCAAGAAGGACCCCTCCCTCCTCGCCGACCCCAACCTCGCCTTCTTCCGGGATTACCTCCGCAGCTTGGGCGCAGAGCTGCCCGCCGCCGCCTTCAACAAGCAGTCGCAGGCCCCCAAGGTATCATCACTTCTATCTGCTTAATTAATTCCGTCCTCCTATCCTATCCCCGACCTTTACCCTTTCGATTCATTCTACGACCTGAAAATTCCTCCTTCTCTTTCAAGAAATACCATTATCTGCTTACACGCGCTGCCTTGGTCCCCGTTTCTTAATTGCGCACTGCAGACATCTTCCATGGATGGCATCGACGACGACGACGATGACGACGACGACGACGACGGCGATCTAAACACGAGGGATGCCACTCCTGAGCCAGATGAGCTCGATGAGGAAATCGTTGAGTCCGATCTTGAGCTTGAAGGAGACATTGTAGAATCTGACTATGATGACCCTCCGCAAAAGGTACACTCCATCATTCTCTTCTCTACCCTAGTATTGCTCACCATGGATTTAATGCTATGTATCAGAGTAAAGTTAAGGAATAAATGTTTTCCCTGTGGCCCAACTTTTATTTCTACAAAGGTGGAGCTGTCTTAGCTGTTTGTACTAATCCATAATGAATAAGCTGAAGCTGTAATTTGTTTTTTTTTTATGGCAGATGGGGGATCCTTCAATTGAGGTGACTGAGGAAAATCGTGATGCCTCACAAGAAGCAAAGGGCAAGGCTATGGAAGCAATGTTAGAAGGTACTTCAGTTTTCCCTCATCGTCCTTTCTTTGGGCCTATTGCCGTAGTTCGGAGTCGGACTATATTTGATTTTTCCAATCTGTGTGGCATTACTTGTCAGGAAAACTGGACGAAGCTGTTGAGCATCTTACCAAGGCAATACTGCTGAATCCACTCTCAGCAATCATGTATGGCACTAGAGGTAAGCGGCACTTTATGGTCTATACGTTCTATATGTTACCACCTATGGATGATGAACTGTTCATATGACTAGCACTAACTGAGTTGCGGAATTCTTATGATTATGCAGCATCTGTGTTTATAAAAATGAAGAAACCAGTTGCTGCCATCTGTGATGCAAATGCTGCTCTAGAGGTGATTGATGAGTTTATCTCCCTTTCTTTGCCTATGTCTTTGTTGTTCAAGCAAAGCGTTATGTTGCATGCACTACAAATGAAGTCAAAGAGATAGAATTGAAATTGAATAGAGTTAAGAATGCATTAACTCTATTGATAATGCAGGATGCTCTGTACCTAAACTGTCCTTGTATTTCTTTTAGATTAACCCAAACTCCGCAAAAGGCTATAAAACTCGTGGAATGGCTTGTGCTATGCTTGGCAAATGGGAGGATGCTGCCCGTGATCTTCACACAGCATCAAACATGGATTACGATGATGAGATCAAAGCTGTGCTCAAGAAGGTAGAATTTTGTTAGAACAACTATGCTCTCTATGCATGTGGCAAGCTCATATAATCTTGACATTGGTGATCTTGCAGGTGGAGCCTAATGCACACAAGATAATGGAACATCGCAGGAAGTATGAGCGGCTGCGGAAAGAGAGGGAAGAAAAGAGAGCTGAGCGTGATCGGCTTCGTCGAAGGAAAGAAGCACAGGTAATTCATACTAAAACTCCCCACTCCTGGTATGTATTTCCCAATGATACCGCCTATGGTTGTATCTGAACTAATGCATTGTGTGCTTTTACTAGGCTGCTTATGACAAGGCCAAGAGGAAGGAGCAATCATCAAGTCGCTCATCAGGAGGTCCATCTCCCAGGGGCTTCCCAGGAGGGATGCCTGGTGGAGGAGGGATGCCCGGAGGAGGGTTCCCAGGGATGCCTGGTGGAGGAGGGATGCCTGGAGGAGGGTTCCCAGGGATGCCTGGTGGAGGAGGGATGCCTGGTGGTTTTCCTGGGGGTGCTATGCCTGGAGGTGTTCCCGGTAACGTTGATATGAGTAAAATCCTGAATGTAAGTGCGTAAGCATTAGCTGCCTTTCTTGGTTTTCTTCCTTGTAATCGACTTGCGATAGTGGAGAAACTTCCCTCTTACAAAAATTTATGTTTTCTTTGTTCAACAGGACCCTGACCTGATGGCAGCATTTGGTGACCCAGAGGTCATGGCGGCTCTTCAAGATGGTATGCTTTCCCACTCAAATATTGTGACACTATTGTTCAAGTTCCAGTTTCCTTCATATAGTACGGTTTCCGGATAAAATCAATCTTCTTGGTCAAGTCCTGGTGCCTGAATGGTGCTTACTAGTTATACAATTCCCTTAAGAGTAACGTTGTACATACTAAATATTTATTTGTGAAGTCTGAATGGAGAGTAGTCATAAGGGATATGTGGGTGCAAATGAAGGGTAGGTTTGTTTGTGACCCTTGAGCAGTTTTGGAGGAAGATTTTGTAAGAATATCCTTATATTATTAGAGGATTTCATAGTTCACAGCAGTATTGCATGGTCCAAATATTTGGACAATGGAACCCTTGCATCTGGGTTTCAGTGCAAAGTAATACGCCTAACAAAGTACGTCTGAACAAAGTTGAGCTATATTATGTTTATGGCATGAAGGTACTACTAGGATAGCGAGCTAGCTTTCCTTAGTTTTATCACTGCATATTTGCTAGGTTAAGCTGTGTGTAGCGCTGTAGGCAATATTGTTCTACTCCTGTTACTACAATACTTTCAGTTATTTCACCACGTGTTTAAATTTGTTTGCAGTGATGAACAATCCCGCCAGTTTCGCTAGGCACCAAGACAACCCCAAGGTGGGTCCTATCATAGCAAAGATGATGGCAAAATTCAGTGGGTCCCAGTGAACATTGTGAGCTCATGGTGTGAGGAAAATGTTACTTGATGATGGTAGTGTCAGGGTTTTGTGATCAGCAAGAGCTCTGGTTAAGTGTTCCTTTCTGTGCATCTGCGGGTGTTTTTAGTTTGTGATACCAAGCGGACAAGGATATACGCAGAAATACTTTTCATGGGGTTATTGACTTTATGTTAGTACCTTTCAGAGATGGTTTGCTATGATGGTTAGCACTTGTGTTTCAGTCTTGTGTTTGTGATACGCAGAAATACTTTTCATGGGGATATTGACTTTATGTTAGTACCTTTAAGAGATGGTTTGCTATGATGGTTAGCACTTGTGTTTCAGTCTTGTTTGTGATATGGTAAATCTTGTTGAAATTCTTGGGGTACGGGTTTGCACACAGGCCATGGTTCACATTGTTTATGTTTTGGTGGTGGATGCCGTGAAGAAGGCTGCTTTTAAGCATTGCGTGGTGTGCGATTCTGATGCTGTGAACAGGTGTTTGTGAGCTTAAGCATGTTTATGTGCAGGAATTCAGGTTGACATCGCTTGAGCTGGTTATAGTCATAAGTGGGTTTGGCATTTTGCCTTCTATTGCTGTTCATGGTGCTGAACTACGAATTGCTTAGCAAAGCACAGAATCACATGTTTTAGTTGCTAGTTTGCTCCACGAATCACAACACATGTTGTGGACGGGTTCTGATTACTCCATTCTGGTTCTGATGAAGGCATGTCAAGAAAGGTGAATCTAGTAGTCCACATATAAAAATAAGCTCCTTTCCGAGCCAAAGATAAATACTCCATATTAAGATAAATGAATCAAGAATATCCGAAACACCAGCTGATTTAGGAAGTTGATGGGACAATTGTATACTGTTAAAATAGCAAAGCAACAGGTTTCACGTAGTTATGAAAATGTTTGAAAACTTTCGTGGTTCAGTGAGTTACGCGTGTTTCTAGAAGTTTGCATAAGATTTTAAAAAAAGTTTCATCATGTTTTAGATTTTAGAACTAAGTTTCAACAAGTTTCAATGAAAAAATTTCAACAAATTTCAAATAGAAGTTTCAATAGGTTCGAACCAAAGTTCAAAGAAAGTTTCTAATAGATTTGTGCTTGAGCTCCGCATCGAGCATCCGTCTCTCTCTTCCCTAACTTCGGCCTGAGCTCTACGCCACGCCGCCGTTGGAGCTTACCGTTCAGAGTCACGGTGCCGTCGGATCGGTGTATCCCGAGCTGCGCCGCCGCTCATTACTAGATCCGGAGTCAGAGATGAAGGAGGAAAGGAGGACGGTGTCAAAGTTGAAGGAGGTGAAGGAGGAGTGGGAGGACCACCGGGTATCCTCCCTGGTTGGGCCCTATGGAGAGAGATCGATGAGAAAGAGAGGTAGAGGGGAGTTGATGTGTGATTGGGATAAGGGGATGGTTTATATGAAGGTTTGACTTCGGTAGCTGGAACGATATAAGGTTTTGTAGTTTTTCTGGCTAATTTTTTGTAGGTGGTGGAACTGGGAAACTTTATATATATATAGCCAATTATCCTATGCATATCTACTGATCTAGTATCATTTGTAAAGCCGCAGCATTAGCTACTAGAAGTCTAGAACAATGTGTCATGATCCACCAACGTGAATTAATGGCGAATTCACTTAGAATAAATTCTAAAGTGAGAATTCGCTGTGCTAGCTGGATATTTTGGCACCACCTCAACTCCATACTAGCTGCTCCATCCGTCAACCTGACAAGGAGGTTGCAAAGGCCGCTTTATCTCCTTTAGCAAAAAAGAAAGAAAAAAAGATTACGACTTTCTGAGCCCACCATTGGGTTAGCAGACCTTTTCAGCAACCCCTGAAGGTAAAATTTTACTTTAAAGATTCACCGCCATTATTCTTTTATTTAATTTGATCTGAAACTGAAAATCAGTTCAAGATTCTTTTTTCAAACCAAAATTAACTCAATGTTCTTTTTCTCCTACTTCCGTATTAAAACAGTAGGGGGGTATGTGCTGGAAAAAGATTTAGTTTTAAAAAATATTAATTTAAAATATAATTACAAAAATAATCAATTTTTTTACAAAAATAGGCCACTGTCGCAATTTGGAATGGCAAAATTTTCCTACTGTCCTTCCAATTGACGACAGTATCCCTGTCGTCAATTGAAACAGTGCATGGAGGTTCCTATTGCCAATTGAACTGGAGATATGATAATTTCGCCGGTTCAATTGGCGACAAGGCCCTACATTTGTAGATAATTCAGTCTAAAAATTTAGTGTATTTCACGAAGTTTTTTTTGGTAATAACTTGAAGTGTTCGCGTAGTTCAAAATCCAAAATTGGAGAAGATAACGAAATGTGAAGTAAAGAATGTAAGATCGGCGTGCTATTTGGAACGTGAGTTCGACGGCGCCTTTCAGAGTGAAATGAAAAATATATTTTGGTTTAGGGTTGCCATACGCTTTGTTGTCCCGATTGTATTGTTCGTGGAACCGATTCCTTGGGGAAAAGATTACGTAATATTTAATAATTGAAATATTTGGGAAAAGAGATTTAAGTTTGAAAGACTTCATAATTTAATTGCGAAATTGTGGATTTCATGGGGATATGTTCCAGATCTTAGGATGATGTGACAATTGGCAATGGCGTTTACGGTTTGTCGTTTCACGTGTTTTCGACAAAGTTCTGAGCTTCTTCGACGAGGCGGTCCGACCGGTCCTTGCCGCAATGGTCCGACCGATCCCAAATCGGTCGGACCGGCCATATGAAATGATCGGACGGCGGTGACCAAAGTGGTCAAAACGAGTGGGCCAAAAATAGGTGTTGTAGGCAAGTGAGGATCCCAATGCACTTGGTCTCATGATTTTGGAGTCTCCAAGAAAAGTTCTATTGGTTTAAAGTTTCCGAAGGTTTGGATTTTCGGGGTTGAAATTGGCTAAGTCCCAAGGCGGTCCGACCGCTCACGAGGAGCGGTCCGGCCGGTCAAGCGGTCCGACCGGCTCACCCTGGAGCGGTCGGGCCGTAATAACTTGAACGTCCGCCAACCGTGGCGATGTTGTTTTGTTAGGTCAAAGTCATTTGTTTCATGGCATATGATTTGCATGATGCATGTTTTGACTAACATGGGTCAAGTTGTGAAGAACTTGTTCCCGAATTCGTGTTTGCTTGTCTGTGGTTGTGCAGGTTGCTTGGTGGTCAACGACGGTCAACGGCGAGGAAGATCGGGACTAGACTTGGAGAGTGGAGGTCCAGAACGATTGACGATGCCGGGTGAGGTCAACGACTCAAGCGTGACACAAGATGGACAAGGGTGACCTATTGGCAAATCCATGACGCATGGTGAAGCGGTTTAGGTCAAAAGGTTAAAGACGGCGCTTTGCGAAGCGTGCGTGTGTGACCCGTTTGTTAGTGGGCCTTAACGGGAGCCCAATTGAGTCAAACCCTAGGAGTTCTAGGCCTCCACTATAAATAGGAGAAGGTGGTGGCTGCACCCCTGGCTCTCACCTTTTTATGTTTCAAAACCCTAATTGTCTTTAGGGGAGTTGAGGTGGAGGCTAGGGCTCTTGATGGTTTGTGATGAATTTTGTGATCTTTGATTGTCCACTGATCCATGATGGTGTGGATGTAATCCAGCATCAACCACGAAATCAATCTATGCAAGGTTTGCTTGAGATAAGTCTCTTTTCGCTCTTGCTTTCAATTTCGTGTTTTTAGGGCTTTCTTTGATCCGCGAGTTTGTGATTGGTTCTTTCACGTGAATTAGCTTGCTGTGATATGTGTGAATCTATCTAGCATCATCTTGATCATCAATCTCTCACGAACAAGCATTAGGATCAAGTTTTCGTTCTTGCCCGGTTTTAGACCTTCTGTTAATCAATTGGCAATTGCTCAAGATCGTTCCAAGAATTATCATAATATTCGATTGGAATAGGTCCTCAATAGCATATAGAAGGTGTGTGCAAAGTTTCATAAAGATTGGAGTTGAGAATCAAAAGTTTCACCTAATTGCAACTTCATCGGTGATTTTCTTGTTTCAGATCGGTTCAGTAGGCCGGTCGACCGCCGTCATCACCGGTCAGACCGATTTTGGAGCGGTCCGACCGCCAGCACAACGCCGGTCAGACCGCCCGGCAATCGGTCCGACCGGTTGGGTACAGAGGTCTGACCGTCCGTGTTGTGAGTCTTTGCAATCTTAGTTGATTTTATGTTTTTGCTTAGGGGATTTAATTGGATTCAATACTAGTCTTCCGCTGTACTGGTATATTGATCTTCATAGCTTCATCATAGCTATTGGAGTGAAATTGTGTTGAATTCATTATTTGGGAAAAAGTGAGCGTGCTCCTATTCACCCCCCCTCTAGTCGCCTTTTCGGTCCAACAAGTGGTATCAGAGCCCGGTTAATTCAATCTTGATCTTAACCGGTCACTGAACTTTGGCGATGGATAAGTTTTCTACTAAACCGCATATCTTCGATGGGCACGACTATGCCTATTGGAAGAATCGCATGCGCGTCTTTCTTGAGAGCGAGGGACAAGCTATTTGGGATGTTATTAGAGCCCCATTGGTTATTCTGAAATTGCTACACCGCTACTGCAATTCTTTTGGCTAACAATAATAAGGCTAAGAATCTTTTATATGGTGCACTTGGTAGACAAGAATATGATAGAATTTGCAATCTTTCAATGCAGCATGAAATTTGGAACACTCTCGAAACATATCATGAGGTTCGTCCCAAATCAAAAAGTGCGCCAAGCAGTTTACAAGCGTGAATACAATAAATTCGAGATGCGTCACGGAGAGAGCATCAATGACATTTTCGATCGCTTTAATAAAGTAATTAATCAAATGAAAGTGTTGATATTGAATATTCTTAATCTGAAAATACCACCCATCTCTTGGTGCAATCAACACCAAGGAGTGGGAGATGAAGGCTCTTGCTATAGAGGAAAATGTTGATCTTTCAAGTCTTACTTTAGAATTGCTTTATAGTAAACTCAAGACTCATGAAATTAAAAGAGTTGATCATCCCAAGAAAGATAATTTAGCTTTGGTAGCAGATCCTCTCAAAAAGGCTTTTGATGACTCTTTTGAATCTTCTTCGGATTTTCATTTGCTTGTTTATCCGCTATTCATAAAGAGGAGCTTGAAAGTATTCTGAAACGAGTTAGCTCTTCTAGCTAAAAATTCACACGGGCCTACAATAATGTGAGAAACAAAAGAGAGGTGGTCGGTGACATGCTATGAATGTGGTGAGCTCAATCATATCCGCAAATTGCCCCAAAGTGAAAGGTAAGAGCAATCATAAGGAAGGAAAGCCGACTTGGAAGAAGCCTCCTTTCAACAAATCAAGGTATGAGGCTAATAAACTTGTGAAGGTCGCCACCGGGTCCTTGCCGCTTTGAGGATCAATCCTTGAGCGATGTGGATACCGGGAGTGAGGAGGACAAGGAGGAGGAGATCCTCAAGGCAAAAGAAAGGGAAGTCCAAAGACTTCACTGGCATGTGCTTCATGGTCGACAAGCGACATTGATAATGATGAGGTATCTTTTTCTTATGATGAGCTTTCGCTAAATATGATTCTATAGTTGAGCAATTGCTTAGTCAAGATGAAGCACTAGAATTTGTCATGACAAAAATAAGAAATTAGAGTAAAAATTAGCAAACTGAAAGTAGAGCTTAAAAATGCTAAGACTCTTGAACACGATGAATGTTTATCTTGTCATGCTATGCATTGAAATTACCAAGTTACAATCTGCTCATAATATTTCAGACAACAACTTGAGAATGCTAGATCCGAACTAAATGAAATTAAAAATGCTCCTTGTGAAAAATGTTTAGAATCTAGTAAATTGATTGCTTTTGATGTATTTGATTCTAGCCCTTGCACTTCATGTTTAGAAAAAGAACGTGAAATCAAAGATATCTTAGAAGCTGCTAGAGTCAAATATGCTAAGCTTAAGGACAATATTGAAAATACTACTTGTGCTTCTTGTTCCACTCTTAAGCTTGAAATTGCTTTGTATAAGGAGAAATCTATGAATAATACTTGTGATGCTTGTGTTAACTTGAGAAAAGAAAATGCTTACCTTCATGATACATGTCGGTGTATTAGAACCGATCTTACGTAAAGATTGTTTGATTCGGGGGGTCTCCTAGAGATGAGATCACGCAGAGTGGATTGACACGGGATGTTTAGACAGGTTCAGGCCTTCTCCGGAGAGAATAATAACCCTAATCCTGTGTGTATGGTATTCTTGATGATCAAGTAAAAGACTAAGACTCTTACAGAGAATAGCACTTGTGTTTCTACTTGACTAGCTCTTGTTCGCTGTGTCCCCCTTTATCCCTCTGATTGATGCCCTTATATAGTCGTGAAGAAGTAGCCGTTTTGTCCTGCGGGAGATGCGCCTAATTAATCCAGTAATGGGCGCATGATGGCAGTAATTACCGACGCCTCGGCTTCTTCACGCCGTATGGCAATTATCTTCCAGAGATAATGGGGTAGTTACACACCATTAATAAGCGGAATAATAGTGCGTGTAGACCGTTCGGGTTCCTTAATCAATTGGACCCACTCGCCTGTAGGTTTGATTATAAGGTGGTCGAAGTTTACCTGGTCGTAGAAGAACTTACGACCAAGTAGCAGTCGTAAAAGGACTTACGACCAGGTAACAGTCATAGAAGGACTTACGACTATGTAGTGGTCGTAGAAGGACTTACGACCATGATATAGTCGTAGCAAGACTTACGACTATGGGGGTGATTGTAGAAGAACTTACAATCACTTGTTGGGCTTCTCCCTTATAGATATAAGTGGTACTTCTGGGGACTATGTGACATCATATTTACCCATAATAAGAATTATAGATAAAAGATAAAATGAGGATTATTAGATCCTCGTCATCTAGCCCCCCAGCTTCAAGTGAAAGTAACTTACTTGATAAAGGCTTCGTAAATGGACTTACGACCATGAGAATGTCGTAGAATGATAGTCGAAGGAAAAACTCTTCGACATTTGAGTGCTGCTTTGACCAGGAATTTGCTTGGTCAGGAAGGTTGCTTACGACTATCAAAAAGTCATAAAAACCCCTACGACCGCCCGGTGGTCGTAGTAGGGAATCGGAGAAAAAACTCTTCCGATTGATACTTCCTTCGACTAGAAAGACTTGGTCAAGAATGTAATTTTTCTTGGAGGTGACAATACGTACCTATTTTTTTTTCTTGAACGGACCATCTGGGGAATTGCAACCGGCTCTCATAGACTTGTCCGATGAAGCGGTTCCCGAAGCGGTACAACCATCTATCATAGACCTATAGCCGAGACGGTTTCCGGCGGCGAGATTGTCTTGATTATAAAACTTACCGGAGATAGACTTGGATTTTACCTTTCCCCAAATCACTCCATTGTTCTTGAGCTCTTGCTTTCTCCTCCTCGACTAGGTTTCATCTTCTCCGCCAACCCAATTAAAAAAACTTATTGCTTCGGCGAAATGGCCAAGAGAGTTTCGAATGGGAGGAATCGGAGATGGATGCGCTAAGATTAAGATCTTAGTCGATGGGAAGATTCGAGAGAAGGCTCGTGAAGTGGATTCCGACTATCGGGCAAAGATCGACCATCGGGGAAAATGGGCAAATTCCGTCTTCCAAGCGTATTGTGAGTGCGGCCTTGATTGCTGCCACCCTTTCTTCTGATGAGTACTCGAACACTTTGGGGTGGAACCGGTGAACTTAGGTCCCAATTCCATTACCATGTTGAGTGTGTTCGTGTATCTGTGCGGCGTGCACTGGGATTAGGCGGATCTCGATTTGTTTCAATATTATTATGGGATGGCTCGACAAACCGAATCGCGGAAGTCATGATCTCAAGCTCCACGACTCAAGTCGAAGGAGTACATTCAGAGTTTCACCCGGTCTTCGTGGCCGGGCTGGAGGAAGAGGTGGTTCTACTGGAAGGTCACCTCTGAAGACAGCCTTTCTTTCGCGGGGAAGGCTGCCGAAAAGAAATCTTCATGGGACTCAACCCCTGAAGATATCAGCCGGATTAGTCCTTATATTCAAGCTATTAAGGACTTGAAGGAAGAAGGGCTGACCGGATGGCATGTGGTGAAGGATTTCATCACACGCCGAATTAGTCCTCTGAAGAAACGAGCATCTCCTATGTGGAGATACTCGGGGAGAGGAGACCCCACCAGAGACTACGAGGAGGGTAAGCAATTGTCGACTTAGCTCTCCGTTTGGTCTTTCTCAACCTTGTCTAATATTTTTATCCGTTTACACAGATCTTTCACAGGCTGAGGTTGACTCCAGAGTCAGACTCATCTGTGAGAAGTCCCCGCCACTCCGAGGGGCGGTTCCTCAAGTCATTGCGGCTTTGTCCGCAGATGAAAGGATAGAGCGCCTAAAGGTAATCAAAAATCTGATTTTCTCTTTTAGGACTTTATAGTCGTAGAAGATACTTACGACTAATGGTGATCGTAGAATATCTTACGATCAATAAAAAGTCGTAGAAAAACTTACGACTTGGTACTTAGTCGTAGAAAAAACTTACGACTAATTAGTGATTCTTCTTTTTCTGTTTTGCTTTACAGAAAGTAGGCATGGAAAATCGTCAGGACGACGAAGAAGTCGTTCTGATGATTATTGGCGCTGGGTTGTCGAAAGACAAAGGCTCGGCTCCTCCCTCGAAGAGACGTCGACTTGTAAAATCTGCCGACAAAGGGGGAGCAAGTTTAAGCTCTGGTCTTTCGACCAGACCCTCTACAGACTGCGGCATTGTAGTTATATCTGAAGCCGAGGCCGCAGCTATCGAAGCCGAGGAGGTTGAAGCAGCTGAACCTCTTAAGCGCAAACCTCGCAAGGCTAAGGTACCCTTCTATTATGACACGGAATCTTTCGCAGTCGGTGCCACTCCTAGTTTTATTAAGCAACCGGAAAGGGAGGCGGAAAGATTTTATGTCTTTTATGAAGGACGATCTTTGCATCGGCACAACCCGCAAGCGAGGGCGATGTCGCTACGGAATGGTCGAGACTGATCTCGTCCATCCAGAGGATCAGGAAACCAGAGCCCTGATCCCTGTTCAAACTCTACGACCAGACGTGGTCGTAGCTGGGCCAATTATTGAACCTCGACCGGGCGTGGTCGTGGAGAAGAAGAGGTCCTCCGTGGGAGGATTGCTCCAAAATTCTGGTTAAGACCGAGTGCGAGGTATGTGAAATGTACTAAAGTGTAAGAACGACATTTACCTTTTTCTTTTCACAACTTTGATTTGCTTTTCTTTATTTCGGTCCGACTCCTTGGCCCGGGAATGCTTCACGAGAAGTCCATTGCTATCCCTTCATTCACCGGAGAGGTATCAATGGAGGTGGTCAAGCATCACCCTTGACCCAGTGGCGATGAAGTCGAGACTCCCTGAGTGACTTCCACATCTGCCGAGGTCGTATTCTCGACCCTTGAAGTAGCGGTATTATTGTTGAGGTGGCGCTCGACCATCGAGGTTGTGGAAACAACAGAGGCGGTGTGGAAGCCTCGGTCAAGGTGGTGACCACGACTGCGACCGCTCTGGGAAGGAAATCGAGGAGGCGTTCCTTCCCTACCCAAAGAGAAATCACGAACCGAAGGAGAAAATTTCAACCTCGTGGTGACTTCTTTGGGCCTGCCTCCGTCGTAGGGTCTTCTGCTTACAGATCTCGTGACCGAGTCCCCCATCCCAAAGATATTCCCAATACGGAGAATACTTTTGATAACGAGCGCCTTGAGAAGGTGTGGTGGGACAAGGTCGCGAGGATGGATAAGCTGCAAAACCCGGACCTTGTATATTCAATGTTTGCTAGGACGACTATGAATGTAAGTATCTTCAAAATACTTATATGTGTGGCTTTCCTTCTCTTCTCACTGTTCTCTTTTTGCAGAAAGCTCTGGAGCAAATTGCTGTTGTCGGTGAGTATCATCGACAACTTTTAGAGCTAAGACAGGAGAAAGAACTACTCTGTGAGGCGAGAGGTGGTAAGTCACTTATCATCCATAGTTGTTTTCGACTTAAATACTCGTATAATGTTTTACGAGAATAGTCATGGAAGAAACTCATGACAAAGTACTAGTCGTAAAAAGCTTACGACTACTTACAACCAGGTAGTGGTCGTAGAAAGACTTACAACCATATCATAGTCGTAGAAAAACTTACGACTAGGTCGGTAGTTGTAAAAGTACTTACAACCATTCGGCTGATGTTTTTCTTCGTTCCTGTTCTTTGTAGGTTAAACAGTGATACGAAGACCTTAGCTGACTCACTCGACTATGAAAAAGAAGAGTCGAGGAGGCTAAGGAACGAAGTATTAGTCCTCTCGGATAGACTTCGAGAGACTGTCTCTGCATCTAAAAGATTGCAGGAAAAAATAAACAGTAAGTTCTGAACTTAAGACTGCTTTTGATCTTTAACCTTTACCCAACTCTCCTTTCTTCTCCAGATAAAGAAAAGAGATCGGAAACTCTGCATCAAGTTCAAGAAAAGCTTTGGTCATTCAGGAGTTTTCCCGTATTTCCGCGAATAAGGATCAAGAACTCGAGGGTTTTAGAACTCAATTAACAGGTAAGTAAATCTTTACCTGTTATCCTTTTTGAGTGTTTTCCCTTTTCTAATGCCAATTTCTTGTTCAGAAATTGCTGCCCAATTGAGAAGCCTCGAGGCTGAAATCCAAGCAAAGACCTTAATCTGCAATGAGTCCGTCCGTATTGCTAAGATGAATGCAGAGGACATCAGAGCATGGGAGCAAAAGCATGCTGAAACCGTTGCTTCCCATCGAGAAGAGGTCAAGAAATTGGATTCTCAATTAGTAGGTAAGAAAAGCTTTTACCTATAATCATCTTTGTGTTATCTTCCTCTAGAAGTATATTTTTGTTTGACCGATATTGTTCTTTCGAACAAGTGGTGAAAACAAGAAGCTTGCGAGGCTTCGACTTGTACCCAACAGGAGATGGAGTCGATGAAGACTAGTCTTCAAGGCAACATCACTCTCCTGAACAATGTGCTTAGTGAGCTACATTCTGAGGGAAAAACTCCTCGAGAAGATACCATAGCTGCTCACACAAGTACCATTGGGGAACAAGTCGAAAAATTGCAAGAAATGGTGACCACTCGAAGACTAATCAAAGTGAATCAATAAGGGAAGCGAAAGGCTGCGATGAGTTACGCTTTGGCGAAACTTAAAGCTCAAGACCCCGCCTTAATGTTAAACCAATCGAAGCCGACTTTATCACGAATCGAGGCAAGTCGTCGATTGAGGAAATCGATCGATTGGTAAAAGGTGGCGGAGGAAATGCGGCTAGGCTCTCCCCTTCGAGTAATCTTGTAACTACCTTGTAAGGCGGACAATTTTGTTAATGAGTAATATATGATCCGCCTCATTTCTGAAAATCATCTTGTCAAGTAGTTAGTAACTCAAAAGATAATAAGCGAATGAAAGACTAAGAATTGAAGTCAAATTAATAACTTTATCCTAGCCCCGACTATTTGCTTAGATTGTTTAGACAATCTAAATAAATAGTGTTTAAAATGGGGTTTCTGAAAACAAAGAGAGGTTTATTTAACTTATAGCTTTTGTTACGGTTGTCAAGCACTGGTCGAAAAGAGTAGAAACGACTCGACACTAGGAAGTTCCTTCTAGTGGGCAGGACCACGTGCAGAGAGGAAAGGCTTTGACTAGGTGATGTTTCCATCTCCGACTAGTTTAATCAAACCAAGAACAGCAACTTGAGTTAAACAAACGTCTTAGAGTACTTTAGTCATTCGTTCGTCCTTTTTTGGTGGACTTGATAAGTCTTTTCCAAGAGCAAAAGTAGGAGGCGAGCGACACTAGGAAGTTTCCTTCTAGTGGGCAGGACCACATGCAGAGAGGAAAGACTTCGACTAGGTGTGTCTCTTCCTTCGACCAGTTAAAACAAATCGAGTACACCAAAGGTGGTCGAACAAATGTAAGAAAGTGTACTCTACTTAGAATATTTTTTGAATTTACTGAAAAAATAGACTAAGATTGAGAGAGTTAGCTTTGAGAACCTTACGACTAGATAAAACCCGAGCTCTTTGTATTGGCAAAAAAATGAGTAGCGAGTCGATGCTAGGAAATTCCTTCTAGTGGGCGAACCACATGCGAGAGGAGAAGTTTCGACCGGATAGCGTTTCTCGCCGGCCGGTGTAAAGAAAGCGGGTGTTTTCATATCATAGTCGAAAGATTAAAAAGCACTACTCAAAAAATAAGGCAAAAGAGGTAGAAAGAACACGGACTTTTATTGCACGAGGCCCAGTCACACATAGAATTTGCGTGGCGGTCGATGTTCCAAGAGTTTGAGAGAACTGTCCATCTTCCATTGCTAGTCGTCTGACCACAGGTGAGTTACGCCGACCATCGTAAGGACCTTCCCATTTAGGGAAAGTTTATTCCGATTAGACTTGGATTGGCGAGCCTCAATACCAAGTCACCTCTGAAGAAGGCCGCGAGGTTGGACCTTACGATTATAGTATCTGCGAGGCTTGTTGGTAGACCGCGAACGGATTAAGGCTAGGTTTCTCCTCTCTTGAGTAGGTTAATGTCATCTGCTCGAAGTTGTTCTGGTCCGAGTTGTTGAAAGTTTTAACTCGTGTTGACCGCAATTTTAGCTCGGAGGAAGCATGGCTTCGACTCAAAACTAGAAAAATGGTGTTTCCCTGTTGCTCGATTGGTGGTCGTCTGAGCGCCCATAATATGGAGGGTAATTCTTGTACCCAAGCCCCCGAGCGCTTAACAAGCTGGTCGAAGACTCGAGTTTTAATTCCTCGCATTATTTGGCCGTTTGCACGTTCGACCGCCCCATTGCTTTGGGGATGTGCAAGCGAAGCATAGCATACTTGGTACCCAACTCGTCGCAAAATTCACGAAATTTTGCACTTGCGAATTGTTTACCATTATGCGTAATTATCAGGCTCGGAACTCCAAATCGACTAATTACGCTTCTCATCATGAACCTTTTCTTTGCTTAGTTGTTATCGATTCTGAGTTCACTTGATCCATTTTGTGAGCGTGTCAATAGCCACAAAAGGAATTGAAACCTCCGGAGCTTTGGGAAGCGGTCCTAGGATATCAAGCCCCAGTCGCAAAAGGCCAAGAAAGAGGTATTGTTTGTAATGCTTGAGTGGTTGGTGTATCATCTACCATGGAATTGGCACTGGACACACTTTTTAACCACCTCCATAGCATCGTCATGTGTCAGGCGGTAAAAACCTTGTCGAAAGGCTTTACCAACCAATGTTCTCAGAGGAAGCATCGTCCCACAGATGCCTTGTGTATATCGTGAAGGAGTGTTATTCCTTCGTTTTGCGGAATGCATCGCATGAGTATCCCTTGGGTTCCTCGTTTATAGAGGACTCCTTCAACCAAAGTATACATTTTGGCTTTTCGGGATAATCGACCGCCTCAAGATCATCTTGGTGCTGGAACCCTTGTAAAGATACTCGTAGATGGGAGTCATCCAGTATCCTCGTAATCTAATGAGGCCATCTCAAGAGGAGGTGTTTCTGGTTCTTCGACCAGAGACGGTTTTGGAGTTGCTCCAAGAAAACTCCTTTTGGTACTGTGGATCGGGAAGAAGCCATCCGAGCAAGTTGGTCTGCGAGGAAATTATCCTTTCGAGGGATAAATTGTACCTCGAAACCTAAAAAATGTTTTTCTAGCTTACGTACTTCTGATAAGTACCGAGCCATTGTTGAGTCGAGCACGGTACTCTTTCCGATTTGATTCACGACTAGTTGAGAGTCTCCTCTCACGAGTAGTCGACGAATTGAGAGTGCTTTCGCAGCTCGTATGCCAGCTAGCAAACCTTCGTACTCTGCCACATTGTTAGTAGCCTGAAAGTTTAATTGTATGGCATACTTTAAGGTTTCTCGGTAGGAGATACCAGACCACCCGATTTCGAGCCACTTAAAGTAAGTGACCCGTCAAAGTACATCATCCAGCGATCGTGGGAATCGTCTTGGGGATCTGAGCAGTTCGAGATTTGTCCATTCGGCGACAAAGTGCGCCAAGATCAGGATTTTATGGCCGTTCGGGACACGAAATGGAGATCGAACTCCCAAGTTCGTGACCATTTTGCCATGCGTCCATTGTTTCCTTATTATGGAGGATTGCTCCCAAAGGAAACTCGGGCAGCACTGACTATTTTGTGCGCTGAAAATAATGCATGATTTCCTCGAAGACATGAGGAGGGCATATAGAAGTTTTGGACACGAGGTAACGCTCCTTAGGCCGTGTAAAACTTCGCTGACGTAGTAAACCGGTCGTTGTACGTTTTCACGTTCTACGACCAATACTGCGCTTGCTGCCTGTGGCGTGGCAGCTAGGTAAATTAAGAGCGTCTCTTCCGGTTTTGGAGAAACGAGCAGAGCACTCGAAAGATACCTCTTGACATCCTCAAAAGCAGTGTTTGCCTCGTTCGACCACTCAAAACCTTCATGTCTCCTGAGAAGTTTAAAGAAAGGTAGTCCTTTTTCCCCTAGTCGTGCGATGAAACGACTTAAAGCCGCCATGCACCCAGTGAGTTTCTGGACTTCCTTTTTGTGTTTGGAGGGCGATCCGGAGGATGGCTTTTATTTTTCAGATTTGCTTGATTCCTCGTTCGGATACTAGGAATCCAAGCAATTTTCTGAAGAAATTCCAAACACACACTTCTCTGGATTGAGTTTTAAGCGGTGCTTTACGAGGTTGTCGAATGTTTCTTGTAGGTCGCTGATATGATTAAGTCTCTTAATGCTTTTTACGACTAGATCATCAACATAGGCTTCCAAATTCCGGCCTAATTGAGATGAAAAAGTCGATTGCATTAGGCGTTGAAAAGAAGCACCGGCATTCTTTAGACCAAATGGCATTTTGACATAGCAAAAGGTACCAAATGGAGTAATGAATGCGGTCTTTTCTTCATCGTTTAAACACATATTGATCCGGTGGTATCCGAATATGCATCTAAAAACTTAATATCTCACAACTGCAGCTTGAATCAACGGTGATCGACACGAGGTAAAGGGAAATCATCTTTTGGACAAGCTTTATTAAGATCGAGTAAAGTCCACGCATATCGCCATTTGCCGTTTGACTTTTTGACCATTACAGGTTAGCCAACCACTCGGGTGGTTGACTTCTCTTATAAAGCACGCTTTAAGTAGCTTATCCAACTCGATTTAATAGCATCTCGTCGATCGGGGCAAATCTCCGTAATTTTGTTTTACTGGTACTTTATCGGCCGTAAAGCTAGCTTTGTGCTCGATTACCTCCACAGGGACTCGGGCATGTCGGATGCTTGCCACGCAAAGACATCTGCGTTAGCTCGGAGGAAGGTAATGAGGCGTCTTCCTATTTGGGGTCGGAAGTCTCCCGATGCGAGCAGTCTTGAGGGTTCTTACGTGTCGAGGAACCTCTTTGACTTGGTCGTTCGGCTTTGGTGCGACTTTAGGCTTCGACTTGCTAGTCGAAGGTGACTTTCATCTCGAGTTGGTATTTGACCAACCATTTCGAGGATCGACGGTCCGCAACTATCGCCATCTTTTGTCACATCTGAATGGTGATCACTCCTTTGGGACTGGCATCTTAAGACATTGATACCCGTAATGAGTAGCCATTAAGAATTTTGCCAAAGTTGGTCGTCCGAGTATGGCGTTATATGCCGATCGAAATCGACCACATCAAAGGAGACTTTCTCGTCTGAAATTACTTGGTGAGCCAAATGTTAAAGGAAGAGAAACTTGGCCAATAGGTTTGGTGAAGACCGATGCGATTCCATGAAAGGAGTATCGTCGCCTTACCTTTGTCCCGGTACTTGCATCTCGTCCGGGGCATTAGTAAATAATATGTTCAAAGAACGCCACCATCAACCAACACTCGATTGACCCGACGGTTGTTGATGGTGGGTTCGACCCTAATCGGATATCGACTGATCGACTCGTAGTGATTGGGCGATCATCCTTCTCAAAAGAGATGGTAACTTCCGACCACTTGGTAATTTATTGTGAGAGGAGTATGTATAGAATTTACCTCTCGTCCGTGACTTTAAGTTGTCGTTTGGAGTCGTATCCGATGATCCTCCGTAGATGTGCTCAGCGGTATGTTGCGGATCTTGGAGCAGCATCTCCTCATCATCCGAGCGACTTTTGGCCACTCGTATGTCCTACCGCCGAGAGTAGGGAGTGGTGCTTTGCCGTTGTAGTAGTCCTCGAGCTTTCTTTGGAAAACTTCGGCGATTCTGGAGGTCATGTCCTTCCTTTTTATGAAAAGGACACCACCTTGGTTTGTCGTTCCTACGATCGGCGCTTACCTTTGCCTTGATCGAGTGCGACTTGGTGGTTTGGGGCTCTCCATCTTTACGGCGGAACCTCCTTGGAACCACTGGTTTGTGGTTTTGACTTTTATTTTCTTCTTGGACTTTTTGCTTTTTATCCTTACCAACTTCACGGCTCTCGAGGAGTATATGTTTCTCGATCGATAGTGTTGTTCCACTCGACCGCCTCGAAGCGATTGCATATCGATCGGCCATCTCGAAGAGTTCGCAAATGATGTTGGGAGGATTGAGCAATGTCCTCCGTTATTCTTCTCTGCGGACTCCTTGCTTAAAAGCCACGATCACGGAGGAATCGAAATTTCCGAATTGAATTACGAACGACTAAAGCGTTTGATGAATTGGCGCAAAGTCTCGTTGTTGTTCATTTTATCCGGTGCAAGTCGTCTTCTTTTCGAGGCGGTTGTATGTGCCTTGGAAATTCGCTGTAGAAGATCACAAAGGTGTTGCAAGAGTAGATCGACTCGAGTGGTTGGTTTAATAACCACGATCGGCGGATCCTTCGAGCACGATCGGAAGGTAATTCGCCATCACATGCTCTCCTCCTCCCGCCGCTCGGACGGTTGTTGTATAGATCTGAAGAAATTCGATGGGATTTTGAGATCCATCAAATTTCTCCATGTTCACCGGTCGAAAATGAGGTGGCGTGAAGCGCTCGAAGGTCGGCGAAAATGCGGCATCCGGTAATCACTTCTTGGCGCCTTCTTTGTAGGAAAGAAGGGTTAATGTCACCAGTGATCGTATCGACGATACCGTGAACAGTGACATGTTACGTAGTAGGCCTCGGTTCTACGAGGAGAATACTCCTCGTATTCCACTCGTTAATGGATTTCTTTGTCGAAGTGGTGAATGATCACCTCTCAGAGGGGCTTCTTGATCTTGGTGATCGAAAGGTATTTCTCGAATAGGGATCGATTAGCCTTATGGCGTGTCGATTCCTACGTGAGAAATATTCGATTGATCGGTAGCCGAGGAAGTCGTATTGCGCGACTACCGAATGTTGTCGATGAGGTACCTCGATCTTGTCATCACATTCGAAGTCTTTGCGTAATCTCTTGACAAAGAGATCGTACACAGCGTTCGAGCAAGCTCTTGGTGGGATTCTCGAGCAAGTCGTTGATGTCTGGAGTTCTTGTACCTCCTCCGATCGATGTTGAATGCGCTTGAGCGAGTTCTTACGATCGCAATTTTCTTTCTTCGGCGACATCAAAATCCTCCTCATCGGTCTTTGAGGCCTTCTTAGTGGAGTGCGAGAATGTCGAGGATTTCCTCGCGTTCATCAGTGTTGGTTCTCTCGCCAGCGGTGGTGCCCTTGCCATTACCACGAGGGGCGCATGTGTGATCTTCGGGAGTGTTCTTATCTCGGCCTCCATGAGGTGACCACGATTTGGGGAAGGGCGAAGACCTCCGTTGATGATTCTCACTTGCGCTCGAGGCCTCCCGCTTGAGGAGTGCTCGAGGACACCATCTGGCGACTTGGAGTAATCCTCCGTAGGGGAACTCGGGTTATAATCGTCTCCGTTCGCAAATGAGATCTGCGGGAGGCGGCCGAATTGCGAGGAAAAGCATGCTTGATCCCACCTCTCTGGAGTTACCACGAGAGAGGATCACTAGATCTTGGTGGAGTCTGGAATGGTGACTCCCGAACTTGACTTACCAAGTCGGACCGTCTTAAGGGGACTTGAACACTTGGAGAAAGAACTCTCGTCGTGTTGTGAGTCCTCACGGGAGGCGGTCTGGTCGGATTGACCCTTGTCCTTTGAGGGAATTGGCTCCTCTGTTGGGCGTATTGTTGTGGGGATAAGGATCCCTCCTCAACTCCATTAATGGGATGGTTTCTGGAGAATAATCTCGGAGGCAACATCACCATCGGCGGATGCATCACTCGGCTCGTAGTCGAAACCGCATCCATGTCGGCGTCTGCGTGTCCGCCAAGTCAAACCAGTTCTCCTCGTTCCATTCTCCTACCATGATTGCATGAGATTGGAAAAGAGAGTATGTTGACAAGAGATTAGGAAGATCCCCACAGACGGCGCCAAGCCGCCGGTGTATTAGAACCGATCTTACGTAAAGATTGTTTGATTCGGGGGGTCTCCTAGAGATGAGATCACGCAGAGTGGATTGACACGGGATGTTTAGACAGGTTCAGGCCTTCTCCGGAGAGAATAATAACCCTAATCCTGTGTGTATGGTATTCTTGATGATCAAGTAAAGACTAAGACTCTTACGAGAGAATAGCACTTGTGTTTCTACTTGACTAGCTCTTGTTATTCGTGTCCCCTTTATCCCTCTGATTGATGCCCTTATATAGTCGTGAAGAAGTAGCCGTTTTGTCCTGCGGGAGATGCGCCTAATTAATCCAGTAATGGGCGCATGATGGCAGTAATTACCGACGCCTCGGCTTCTTCACGCCGTATGGCAATTATCTTCCAGAGATAATGGGGTAGTTACACACCATTAATAAGCGGAATAATAGTGCGTGTAGACCGTTCGGGTTCCTTAATCAATTGGACCCACTCGCCTGTAGGTTTGATTATAAGGTGGTCGAAGTTTACCTGGTCGTAGAAGAACTTACGACCAAGTAGCAGTCGTAAAAGGACTTACGACCAGGTAACAGTCATAGAAGGACTTACGACTATGTAGTGGTCGTAGAAGGACTTACGACCATAATATAGTCGTAGCAAGACTTACGACTATGGGGGTGATTGTAGAAGAACTTACAATCACTTGTTGGGCTTCTCCCTTATAGATATAAGGGGTACTTCTGGGGACTATGTGACATCATATTTACCCATAATAAGAATTATAGATAAAAGATAAAATGAGGATTATTAGATCCTCGTCAATACATTAGAGAAATTTTCTAAAGGTAAGAAACAATTAAACATGATTCTTGACAAGTCTAAAACTCCTTATAAGAAGCAAGGTTTAGGATTCAATTCTTTTCAAGACAATTCAAACCCAAAAGTTATTCAAGTCTTGGAAAAAGGTTTAATTGAATTCAAAACCCAACACGCAAAAACATCTTTTAAATCTGCGAGTTTTGCCCAACCTTGTATTAATTCAAATGGTGCTTCTTCTAGTGGTACCAAGTACCATTGCACTTATTGCAAGAAAGGTGGGCATTTGATTGAATTACATTGGCGTGAGGTTGAAAAATGATAGGAAAATTTTTGATAGAATTTCATTCATGCAACCTAGAGCTTCTATGAGACATGGTAACACTTGAAAAGAATAAACATGGATTAGGATTTTCTCTCATGCAAATCATTATGTTTCTAGATATCCTAATTCTAATATTTATCGATTTGATCTCGATATTGGTGGTCACTTAGTCGACCGTTTTGGTCGTCGGCCCGACGCCAAAGACAACGCCGAATCAGCCCATGGGACGATTTAAGTCTCATGTTAATTTAAACATTGCTCATAACCGAATGTTAGATGAAATCAAGGATAGTACTTACGGTTTGTATACTTCTTGCGGACGTGTGTCTCAATCTTTGGATTCCTAAATCTTGTTGATCTAACTTGATGTTGAGACACATCGTTCTTTTGTTCCTTGATTTTCGTGGATTACCGTGGAAAGGGAAGAACACGTGGTTCGTTGACTCGGATGTTCACGCCACATGACCAGGGAACTCAAAATGGTTCACCTCTTTGGCGCGGCAACAGGTGATGATTTCATCACTTTTGGAGATGACACACAAGGCGAATTGAAGGAAGCAGGATCAATTAGGGTAAACAACAAATTCATTCTAAAGGATGTCGCTCTTGTGGACAAGCTTAGGTATAATCTCCTTTACGTTTCTCGACTTCTTGATGATGGTTATGAGACTATTTTTAAGAAAAATGCTTGTCGTGTGCTTGATTCTCTTGGTGAGCTTGTGTTTGGAATCTCTAGAGTTGGTAGAATTTTGGAGCCGATTTTTCGTAATCTCTTCTTTGGATCTCTTAAATGTTTGCTTACATCTTCTTACGATTTACGGCTTTGGCACCGACGTTTGGGGCACATTGGTTTTGATCATCGACACGAGTTAGCAACCTTGATCTCATGAGAGGTTTGCCCAAACTCAAAGTGTCAAGGATGTTGTATGTGCGCCATAGGCATGGCAAACAAGTTGCCGCCTCACACCCTTCTACGTGACTATGGTTATGGTGACGGACCGGGCGGTTGCTTCATATGGATCTTGTTGGTCTGCTAGAGTCCGTCGATCGGTGGAAAATGGTATATTCTTGTCATAGTCGATGATCTTTCTAGATATACTTGGGTGTTCTTTCTTACTTCAAAAGATGAAGCTTTTGGTTATTTTCATGACCTTGTTCTTCGTTTGGCTTCGAGCTTCTGGTGCTTTGAGAGCGATTCGCGATGATAATGGCATGGAGTTCAAAATGCTTCTTTTGCTTCTTTTGTGATGGCGTGGTATTGAGCATCATTCTCCTCTCCACACGTCCCTCAACAAAATGGCGTGGTGGAAAGGAAGAATAGGACCTTAGTCGAAATGGCTAGGATGATGCTAGGCGAGTATAACACACCGAGGAGATTTTGGGCGAAGCTATTGCTCTTGCTTGCCATATTCAAATCGTGTCTTTTGAGACCTTCTTTAGGCAAGACTCCTTATGAGCTTCGTTTTGGTAGAAAACCCTCTGTTTCGCATTTTCGAGTTTTTGGATCAAAATGTTTTATTCTTAAGACAGGCAACTTAGATAAATTTGAATCAAGAACTTTTGATGGGTTATTTCAGGTTATCCCGCTCATTCGAGGGTTTTCGGGTTTTAATCTGAGACTAACATTATTCAGGAGACTTGTAATGTCACTTTTGATGAGACTAGTCCTGGAGCTAGATCTATTGCTCAGATGATTTACAGGTGACAGAGAGTATTTTTGTGGAGGAAGATGAGGACGAAGCTAATATCATTCCTTCATCTGCTGCCATCAAGCGCCCATCGATACAAGAACTCGCTACGTCTACTTCACCTTGATTGAGGCTCTGCTGCATCTTCATCATCGTGCACTACTGCGGAGGTCGAAGAACCAGTATCTCACCCGGCGCTCCGCCGCATTCAGAGACAAAGATCCTCCGGAGCAGATAATAGGTAATCTACATGAGCGAGTCACTCGCTCGGTATAATGATCCAAATCTCTACTCTCATTCGGCTTTTGTTGCTTCTTTTGAACCCGCGATATATCACATGCTTTATCGATTCTAGTGGGTAAATGCCATGCATGAGGAGTTAGAAAATTTTGAAAGAAACAAAGTTTGGAACCTAGTAGAACCCCTAGTGGTCATAATGTTATAGGAACCCGTTGGGTGTTTAAGAATAAACAAGGTGAGGATGGTTACGTGGTTAGAAACAAAGCCGATTGGTAGCTCGTGGTTTGACCAAGTTGAGGGTTAGATTTTGATGAGACATTTGCTCTGTTGCTAGACTAGAAGCCATTCGCATTCTCGCTTGCATTCTTTGCATCAAAAGGTTTTAAATTATATCGGATGGATGTTAAAAGTGCCTTTTAAATGGTTTCATAGATGAGGAAGTGTATGTTAAGCAACCCCCGGTTTTGAGGATCCTAAATATCCAAATCGTGTTTTCAAGCTATCTAAAGCATTGTATGGTCTTAAACAAGCCCCTAGAGCACGGTATGATAGACTTAAGACCTTCTTGATTAAAAATAATTTTGAAATGGGTAAAGTGGATAAAACTCTATTCATTCTTAGGCGTGACAATTACTTCTCGCTTGCTCAAATTTATGTGGATGATATTATCTTTGGTGGTTCCTCTAATGCTCGTGTTTCTAGCTTTTCTGACACTATGTCCAGGGAATTTGAGATGAGTATGATGGGAGAGCTTAATTACTTTTTGGGACTTCAAATCAAGTAATGCAAGGAAGGAACTTTCATCCATCAGACGAAGTACACTAAAGATCTACTAAAACGCTTCAACATGGGTGACTGCAAGCCAATTTTCACTCCCATGGCAACCTCATTCGCTTTGGATCCAGATGAGGAAGGAGAAGTTGTGGATCAACGCGAGTACCGCAGCATGATCGGCTCTCTTCTGTATTTGACGGCCTCGAGACCGGACATTCACTTCACGGTATGCCTTTGTACTCCCGGACGACCATCGCTGGGTGTGTGGACTGGATGATCTTAGCCGATTCTTCACACACACATTGTGGGCGTGGGAACTCCGGTGTACCGGCGCATCCTTCACAGAATAATCCGGGTAGGGTTTAGCCCTCTAGACAAGCCACTTGCACTTCCGCAACATCTTCGCGTAAAAGTTCGCCGACGAGTACGACATCTCCTCCCTCTTAGTTGTGTGAACCAAGCTTTGGTGAAGTGTTGGGTGTGGTGGTGTAGTGTTCTCCCCTAACCCTCTTCTCCTCCAGTTCTCTTCTCCTTCCTTTTATAATGAGTTTTTCGTTCTAAAAAGATGGTGTAACGGAGTGTGGTATTTTCGATCTGCAAATGTAGCATTGTAGTGTGTTATCATCTCCGTCTGCAAAAGTGGAAGTTTATGGTGTGTCGTGGTGTGTTCTTTTTGGTCTAAAAAGGTGGCGTGGCAGAGTGTGGCCTTTTTGATCTGAAAAGATAGCGTTGTAGTGTGTTGTCGACTCGATCTGCAAAAGTGGCAGCGTGTGGCGTGACAGGGTGAAGTCTTTTCGGTTTGAAAAGGGGGCGTGGAGGAGTGTGGTCTTTTCGGTGTGGAAAGGTTACGTCAAAGTGTGTTGTTATCTCGGTCTGCAAAAGTGGTAGTGTATGGTGTGACTGGGTGTGGTCTTTTAGTTTGAAAAAGGGATATGGTGGAGTGTGGTCTTTTTAGGGTGGAAAGGTAGCGTCGAAGTGTGTTGTTATCTCGATCTGCAAAAGTGGCAGTGAGTGGCGTGACCGGGTGTGGATATCGTGGGGATATGTGCATGATTTTAGAGTGATGAGTCAATTGGCAATGGCGTTGTTGGTTTGTCAAATCTCGTATTTTCGGCAAACTTACGTCTTTGTTACTCATTGGCGATCCGCCCGGCTATGTCGCCGATCGGGCCGGCCGATGGCGATCCGGCCGTGATGCTTTGGTCGACCGACCATAGTTTATGATGGAGTTTGGGGCTAGGCCAAAAATAGGTTGTGTAAGCATGAGAGGGGAGTCTTCTGGATGTGGTCACATAATTTTTGGAGCTCCCAGTCAAAAGTTCTATCAGTTTGAAAATTCCAGAGAGCTTGCGGATTTCCGAGTTGAAATTTGGCTAAGTCTTTTTGGGCGGTCAGACTGCCGTTCAGGAATCGGTCCAACCGCTTGAAAATCGGTCTGACCGACTTGGTGGGGCGGTCAGACCAGCTTCCACTTGGGCTTTAGCCATTTTTGCATTGATGTGTTTTCGTTGTGTTTAATGCATGAGTTTCAATGCTTTATTGTTGCATATTGCATTGTTGAGCTAACATGGGTCAAGTTGTGAAGAACTTGTTCCCGGAGACGATTTGTTTGTCTATTGCTGTGCAGGTGGCTTGCAGGTCAACGACGTCAACAGTGAGGTGGATCGGGACTACGCTTGGAGAGCTGAGGTCCCGAATGATCATGGATGCCGGGTGAGGTCGTGTGACTCAAGCAGGGTGCAGAATGGACAAGATGGATCAAACGGGCAGTTCGTTGCAGCTGGTTAGATCTAGCGGCGCGGGGGTCGGTGCAAGTGCCTTGGAGGTTCCGATGGGATTCGGACGGGAGAGACTTGCCGACATGATGAGGGTCGCTGATCAACCTACACGTGGTGAAGCAGGCGATTGCTTCAACATATTGATGTGTGTGTGTGGGTCCCATTTGTGTTGGGCCTTAATGGGAGCCCATATGAGAAACCCTAGCCTCTCCTATAAATAGAAAGGGGGGAGATGGAAAAACCCCTCAAGCACTTAAGCCCTCATTTGCAAAAACCATTTCTAGGGTTAGGGTTAGGAGAGAAGAGGAGAGGAGAGGAGAGGAGATTTGGGTGTGCTCTTGGATTGAGCTCTTGTCCTCCTTGAGGGAGTGGCTTTGTAAGCAACATATTGAATCAATCAATCTATTGATGTTTGCTTAAGGGTGAAGTCTCTTTTGTGTTCCTCTCTATTTTGATGATATTGGTGCTTCCTTGATCCAAGTGTTTATGCTTGGTCTCTTGACCGATTTTATCTTGCTTTGATGTGTGGGAATACTCCTAAAATCATCTAGATCATCAATCCCCCACAAGCAAGTCTTGGATCGAGATTTTCATATTTCTAGGTTTTGGAACACTTCTTTGGTAAAACTTTGAGAGATCGTTTCTTCGAAGTGGATCTGGACGATCGTCGCTAGAAATAGGTCTTAGATATCCTTAGGGAGGTGTGCTCCAAATTTGGTCAAGTTTCATTGGTTGAATCAAAAGTTGGACCAATTTTTGTTTTGGATTTAGGCTTTGTGCGCTGCCTCTGGACTAAATCGGTCTGACCTATTTCTCAGCGCCGGTCCGACCTCCCGACAATCAGACCGCCAATTGAGCGCCTGTCCGACCGCCAGGCAGTCAGACCGCCAGCACTACACCGGTCCGACCGGTCCAGTGAGATCAATTCTCTATTATTGTGTCTTGTGGTTAAGGGGTAATCAAATTCAGCACAAGGCTTCCTCTGTGCATTTACTGATCTTCTTAGCTTTCATAGCTAAAGGAGAAAAATGCGTGTTGAATTTGATTAAGGTGAAAAATAGAGAAAATGCCTATTCACCCCCTCTAGTCGCCTTTACGGTCCTACATGAAGTGTTCACCCGTTGGTGACACACTTTTCTTCCCCACCTTCTTGAGGGTAGGGTCCTTACCTCTGTAGGATTTTAACATGGGGGCACATCGGATTAGCCATAATCATGGCAGTTCTCACTGCCCTAGCCCTTATGCAAGTGAATGATGCAATAGTTTATTTATCTTTAACAACATTATCATGTCATCCCTATGGTAATTGCATCAATATATCATAATCACAATTAAGAAATAATAATCTCACCATGTCATCTCCATGGTAGTTGCATCATTATCACAATTTTACTCTTTTCATCAATAACACCATGGCAAGTAAATAACTTAACAAAGTATAATTAAATCTCATGGTAATAAATCAACAAGACAACGACAACCACCCGTTGTTCACCATTATACCAAGTACTTGCCTCCTTAACTTCCTGGAGTCGGGTGATGAGACAGTGACAAGGCAGTAGAGGCCACACTCCCTGAATAAATAATTCAAGAACACATCTCAAAATCACAACATCACAACATTCACAATTTATACTTATCATCACTGCACATGTACGTCAAACCGACCCAATTAACCCAATACTATCAGACGCACTACCCACTGTCGTAGTAGTAAAATGGCTCTAACTTATACATCTGAACTCCAAATGTTGACATCCACTACTTTATGGAACACTCATGAAAAATCCTATAATTTTTTAGTTATGATGAACTTCTGATTTTACCGTTCTCTGCCTCGTTTCCTTCCCGCAAGACCGTCCTAGCATCTGTCAGGACAGTTCACTTCACAAATTTATATCTTTAATTCTAAAACTTGAAAATATATGAAACATACTAGTTCTAGAAACTAAACACAATTTCCCAACCTATTCAAATTATAAAGAAATTTTAATTTTGTCATCTACTGTATGAAACTGACACATCTTCACAACATAAGCTAGCTGCGTCCAAATTCTGGACATCGACCTTCCTGAGGCCATAACTTTTTGGTCACTACTCCGATTCTAATGATCCAGACCTTTCTAGAATTCTAACGAGATTATCTAATTTTTCTCTAATTGTACAAACCTTTGAATCTGATCCTAAATACTCCGAATCACCTCCGCAAGGTTCTGCATCTAACCTCGACGAACTAGGGCGTGCTGGGAATCAATCTTTCCCTAAGTAAAATGATCTACAATTTTAACAAACACTAAACCATGAAAAATACTAGGTATTAATAGGTGTTACCCTTGAGCATCACGGTGGATCACAGAAATCCCTTCAATTTCCTGTCTTTTTCTCTGTTCTTCTTCCTCTTCTCCTTCTTTCCCACCTTCTCCTTGCTCGTTCTCCTGCCCTCTGCTGGGCGAAAGCTCTTGGACCTCCTTTGGCCAGCAAAAAGGCTGCAAGGGGAGCAATCGACGAGAGGGCACCGGTAGCGGCAAGGGGCGAGGGCTGCACAGGAGGAGTGGCGGGCGCCAAGGAGGCGGTGGAGGCGATTCGCGAGGTGGCGGCTAGGGTTTGGGGCTACCACCCCCTCTTAAATCCCCATGGTCGGGCCCCCTTTGGGCTAGGTTATCGTGGGCCGAGAGCCCACGGCCCAGGTTTTCCTATTTTTTTGAATTTCCCCTTTTTAAATCACTTGATTACTTTTCTACTTCAAATGATTACTTTTCTAGTTCAAATGATCTCTCTAGTATAAATTAGGATATTACAGATATGTCATAAAGGTAATAATATAGATGACTGTTTCGCTTCAATGTTTATGAACTTTTCAATAAAATGTTACTTCGTTCCTTGAATGCAGTATCATTTATATTGATGTGATTTATTCGTGAAACTCTCTATTCATGTTTATGATGTCATTCTAAACATCTTTGATCTTATGTCTATATGTGGGATATTTATGATTTATAGATCAACACATGTATTGATGGTGATCATGTTTCATGGATCATGGATATGAGATATCAAATCAATCATGTGGACATATGTTGGAGAACCTAGTGTTGGATTGACCCGCCTTGAGATATTACGGGAATTTTTATATTCTTAAATGTTATTAGTTGATATCATGCATAGTGTATATGGGATTGTTAGACATGAGGTCATCATAGTTTCCTACATGTGTAATAGTTTACTTATGGGTTCACAAATGCTATTCCGTAAATGGGTAGTCATAAATATAGCTTTTGGGTTTACTATGAAACATGCGGAGTAATGTGAGCGATCAAGGTGGAATTTGCCCCTCCTCTTTAATGGGAGAGATATCTATGAGCCCCTCGATGTGGTTGGATTAAAGAAGTGCATGGTCATGTAATATATGGTTGAGTCAACTACAAGTAAGCTACTACAAGATCAAGTGAAAGATCAAGCTATCATAAGATGGCACACATCTCGCCTTGAATTTGATCTAGTATCGTGAGTCAAAAGTATCAACACACGAGTTTTATAAAGGTTCGCCCGATATGATCTTTGTGTGTATTCGGGGGTCGATATGTCCTGCTAGGTACATCAATCGACTTGTGGATCAAAAAGGAGTTTGTGTGTCACGGGCGATTACGCATGAACCTACAGGGTCACATGCTTAATGGGTTGAAACAAACTAATTCGGATTGGATTCGTCATAGGCTTAAATCGGATTGTAATTCATACATGATTAAGAGTCATAATGGATTTATAACATAGGGATCCGTTAGGGGCTCTTTATAAGAGGAGTCGTTGGGATTTTTGGGATGATGTTGCACCACCCACTGAAACCCTAGTCACCTTCTCCCTGAAGGCCCTGTTGTGCGCGCTAGTGCTAGTACACCGGTGCACGGCGTTCCACCCCTAGACATATGGATACCATAGATGCACTGATGCGTTGATCGAGGATGAATCATGACGTACATAAGGAATGCGAGGGGTTACTAGATCCATCCCTTCCTTTGTACTATAGAGGCAACGCCGCTTGCATCCGCCCGCGCCACCGAGGGGCTAACTGCTGCCGGCTCACTCTGAACCCACTCCGGCTACACTGCCATCTCCTTCAGCACCCCCTAGTCCCTGTGATACTCATGCATGCTGAAATTTTTCCCCTCTGATGCGTACATATTATCTTTAACTAAGGTCTCTGTTATTTCAGGTTTACTATTTGATAAAAATAGTGAGCATGATATTAGCAAGGCTGCTGCTGAGAAGGAGGAAAGAAAAGAGGCTTCTGTCCATGCTGTTATTAATGGGGTTGAAATCCTAACCGTGAATAGAGCGCATGGGAGTGTAGCACATGGGCTGGTGCATGCAAATGCTACAGTGCAAAACAAAGCAAGAATATGAATCAAATGGGAGTCCTTCTCTAACACATTTCCAAGAGATAAAATAAAATCACCTCAAATTAAAAGGCAAGGAATTAGGGATAATATGTTCAGATTGAAATTGGTACATGGGAACCCTTCCCTACGTGAGTTCCTTTCCTTGGTGCCTTAGGTTAGGGCCACCTACCATTGAAAAGAAGACGACACATCAGAATATGTGAATGAGCTGGGAATACACATAGGTTCGGTTTGGATTCTAATTTCCGAATACAGTTCTTGTTGGGATGTCCGAAAACTGCATGTAATTTCCTATTTTGCAAAGAGTCCAAATAGGATACTAGATTGATTGAGTTGGTTTCATATACTATTCATGTGCATTGTTCACGCGTGGTAGATTTTGAGAATAGGAGAGTTTGAGTTTTGTGCGTTTAGGAGGTTGAGATGGTTTTGAACCCTGTTCACATGATTAATGTTCATCTGAAAGCAATTGTGTTTGCGTGGGAGGCTATTTAAGCCACATGGCTGCACCATGTAAGGAGATAAGACAAGTTATGGTTTAGATAATAAAAATCCAAAAAAGCAGTTTTGGCACATATCGTGTGTTCTTGAGATGAGTTGAGAGAGATTAAGAGAGAATGATTGAGATAGAGAGATCAAGAGTTCGGGTATTGTTCATGCATGGTATTTTTCATGCATGGCACTGTTCACCGAGGCTACTACAATACTTGTAATTCAATATATTAGATTGGTTTGTGAGTGTGCTGATTTTCTTGCAATTCAATTCAACCGAATTGGTTTGTGAGTTTGTTGTTCCACCGCGAAAGATTGAGTAACTAACGGATTGAATCTCATCTAGAGGTTTGATTCGTATTAGGTGGTATCAGAGCTTTCGTTGCTCACTGGTGGAGTCAAGAGCCATGGGAGTTCATGGTGGAGATAGTGCTTCTACGAAGCCTGGGGAGGAGAACTGCAGTGCATTGAGTCTCACCATGCTGACAGAGGAGGTAGGCTACGACAATAGATGACTTTTTCGCTCTCACTACAAAGTGGGGGAGAAAGGCATTGACTTGTCGATCGACGACGACACCTCGATCAATGTTGCTAGTGTTGAGCTTGCTGAGAAATTGAAGCTAGAAACAATGCCACATCCTCAACCGTATCGACTTCTATGGTACAAC
Source organism: Hsuehochloa calcarea (assembly GCA_036346395.1). Lineage (NCBI taxonomy): Eukaryota > Viridiplantae > Streptophyta > Magnoliopsida > Poales > Poaceae > Hsuehochloa > Hsuehochloa calcarea. Next base: position 39,793,357 of record CM070595.1, on the reverse strand, counting down.
CATGTCATCAAGATCAAGACCCAAGTGAAAGTGTTCTTTTTCATTAGGCGCCTACTCATGTGAGGTAGCGTGTGACGTTATCCCAGTGCATGTGGTGTCTTGTCATATGTTATTGGGTAGGCCATGGTACCGTGAAAACGGTGCTGACGTGTGCACACAAAGTTGCTCTTTTGTTTGGAAGAGTAGATCGCTCGTGCTACGTGCCATAGCCACACCAATTTTTGAAGAAAGCTGGAAGATGTGTTTATCTAACAGAAAAGAACGAGAAGAAGCCACACACCAGGAGAAGGCCGAACCTGCTGAACATTTCTCAGTCACCATACAATTGGATGAAGGCTTGGAGATGAACTCGAAACCGAGGTGTTAGACCATGTGGCTAAGTCTAAAATAATTTAGTTGGTGAATAATTGACAATGTTATTTACTGATGTTATTTGAGCCGTGTCGTGTTGTGTGGACTTATGCCGGTCAAGTTGGGAAGAACTTATGCCGGGAAAATATGTTGCTTTGGTCTTTGCATGTGCAGGGTAACTCGGAGGCGATCGTGGTCTACGGCGATGCCCAGGAGATGGCTTGGTGTGAAGTCATGGTCCAGAGGGTCGAGGATGCTAGAGCAGGCAGTCGAGATCGCGTTGGAGCGCATAGAGATTAAAGATGGATGATGCGTGTTAGAGCTACGGAGGTGCGGTCCAGAGGCTACAGTACGTGACATATTTTAGGGTGTCTAAAATAGGATATTTTGTAATCAGGTGTTAAGTTCACATATTGGGCCCTAGGTCTATTGGGTAGTATGTGGGTGTTTGTATGAAAACGCTAGAAGGCCCGTTAGAAGTTATAAGGGGTGTGTGTGTGTGTGTATACCGGCTATTAAGGTGGTGTAGTACAGGGTTGACAGAATTTCTTTAGCCACTATTACGTTCTGGCGGCGGTTGTAGTTGACAGTCGAGCAAGCGACGCGTGATCGTTTCTGTGGATATCATGGGGATATGCTCCAGATCTTAGGATGATGTGATAATTGGCAATGTTGTTAACGGTTTGTCGTTTTGCGTGTTTTCGCACGATTGTTGTCTTTGTCGAGCCATAACCGTCGGCCGGCGAGCGGCGATCGAGCCGGTCCAAGATCGGTCTGACCGGCCCTAGCGGCGGTCGAACCGGCAATGTCAAAACGTGGTGGATTGAGCTGGGCCAAAAATAGAGGGTGTAGGCAAGAGAGGGGATTCTATTGCACTTGGTCCCATAATTTTTGGAGTCACCAGTCAAAAGTTATATTGGTTTGAAAATTCCAGTAGGTTTCGGTTTTTCATAGAGGAAAAATGGCTAAGTCCCAGCTGACGGTATGACTGGCCCATAGGTGGCAGTCAGACCGGCCAGGGTGGGCAATCAGACTGGCCCGAGGGGCGATTCTCAGTTGTTCGGTCAAAGTCATGAGTTTCAGGGCATATATGTTGCATGATGCATGTTTTGACTAACATGGGTCAAGTTGTGAAGAACTTGTTCCCAAATTCGGTTTACTTGTCTATTGTTGCGCAGGTTGCTTGGTGATCAACGACGGTCAACGGCGAGGATGATCGGGACTAGGCTTGGAGAGCTTAGGTTTTCAGGGCATATATGTTGCATGATGCATGTTTTGACTAACATGGGTCAAGTTGTGAAGAACTTGTTCCCAAATTCGGTTTACTTGTCTATTGTTGCGCAGGTTGCTTGGTGATCAACGACGGTCAACGGCGAGGATGATCGGGACTAGGCTTGGAGAGCTGAGGTCCAGAATGATCGACGATGCCGGGTGAGGTCAATGTACTCAAGCGTGGTGCAAGATGGACAAGGGTGACCTAGTAGCTAATCTGAGGCGCAAGATGGCGCAAGGTGTAGCTAGTTAGGTCAAGGGATCTTAAAGACGATGTATTAAAATGCATGTGTAAGTGTCCCGTTTGTTTTGGGCCTTAACGGGAGCCCAATAGAGTCAAACTTCTAGAAGGTATAAGCCTCCACTATAAATAGGAGAGGGAGGTGGCTGCACCTCTTCTTCGCCTCTTTTGCAATTCTTGTAAACCCTAATTTTCTTAGGGAGAGCTTTTGTGGAGGCTAGGGTTCTTGATAGTTTGATGTGATTTTCGTGCTCTTGGATTGAGCATTGTCCTCCATTGATGGAGTGGTTGTAAGCCCACATCATATCAATCAATTAAAACAAAGTTTGATCAATGTTTTGTCTCATTGCGTTCTTTCTCTCTATTTGATGATTTTGGGTCTTTCTTTGATCCGTGGGTTTTTGCTTAGTTTCTTCACGTGATCTAGCTTGCTGTGACGTGTGAGAATCTATCTAGGATCATCTTGATCATCAATCACCCACGAGCAAGAGTTTTGACCTAGTTTTCGTTTTGACCCGGTTTTGAACCCTTCTTCAATCAAATAAAAAAGGATCGCTATTCTTTCAAGAATTATCATAATCTTCGATTGGAATAGGTCCTTGATATCATAGAGAAGGTGTGTTCCAAGTTTCATCAAGTTTGTCTTAGTAGATCAAAAGTTTCATCTATTTTCATCTTCGTTGTCGGGGCTAATCTTTTCTGTTCTGGAGGTCGGCGGTCAGACCGCCCGTAGCTACCGGTCAGACCGGTAGCAAATCGGTCTGACCGCCCTTGAGCCAGCGGTCTGACCGGCAGTACATTGTGATTCATTATCTTGTGCTTGATCTTTTGTAGTATTGCTTAGGGGTGTTTATTGGATTCAATATTAGTCTTCCGTTGTACTGATATACTGATCTTCCTGGCTTCCATAGCTACTGGAGTGAAATTGTGATGAATCCAGTATTTGTGAAAAAGTGAGCATGCTCCTATTCACCCCCCTCTAGCCGCCTTTTCGGTCCAACAGTTTCAGCACTGACGTTTGTGTGTGTGTGTTCTTGGCGAGGATAAAAGAACACGACTGTTGTTCTTGATCGGAGCAGATCGTTGTGATCAAGTCTGTCTGTTCAGATTGGTTCTTAGGGTATAAAAAAACTAATACAATCATTCACCCCCCTCTGATTATCATTAACGATCCTACACGAGGACATTTTCTCTTGAAGAACGGGAGAATGATACAGACATAATATCTTTGTTGGACCGAAAAGGCGACTAGAGGGGGGTGAATAGGAGCACACTCACTTTTTCAACCAAGATCAGATTCAATACAAATTTCACTCCAATAGCTATGCAAGCTATGAAGATCAGTATACCAGTACAGCGGAAAACTAGTATTGAATCCAATCTAAACCCCGAAGCAAAACAACAAAATCAACACGGGCTAAAATTCTAAGTGTTGGGTGGTCTGACCTCTGTGTTAATGGCGGTCAGACCGGTCACATGGTGATCGACCTCGGTCGATGAGCAGTAAAAGCAGACCTGACGAAGTTGTAAATAGATGTAACTTTTGATCTACAACTCCAAACTTGATGAAACTTGGAACACACCTTCTCTAGGATGTCAAGAACCTATTCCAATAGAATATCGTGAAGATCCTTGGAAAAGTTACGACATTTTTCCGTTTGAGAGGAGGATGGTTCAAAACCGAGTCAAAATAAAAACTAGATCCAAAAACTTGCTCGTGGGTGATTGATGGTTAAGATGATCCTAAATGTGTTCACACATGTCACATCAAGCTAGATCATGTGAAGAAATCAATCAAAAACTCACAAATCAAATAAAGACTCAAAATCACCAAATAGAGAGAAGGAATGTAAAGAGACACATCTTTGAGCAAACTTTCCTTAGATTGATTTGATAGTGTTTGGGTTTACAGCCACTCCATCAATGGAGGACAAAGCTCAATCCAAGAGCACGAAATCAAATCAAAACTCTCTAGAACCCTAACCTCCACTAATCCTCTCCCTAAGCAAAACTAGGGTTTCAACAATAATAAAAGGGTTGAAGGGGGTGCAGCCACCTCCCTCCTCTATTTATAGTGGAGGCTTAGACCTTCTAGAAGATTTAACTTAAATAGGCTCCCGTTAAGGCCCAACACAAACGGGTCACACACGCACGCATTTTAAAGCGTTGTCTTCAACACCTCTTGACCTAAACTGCTTTTCTTTGCGTCGTTTTGCGCCGCGGGTTGGCAAAAGGTCACCAAGATGGTATTTGGTAAGATTACCAAAATACCCCTTCTCGGTCCTTCTCCGAAGACCGAGTCCATCTGCGTGAAGCACTTCGCCTGCTCCGCCACGTGTAGGTTGATCAACGGGTCTCTCCATGTCGGCAAGTCTCTCCCATCCGGCTCCCATCGAAACCACCATGGCACTTGCACCGACTCCCGTGCCGCTTGATCAAACCAGTCGCACCGAACTGTCCGTTCGGTCATCCTTGTCTATGCTGCACCACACTTGAGTTCATTGACCTCACCCGGCATCGTCGATCATTCTGGACCTCAGCTCTCCAAGCCTAGTCCCGATCATCCTCGCCGTTGACCGTCGTTGACCACCAAGCAACCTGCACAACAATAGACAAGCAAATTGAATCCGAGAACAAGTTCTTCACAACTTGACCCACGTTAGTCAAAACGTGCATCATGCAACACATATGCACTGAAACTCATGACTTTGACCTAACCAAGAAACAACGTCGCCACGAAGGGCGACGTTCAAGTGACAATCGGTCGGCGCCTCGGGGCGGTTGGACCGCCACTATAGGCGGTCACCCGCCCAAAGGACTTAGCCGATTTTCAACCCCTGAAAATCCGAAACCTCCTGGAAACTTTAAACCAATAGAACTTTTGACTGGAGACTCCAAAAATTATAGGACCAAGAGCAATAGAATCCCATTTCTTGCCTACACCCTCTATTTTTGGCCCAGCTCATTTTGACACATTTGGTCACTGCCGGTCCGACCGCCGCTCATGGTCGGTCCGACCGATTTGGGACCGGTCGGACCGCCATGCTATGGCCGGTCAGACCGCCTGTCACCTGATAGTTCTGAAACTTTGTCGAAAACACGTGAAACGACGAACCGTTTACGCCATTACCAATTGTCACATCATCCTAAGATCTGGAGCATATCCCCATGATATCCACAATCTTTAACTAATATTTCTGTTATTTCAGGTTTACTATTTGATTAAAATAGTAAGCATGATATTAGCAAGGCTGCTGCCGAGAAGGAGGAAAGAAAAGAGGCTTATGTCCATACGGTTATTAATGGGGTTGAAATCCTAACCGTGAATAGAGCGCATGGGAGTGTAGCACATGGGCTGGTGCATGCAAATGCTATAGTGCAAAACAAAGCAAGAATCTGAATCAAAAGGGAGTCCTTCTCCGACACGTTTCCAATAGGAGCCCACGGGCCTCCTCCTTCTTCCTTCCTCTCTCTCGTGCGTGTGGGACCCAGCCGTTGGATTACAAGAATGATAAGAATTTTGGTTTTTTCACAGCCTACTTAACAGCCTATTTACTGAAGATGGACAGGAGTGACGGAAGGGACAAAAATTAGAAACTCATCGAGGGAATCAAACTTTTTTCAGTGGCCAATCCAGGATCGGGACAGGGGAGTTTTCTCTCATCGACGAGTGGGGAATGTATATTATGGAGGGGAGGGAGAAGAGGAGATTTGTCGGATGCTGATCCAGCGATCACAGAATTTGACTGATTGCTTGAAGGGGGAATAGTTGAATAAAACAAAGTGCATGTCTTTCCTTTTTTTGAAAAATTGATTTCCACCTTGATGCATGGCTTCAATCCGCAGGAGAGACCGAGTTAGTAATAATATATAAAGTAGGAAATCCAGTGCGTTTATCTTGGCTCACTAAACTACATATTGACTATCATGAGATCCTTTTCTGGTAAGCGATAGAGCCGTTTCATTTCTTACTTAATTCATTATTCCACGAAAAATGAATTACTCCATGAATTCCTCGAAAGGAGGCGCATCAAAATGAAAAAAAGCTAGTATAAGACTACTAATAAAATAAGAAGAAGAAAAATCGAACAATTAGTGCAGTTGCCTTATCCCCTCCTCCCTCTCCTCCCCTCCCCTCCCCTCTCCTCTCCTTCTAAATCAATTATTTCTACTTAATTTCTCCTAAATTAACGTGTAGCAGCGCATGCATGCTGGAGGATATACGATAATTAAGTGATCGAGCTTGTCAACTTGCATGAGCAAACAAGATTTAATATGTAGTGTGATGAGGACATCGACCCTAAGAATACAACCACTGCTTCAACCTGCTGCACTGCATCCTCTACTTCCTTTACTTCACCAACATCTTCTCCAATTAGACTTTCGGCTAATGCAATGCCATATTACCAACATCTTCTCATCGAAAGATCGGACCAACAAATCAAACCTTAGGGTTCATCAGGTGGTATCAAAGCTACAGTTCTTCGGTGAGAGTTTCCTATTTTCTAGTAGTAGATTCGTTTTTCATACCTAGAGTCCAGAAAATTACCCAAAAAATTACATCTATCATCCATACCGAGAACTTGAGCCTGTGCAATTTTTTTCTTTTCAGTTTGCTTGTTGAATCTTTGGTTGCATTGTCATGTCTAGTTGCTGATCTTTAGCTCTAGTTATTGTCTAGTTGGTCGTTGTCTAGATTGCTTCTCGTGTTTTCCCTTCGCGTTGCTTGATCATTGTTTAGGGTTCATAGTTTTTACATCTAAACATAAAATTCGTGGGTAAGAACTCCTCTAACCTGCACCAAAAAAAGAGAGAACACTTTACTATTTTTTTTGCGACTCGCGGAAAACCCTAGGGCCGGAAAAAAGAATAGAAGGAGAAAGAGGCCGCCACACAAAACAAAATTCGTGGTAGAAAAAAAATCTTACACCAAAAACCAGTGAAAATTGGTGGAGCCCTTCTACATATAGCCACAAACTTGCATAAAAAATTTCAACAAGATTAGCCCATGGAATCAAAAGATATAGTAATTTAAAGATTGAAACCGAGTCGGTTTCCAGTCCGAGTACGATTCCGTTTCCGAGAGACCTTCAGTAAAACGGGCATAACTTTTGCATATGGTGTTTGATTTGGACATTCTTGGACTCGTTTGATTTAAAAATTTGCTTGTCATGAATTCCCTGAAGATAAGAAAGTTAGAGCTGCTACTAGTGAGTTTTCTGATTTTGCATTTATTTGGCGGAGTGAATATGATCGTACTCATCAGGACATACCTAGAACATGGAATGCTTTGCAAAGAGCAATGAGATATAGATTTGTACCTTCATATTATTCTCGTGATTTGCTGAATAAATTACAACGTTTAAGACAAGGTAGTAGTTCTTTAGAGGATTATTATCAAGAATTGCAAACTGATTTATTGCGTTGTGGTTTAGATGAAAACTGAAGATGCTAAGATGGCTAGATTTTTAGGAGGTTTAAACCGAGAAATTTAGGACATACTTGATTATAAAGAATACAATTCTATCACTCGTTTGTTCCATCTTGCTTGCAAAGCTGAAAGATAAGTGCAGGGTCGACAGTCTCGCCCTAGGGGAATTTTGGAGGATCTTTTGCAGGTCGGCCAAGTCAGCAACAATACGTGGCACCCTCCTCAAGCCCTGTGCCCCCTTCTACCCCTTCCACTCCTGTGCATGTCCCTAATGCAAGCAAGTCAACAGAGTTACAAGTCCCTACAAAAAGTGCTTCGTCCGTTGCTTCGACAGGGCGATCTAGAGATGTACAATGTCACCGTTGTAAAAGATTTCGGCACTTGATGCGTGATTGCCCAAGTCAGCGGGCTTTACTTATTAAGGACAATGGTGAGTACACTTCAGCTAGCGATATTGAGGAAGAACAAGTTTGGTTGCAACTAACAATGCAGGTGATGAAACTGAGGAAGAACATATAAGCCATGAGGCCTCTGACATGTACCAAAGCTTAATTGTCCAGCGTGTGCTAAGTGCCCAAATGGAGTTTGCTGAACAAAATCAACGTCATATTTTGTTTCAATCCAAGTTCGTCATCAAAAACATTCATGTAGAGTCATCATTGATGGCGGAAGTTGCAACAACTTTGCTAGCATAGACATGGTCGAGAAGCTTGGCTTGACCACAACACAACACCCTCATCCTTACTATATTCAATGGCTGAATTCTTGTGATAAGTTGAAGATGACTAAACTTGTGCGCGTACATTTTTCTATTGGATCATATCATGACTATGTTGATTGCGATGTCGTACCTATGCAAGCATGCTCATTATTATTAGGTAGACCTTGGCAATATGATATATATACTGAACATCATGGCAGATCTAATCATTATACTTTCACATATAAAGAAAGAAAAATAACATTACTTCCAATGTCTCCTGCTGCCATATTACAGGATGAATTAGAAAGATATGAGAGAACAAGTACGGAGAACACAAAAGATGATCATAAGATTATAGCTCCAAGTGAAATTAAATTGAAAGCTCCTGTTATGTCAGCTACAAAATCTAATTGCATTGATATGGAAAAACATGAATCTGAATGTCATACTATGATTTGCAAAGAATCTCAGTGTCCATTAGAAGAAGTGCATGTTTCTTTGCCTCCTGTTGCTACTAATCTTTTGCAGGAGAGTGATGACTTGAGGAAAACGAATGAGTCGAGGACAACTCAAATTCAAAAAAGGGAGGATGATGAGGATATCGACCCTAAGGATACAACCACTGCTTCAACCTGCTGCACTGCATCCTCTACTTCCTTTACTTCACCAACATCTTCTCCAATTGGGCTTTCGGCTAATGCAATGCTATATTACCCTATTGGATTGAGCTACGTATATATGCCATGGTGCTACTACATGTGTCAAGCAGGAGTTCAAGCTGGATACATTTTGGTCAGATCAGTTCGGAATCAGCCTGACAACACCAACTTAAAACAGACGTAACTTTTGCAAACAGAATTCGATTCGGGTGATCTTGGGCTTGTTGGAAAGCTTATTCCGAGACTTTTTCAACCGATCCAGCCTCACCTCCAAATTCCTTCTGGACTGATCTCAATCATCAAAAGAATACGTTATATCACTTGTTTGGGCCAACCTGGGCTTTGTAATCATACTGAACTTGGCCCATCAGCCGGCGGCCCACCCAGGGGTATGGTTACTGTTCACATGAACAGTAACCCATAGCCTTTAGTACCACCCCGTTGGTTCATTTAGTTTTGTGGCTCCTTGTTCCCTATTTAAGGAGTTCGCACCCCCTCTAGTTTTCTTGAATTTTGTTTAGTTAAAAGTTAGCCTTGTTGCAACTTCGTGTATTGGCTTGTGTCGACTAGACCAACCATAATACCGCTTTCGAAATCCCAATTTCAATATTTCAATCTTTATTTGCAATTTTAGATTGCTTTATCTTGTTCTTGCGTGCTTCTTCGGTGTATGCAGGAATCGACCTTCATGGTCAGGTCAACCGGGTATTCGTGCACGGTTGATAACGACATGTCAATCAGTTCAGCGATTGCGTGGTTTCGAGCCTTGCGTGTTCGTAGCCGAGATTGTCAGAGTTGTGCGACGCCTACCGAACTTATCGTTCTCATCGAAAGATCGGGCCAACAAATCAAACCTTAGGGTTCATCATAGTGTTTATATATGCATGTTATGTTGCTGAAAACAAAAATTATTAACGGTTTTCATTTGCTTGAAATTAAGTGACACTAGTACAAAACAGGTTATATCCTGAACGCTTCATCACAGAAGGTTCTTTTCTGTGATAGTGGAAACTTCACAGACGGTTCTTTGCATAGGTGTTGAACTACTTATAAAATTAGCGGTTTTTTAGTGATACTACTAATGCTACCAGCCAAAAAATAGAATATTTTTTAGATATAGAAGGAACTATCATAGGCGGTTTAGTGGGATAAATAGTCTGTGGTACATATTGCAGGCGATTATAAACTACAACAGTTTGTGATGTGTATTTATCACAGACGATTTGTAAATAGAACCGTCTGAAGTATGGCTGTCAGGAGATCGCATGAAGAGGCTATTTCATTCGCATTCCTCTAGACACAACTGCAAGCCTCGGAGGTGCTCAAGCAGCATGAGGAGGAGGATTCTACATGCTGCGTGCATGGCACATCCGAGAAGAAGGACTATGTGCTACCAGTATGGCGTAAAAACAAAGGAGTTCACTACCTTGTGACAGATGCGTCACTTCCCAAGGGCAAGGCACACTAACCTGTCACATTTCACTGTGTATAACCTATATGGATGGAAAGATAACCAAGTCTATTTTCACCTCCAATAAATGGATCGTCATTTGGACTTCCGATGAGAAAGCTATTGCTGTTTTACTGAAGACTGCGTAGAAGTTGAGCAGACGCGCGAGAATTCGAGAAGACTTCTTAAATGCTTCAACCAGTTGGCCTTCCACCTTCCAACGTGGTGACTTTTGTTCATACCCAGCTAGGAGACTTCTTAAATCCACTTTGTTCTTCAACCTACGCCGTGAAGATCGGGCCACCTGAAAGCATCTAGGCCCCTAAAAATGGTTTTGGTAATTAATGATAATATGTGAATATGGGATTAACAAGTTTACTAAGAATGTGCAAGGTTAATTCCATTTGATGAACATGATGAAGCAAGGATGCATGCTAAAGGAAAATGTGAAGATCAACAAGGCTTAAAGTCAAGGTACAAATAGTCTAGGATCCTTTTCTATTTTACCGGTCTAAGGAGAATTGGTTGGTAGACCGGATTATAGGATAAATGCCGTACTATTAAGGGGGATCACGACTAGTAGCTTGATAGCTTATTCTTGTGCCATATGGATCAACTTAGGATCATGCATGCATTTAAAATTGGACTTGAATTTAAGTTAGAATGAATTGATGCTTTAATTCGGAATCGGATGAGCAGAAGGCTTAGCAATGTTGTTTAAGAAGCGTTGTTCGGCGGCATGTGGCGGTTCAACCGTTAGCCTTTTAAATTGAAAATCAAGCCGTCGTCGGATCTTAATCTAACGGCTAGGATTAAGTGGGCCGTTCGGACCGTCCAAGTGGCAACGCATGTGGATCGTTGGATTAAAATCAAACGGCTCAGATCTTGTGTCTTGACGGACCACTAGGCGATGAGTCCATCGTGGCCTTCCACGTGTCATGATCTCGTGGTGATCGATTTCGTGAAATTGCGGTTGTACCGATGGCTTGAACGGTACGACCGCATCCCGGTTGTTCCGATGATATTACGGCGGTTGCAAAATAACGAGACGAGTGTAATCTCCTTTGAAAACCTCTTTTGAGAATCGGTTGCATCGCTTACGTATAATCGGATGAACCGCAATACGGATGTTCGAAATGTATTTGGCGGTTGTAAAATTCGAAACGGATGCAAAATCTACGGTTTAGAAACCACAAATCGGACGATCCGGTGTTTGCTGCGGATGAACCGCAACTAAATCCAACGGCTATATCGGTGCATTTAATCGTGTAACATAGCCGTTCTTCGCATGAGCATAGCGCGGTTGTACCGATGCTAACACGCCGGTTGTTCCGATATGTCTTTGAACTTTGGGAACTTCTTCCCAACGGCTAGAATTGTTTGGTGGAGGCTATAAATACCTCCCCAAGCGCACAAGGGAGATGTTACGATTGCATTGAAGATATCTCAACCCTTGTGAGCATTGTGCATTCAATTCTACTCCCAATTTACTCTTGCATTCATTGAGAGGAGATCAAGTGCATTCATCTTTAGTTGATTCATTGGCACTTGAGTAAAGTCAAGCGAGGATCGTTGATCTATTCTCTTGGGGTGTTGCCGCACTCCTAGACGGCTTGGCGGTGAAGCACGGTGATCTTCTCAAGTGAAGCTTGTGAGAAGACCCGAGCAAGATTGTGAGTGGTTGGTGTTCACCATCTCGAGCGGAGGAAGAACAACCCAAGTGATCGAGGAAGGCTTAATTCGTGGAGCCGGCTTGGGTGGTCAAGCTTCCTCAGCGTGGACTAGTGAAGGCAAGCAAGTCTTGATACCACGGGAAAAACATCATTGTGTCTTGTGGTTATTTCTTGTCTTTACAATTCCGCACTTATATTTCTAGCTTGCTTATTGTGATTAAATTGCCTAGCTAGGAGCATAACTTGTTTAGACTAAGTCATTAATTGAATTGGATAAATTGTTAATTTGTTAAAAACTTTAAAACCTCCTATTCACCCCCTCTAGTCGGTTATCCTTGATCCTACAAGTGGTATCGAGCTTGGTCTCTCCGTTGTTGGACTTAACAGTCTAGGAGAGCAAGGATGGCTAGTGAGGGAATGGCTTTAGGAAGGGCTCCACTCTTTGATGGCACAAATTATGCTTATTGGAAAATTAGAATGTCAATCTTTTAAGGGCCATGAGTCCAAGCATTTGGAAAATCGTAAATGATGGTTACACTATGCCTCTTAATCCACTTGAACCCACGGATCAAGACACGCGTAACTCTCATTTAGATGCCCAAGCTATGAATGCTCTCTTTGGCGCTTTGAGCGGATGAGTTCAATAGAGTGAGCAATTTGGAAACCGCTCATGCTATTTGGACAACTCTCTCGGAAATCCATGAGGTACATCCACGGTCAAAGAAGCCAAATTGCATAAACTTGGATTAAATATGAGACATTCATAATGTTGCCTCATGAAAACATCAATGAGATGTATTCAAGACTCAACAACATTGTGAATGAGCTCAAAGGCCTTGGGACTAACCTTTAGATGTTGATATTGTGCGCAAGATGCTTAGGGCTCTTCCCGACAAATATGAAACTTTGGTGGCGCTCTTCATCAACTCTCCCGAATTGCCAAGGATGACACCAGCGGGCCTTTTGGGCAATCTCATCACAAATGAGTTGTTCAAGAAGGACAAAGAAGAGCTCGTGGAGACATCCTCCTCAAAGAAGAAAATTACCGCTTTCAAGGCCAAAGCGGAATCAAGTGATGATGAGGATGAAGGAGAAGATTCGATGAGGAGTATGCACTCCTTGTAAGAAAAATGAAGAAGTTCATGAAGAGACGCCCCAATAGAAGCTACAACTTTGACAAATACAAGAAGGGACAATATTCAAGTGACAAGAAGCGTTATAGCAACATTCGATGCTATAATTGTGATGAAAAGGGCACATCTCATCTCGTTGCCCGCAAAGAAGGATGACAAGGACAAGTCATTCAAGAAGAAAGAATATAATGGCAAGAAGAAGCTTTTCAAGAAGCTTCACAAGGATGGCAAGAATGAAGCTCACATTGGAGAGTGGGATTCAAATGATGAATCAAGCGACTCGACTCAGATGAGGATGAGTCTTCCAAGAAGAAGGGACTAGTTGGCATTGCTATCAAAGAAACTCCTTCACTATTCTCCACTCCTACATGCCTCATGGCAAAAGGAGATAAGGTAAAATCCATTGATAGTGATGAACCAACTTATGAAGAATTATTGGATATGCTTGATGAATTAAATGAATTTAATGGAAAAGAGAAATCAAAATTTAAAGTCTTGAAGAAAGAATATCTCTCTAAAAGACTCTTTTGAGGAGCTAAAGAAAGCTCATGATTCTCTCATCTTAAAGAATATTGAAAATCTCATTCACATATTGGAATTACTTGTGATTTAATGAATGAGATGTCTAAAGTAGATATTGCTTTAAATGAAAAATCCATGTCTAGCATTTCTACTTCATGTGATGATTTACTTGCCATGCCATGTTGCTCTAGTGATGATTCAATTGCTAGTTTAGCAAATACTTGTGATCCTTTACTTATTGTTGAGAACCATGAATTAAAAGAACAAGTCAATAAACTAAGCAAAAGTTTGGAAAGATGCTTTAAGGGTAAGGCTACCTTAGACAAGCTTTTGAGTGAGCAAAGGTGCTCATTCAACAAGGAAGGTCTCGGGTATGTGCCTAAGAAAGGTAAGAAGAAGCAAATAAACCCACAAGGTATGTGAGGGAAAATGGTAAGTATTGCTATAAGTCTTGGAAATAGGACATGTGCAACAAAATTGTCCTAAAGGTAAAATTGCATCTTTTGGTATATATGATTCATGCTATATGCTTAGAAAGACTAAGGATGGTAAAATACTTGCTCATTTTATTGGCACTTCAATTTTAGGCGCTAAAAGAATGCTATTTGGGTGCCTAAAACCTTGGTCACTAACCTCCAAGGACCCAAACAAATTTGGGTACCTAAAAGAACTTGATTCTTGTTTTGTAGGTGAACTACAAGACCGGTGGAAAACATTGGGTGCTTGATAGTGGTTGCACTCAACACATGACCGGTGATAGAAAAATGTTCACCACATTCGAGAATGGGAAAGGAATGGACAAAATCACATTTGGTGACAATAGCAAAGGAAAGGTAATTGGATTGGGTAAAATTGCTATCTCAAATGACCTTTCCATTTCAAATGTATCTCTAGTAGAATCACTAAACTTTAACTTGTTATCCGTAGCTCAAATATGTGATCTAGGACTAATTTGTTCCTTCTCTAAAGAAGGTGTTGCAATTTCAAATGAAAATGATAACTCTTTAATTTTTAAAGGATTTAGATTTGGAAACCTTTATTTGGTAGATTTCACTTCAAATGATTCATGCTTAAAAACTTGTTTGATGGCAAAACCTCCTTGGGTTGGCTTTGGCATAGAAGGCTAGCTCATGTAGGAATGATTCAACTCAAAAGCTTTTCAAACATGATTTAGTTGTTGGCTTGAAAGATGTGAAGTTTGAGAAAAACCGACTTTGTAGTGCATGTCAAGCGGTAAACAAGTCGCTAATTCTCACCCTTCCAAAAGTATCATGTCAACTTCTAGACCATTGGAACTCTTACATATGGATTTGTTTGGGCCAACAACCTATAAGAGTATCGGAAATAGCTATTGTTTGGTTATTGTGGATGATTACTCTAGATATACATGGGTATTCTTCCTAGATGATAAAAGTGAAACCTCCTAATTTTCAAAACTTTACAAAAGGGCCCAAAATGAATTTGATTTCAAAATAAAGAAAATCCGTAGTGATAATGGTTAGAGTTCAAAAATACTAAAGTTGAAGACTTTTGTGATGAACTTGGAATAAAGCACTAACTTTCCACAACCTACACCGGAACAAAATGGAGTTGTAGAAAGGAAAAATCGTACATTAATTGAAATGGCTAGGACAATGCTTGATGAATATAATACTTAGATAGTTTTTGGTAGGAAGCAATTAACACCGCTTGTCATGCCATAAATCGTCTTTATTTACATCGTCTTTTGAAAAAGACTTCCTATGAGCTTCTTGTAGGAAGAAAACCAGAACATCTCCTATTTTCGTGTCTTTGGTTGTAAATGCTATATTTTAAAGAAGGGTGTTCGCTATCAAAATTTGAAAGTAGATGTGATGTTGGTTTCTTGCTAGGTTATTCATCAAATAGTAAAGCTTATCGTGTCTTCAACAAAAACTCCGGTTTAGTTGAAGAAAAACATGATGTTCAATTTGATGAAACTAACGACTCTCAAGAAGAGCATGAGAATTTGGATGATGTAGGCAATGAAGCTTTGAGAAGGGCAATGGAGCATATGCAAATTGGTGACATAAAGCCGAAGATGATTCATCATCCTCCACACAAGTTGAACCACCAACATCTTCTACAAACCAAGTTCAATTTGACAATAAGGAAGATGATCAACCATCTAACTTACCACCAAGAATCCACAATGCAATTGCTAAGGATCATCCAATAGACCAAATATTGGGTGATGTAAGTAAGGGTGTTCAAACTCGATCTCGTGTTGCTTCTTTTTGTGAATATTACTCTTTTGTCTCTTGTATTGAGCCAAAGCATGTAGAAGAAGCACTTGAAGATCCGGATTGGGTGAATGCTATGCATGAAGAACTCAACAACTTCACCGGAATGAAGTTTGGACATTGGTGGATCGACCCAAGGAACACAACGTCATTGGTACAAAATGGGTCTTTAGGAACAAGCAAGATGAAAATGGTTTGGTTGTTGAAACAAAGCAAGATTGGTAGCTCAAGGGTATTCACAAGTTGAAGGTTTGGATTTTGGTGAAACTTTTGCTCCGTAGCTAGATTAGAATCAATTCGGATATTACTTGCTTTTGCATCATGCTTTGATATTAAATTATTTCAAATGGATGTTAAAAGTGCTTTCTTAAATGGTAAAATTTCGAACTTGTATTTGTTGAACAACCTCCCGGTTTTGAAGATCCTAAAAATCCAAATAATGTCTATAAACTCTCTAAAGCGCTCTATGGCCTTAAACAAGCTCCTAGAGCATGGTATGAACGACTTAGAGATTTTCTAGTCTCAAAAGGATTCAAAATTGGGAAGATTGATTCAACCTTATTTACTAAAGTTATAGATGATGATTTCTTTGTATGTCAAATTTATGTTGATGATATTATTTTGGGTCTACTAATCAAGATTTTTGCAAAGAGTTTGGTGATATGATGTCTAGGGAATTTGAAATGTCGATGATTGGAGAATTAAGCTACTTCCTTGGATTCCAAATCAAGCAACTCAAAGATGGGACCTTCGTGAGCCAAACCAAGTATGCAAAAGAATTGATCAAGAAGTTTGGTATGGAGGATGCAAAACCCATCAAGACTCCCATGGCAACAAATGGTCATCTTGACTTAAATGAGGGAGGTAAATCGGTAGATTTAAAGCTTTATAGATCTATGATTGGTAGTTTGCTTTATCTTACCGCATCTAGGCCCGATATCATGTTTAGTGTTTGTATGTGTGCTCGCTTTCAAGCAAATCCAAAAGAATGTCATTTAATGGTGTTAAAAGAATTCTAAGATATTTAAAGCATTCCTCTAGCATTGGCCTTTGGTTCCGAAAGGTGCTAAATTTGACTTAATTGGATATTCGGACTCGATTATGCGGGATGCAAAGTGGATAGAAAAAGCACCTCGGGTAGTTGTCAATTTTAGGAAGATCTTTAGTATCATGGTCATCCAAGAAACAAAATTCAGTAGCTCTATCCACCTTGAAGCCGAATATGTTTCATGCGGAAGTTGTTGTGCTCAATTGCTATGGATGAGGCAAACATTGATGGATTATGGAATTAAAGCGATAAAATGCCTCTTTTGTGTGACAATGATAGTCTTTGTGAAAATTGCTAATAATCTGCTCAACACTCAAGAACCAAGCATATAGATATTCGCCACCATTTCTTGAGAGATCATGTGATCAAGGAGACATTGAAATTAGCCACATAAGAACAGAAGACCAATTAGCGGATATTTTCACCAAGCCATTAGATGAAGGCGCTTTTGCAAATTGAGGAATGAATTAAATGTCATAGATTATTCAAACATTGTTTAAATTTTTGTTATTACGATTGCTTTTTATTTGGTGTTATTTAAATATTTTGTAAAAGAATTTCTCAAATCTCATATTAAATTCACTATAATTATAAAAACTATGTTTATATATAATCTTGATATATTATATGCATAATGATCCCTAAATGATGTTTTATTGAGTGTAAATCTAAGGATCATTTGCAATTATTCAAAATTCCAAAGAAATCCGAGCTTTATCAAAATCCCGGGACAATCGGTACATCCAGGAGTTATGCGAGCAGTGCGTCGCATGATCGCGGATCATCCGGCGTTATAATAGCGGAACGTCCGTTTTCCTTTTGACCTTATCACTCCGGTGCTCGTCCGCTTTTCCTTTTCATCTCGATCGCTCGGGTTCCTCTCTCGCCGATCGGCGTCTCTCAAAACCCTCTCTCAAATCGAGTGGTTCTCTCGGTGGATCTCCAAGTCCTCGCGATCCTTGCATTTCCAAAGTGCTCTCCTTCCTCAAATCTCAAGGTAAAACATCTATTGATTCGTGTTTTACCGCATTTGGAGCACTCGGGCGCTTTTAGGGTTTTGATAATCTTTGTTGATAACTAGCAATCTAATTGGGCAAAAGTGCTTCTTTGGTGTCCTATGACCCTTGCGCATCCAGTTCTAGCACTCACTCTCTTAGATTCCATCAAAATCTCTAAATTCTTCAACCCTAGTTTTGGTCAGACAATCTGACGTTCGGTTCTTGAGGCGGAACGATCGCGATTCGACGTTCCGCCACATAACGGCGGATGATCCGATTATCTCGACAGAACCGTAAATTGTCATTTCTTTCAATTCAATTCAATTCAAATCTGTTCCTTGACATCTTATAATCACTCCAATCTCAGTATAGATGCCTAGAATGCGAGGAACATCCAAGAAGTCTCGTGGATCGTCAAGACAAGGGTCTTGGCACCTCAACCTCCTTTGCAAATTGAAAGAGTTCAACCCGACATTCCTGCTCGTCAAACTCGGGCCATTCGACGAAGACCTGCAGGAAAAGGAAAGGAAAGAGACAAGCTCGTAAACCGAATCGAAAATAGCTCGTGAAGTAAATCAATTGAGAAATCAATCAAGAAGAAGAAGAAGAAGAGGAAGTTCCTCCAAGGACGCGAGAAGATGATGATTTGATTGATCCTCAGGGACTCCTATTGACCTACATCTTCGTCGCCAGATGACTATGCCATCAAGCGCCATGTCAATCAATATCTTCGAAGAATGACACATTAAATCCAAGATTCCACACAATCTTTCAAGAGCAAGTGTATGAGCAAATATATGGTAGGCACAAGAAATTTGCCGATCATAAATGGATTAAGTGGTCTAATATTAACACCTTGGACAAATACAATGGAGTCTATCGACTTTTCTACAATGTGGGTCTTCATGATCTTGTGGGCATAAAATGAATTATGATGACAAGATCATTCGACGCTTTATGCCACACCGCATATGTCCCATGACTTGAAGACTTTTAGATGGTCGATGGTGCGAAATGTGGAAAGCACCAAAGAGGAATTTATAGAGTGTTGAGAATTCATCCGACTCTTGGGACAAAATCTTTGAGAGTCAAACCCTACTTGTTCTGCTTGGGCGGGCATTATGACTCTTGACCAAATGCAAGTTAGGGACAATTCTTGGATTGAAGCAGTGAGCATGATTAACGGGATAATTAATCATACTTTCTACCCTAAGAGTGGGAATTTCGATGCGAGACGGGGCATGTTTGGAACATGATAGATCATATTGTGGAGGGAGTTAAATTTGATGTAGTGGATGTTATTCTTCAAGGCATAGCCTCCTCCAAGAATGACAGAGTTAAAAGGATTTATTATGCTCCTTACATCATGGCATTGATTGTTAGAAAGATCGAGTAAGTGGTGGCTTGGGATCTCCTCACAAGCCATATAAACCACGAGATGCCATTCCTCCTCAACAAGTCTCCGAGGATGCCCTGCTTTGAGGTTGATGCTCCTCCCGCCGCTATGCCCGATGCAAGTGCTCTAGCGCAAGTACTTCAAAATCGCATCTATTATCAAGACTTTGCAGAAATGAAGGTCGAACAAGTTGCCTTTCAGATGAGACTCGTCATAGGCTTACCGAGATGGCGGCTATCCAAAATGACTTCTTTGATGAGACTCATAACAGATTATCGGCTTTGTCCGAGGGCCTAAATGACTTAGAACATTTTCTCAAGACCCTCGGCGTTATGTTCACGACCTCCTCGACGCCTAAGGGTCCTTCTTCTTGGACAACAGACCTACCTCGGCTCCCTCAGTGCACCTCTCGAGTTTCAGCTCGGCTACCTCTCAGCTCCTCCGGCTCCTACCACCCTCTCGGTATCTCGGGATCCCGCCCTCTGTGTCGACTTCTCGGATCTCGCACTGGGCCAGCTCCGCTTCTTTGCTTCTCCCGCTCTGCGCCCACCAGACCCGTTTCTTCCTCTCAGACCCCTGCTTGATGCTTTTGGTACTTTGATGCCAAAGGGGAGAAATTGTGAAGATGTGAAGACTTAGTTTTAGGGGAGCTATGGGCTTATGTGATTTATATGTGTTTTGTAAAACTGGTTGATTGTTGATCTATTTTGTGCCTGTAATAGTTGGTAACTTTTGTTGAACTTGTGGAATGTGGTTATGTCTTATTATCTTTTTATGCAATGCAATCTGAATTATTTGGCATATCTTATCTTGTATTGCTTCCTCAAGTTCATAAATGCAAAAGAAACTCCGCATAAAATTTTCAATTCTTTACATATGCTTGCAAATTATTTACTATCCATATGCATTTGTTTAGGGGGAGTCTTCTTTTAATTGGATTTGACAAGAAAAATAATTCTCAAAATTTACTTATGCTCATTGCAAAGATTATTTTACCTGTCAAAAGACTTCAAAAGAATATACACTCTTAGTATATTCAAAACAACTTTTCTCACATATTAAGTGTGTTGTCATCAATTACCAAAAAGGGGGAGATTGAAAGCATCTAGGCCCTAAAAATGGTTTTGGTAATTAATGATAATATGTGAATATGGGATTAACAAGTTTACTAAGAATGTGCAAGGTTAATTCCATTTGATGAACATGATGAAGCAAGGATGCATGCTAAAGGAAAATGTGAAGATCAACAAGGCTTAAAGTCAAGGTACAAATAGTCTAGGATCCTTTTCTATTTTACCTGGTCTAAGGAGAATTGGTTGGTAGACCGGATTATAGGATAAATGCCGTACTATTAAGGGGATCACGACTAGTAGCTTGATAGCTTATTCTTGTGCCATATGGATCAACTTAGGATCATGCATGCATTTAAAATTGGACTTGAATTTAAGTTAGAATGAATTGATGCTTTAATTCGAATCGGATGAACAGAAGGCTTAGCATGGTTGTGCAGAAGCGCGGTTGTTCGCGGCATGTGAGCGGTTCAACCGTTAGCCTTTTAAATTGAAAATCGTCGATCGTCGATCTTAATCTAACGGCTAGGATTAAGTGGG
>CM070595.1:39520109-39767609 GCA_036346395.1 Hsuehochloa calcarea | reverse complement strand
GGCAACCTAGCATAGAGTATATATTTATACCATGTAAAATATAGCAATATATCCATTAATTGGCAAGGGGCGGCGCCTACCATGGCAGTGAAGGGGAGACAATGGGAGCGGGGCGCGCGACGATGCGTGGAGGCAGCCACAGGGCATCAACCCGGTTGTAAGAGAGAGAGAGAGAGAGGAGAGTGCGGGCGTGAGCGTTTGATGGCGAGGGGGCGACGATGTGAGAAGCTCGCGGTGGCGATGCGAGAAGCTCCCAACGGTGGCGAGGGGAGACAATGGGAGTGGTGAGGTGTAACATCCCAACTTTTGAGCCTTTGAAAATCTTTTACTTATTTGCTAGTTGAAAATCTCATCATCTGCATTTTATTTGAATTTATATTAAAAGCTTAATATGGACTTTCATGACAAAAGATTTAATATGCTTAATCCCAATATCAACAATGGTCAAACTTATTTTATTTGGATTCTATATACTTGGATATATTTTCTAGAATTTTTCCAAGGTCATTTCCTATTTTCTATTTGCTATTTGTATTTTCTGGATTTATTAAAAAGAAAAATATATTTAAATCCTCGAATGCGATCTTTGGTCAAGCCCAACACTATTCCCACGCGCCAGCCCATCTCCCGCTCACTCGCGCCCTCGTCTGTTGGATGTGCGACGCGTGCCCCTCATTTTGATTGGACGCTCGCGCTCAACCCCGCCTTCCTCCGTTGGATTTCGCCGCGTGGCCTTGCCCGCTGATCTCGCTCGCGTGCTCGCCCGCACCTCGCTGCCACTACCAGGTGGGACCGCCACAGGATCATCGTCTCCGCGCCTTTCTTCCTCCTCGCGCCCGCCGGGAATCAAGGATTTCAAAACCCCGGCCGTTTCGGACTCGAATTGGGGGTTTTCAATTCCGGCGTCCCCCGGGCCTATAAATACCCCCCTTAGGATCGCCCAGTCTGCCGCAACCCAGAGCCGCCACCCTCGTCTCCCCGATCGTTCTAGCGCCGCCGCATTTCAAGTTTTAGGGTTTTCGGCCGAGCTTCTTCTCTGACGAATTGCGTCGCCGGAGTTGTCGCCCTTGCCCCGCCGACTGCACCACCGTGATCAGCAAGGTCCCAGCTACCTCATGAGTCCTCCTCGTCGCCGGAGCATCGCTGGATCACACTTCCGACAAAACCCGAAGCTCCACCGCCGCTTCTTTCTCGCCGCTGGTCGCCACCGCCGCTGCTGGGCCATCGTAAGCGCACTTCGAGCGCAATAGCACAGGAACAATCGGTACCTTTCGCCACCGGTGACTCGTCGCTAAACGCCGGTGACCACCGGTCCCGAAGCCGCCTTGCCACCGTAGCCGCTGGGCGGCCATCAAGAATCGCCGTGGTCACCAGACTTATGTGGCATCCACGTGGAGCCCAATCACCGCTAAAGACACGCGCGACGTGGTCCACCATCAGGCCAGATTCGATTTTGGCTCGGTGAACCCAGTTCACCGTGAGTTTATCCACGACATGTGGGGCCCACATGTCAGATTTCTTTTAAATATATTTCTTTTTCCGAAAATTCTCGGCTGACGCAAGCATTGCGCAATAATCTGATTTTCCTTTATAAAAATAATTCGGGAAATAAAATTAAAATCCAAATTAGGGTTTTAATTATTTTCCAATCTTCTAAAGCACATAACTTTTGGATCCGACCTCCGATTGAGCCCATTCAAATTTCTAAATTTATATAAAATCCAGATCTATTTAATGGTGAATTTTATTTGATTTTTGGAGTTTTTTTGCCTCTATTATTTATTTGTTTTTATTTCTTTTGTATCGTTTGCGAGTAGACGTCGATACTTCGGAAAATTTTGGAGAAGAAGGAGCACCTCAAGATCAAGATCAGTACCTAGACCTATTACAAGGCAAGTTATACCTTTGATCATCTTGCACCCAGTTTTCAAAATACTTTGTTTCAATGTATTGCATTCTAATTCAAGTATTTATTTAAATGCTTTTGGGAAAGTTATTAATCCAATTTGTTATATCTACCTTGTCTATTGTATGCCATGATCTTTTATCACCCTAGGTTGGTTCATTATTAGTTGGTATTATCGTAGCACCAACGTGGGTTGGTTAGATACGAGTAGGTTGCTTAGCCATGCCATGAGTCATCATTTCATGTGAGTCGCAATTATGAATTTGACTAATAGAATATGGAACTGTGTGATAAAACTGTGTGCTGTGTGCTATTACTCGTTGATCGTATGTGTTGTACTTAATCAACAGGGTGGGAAAAGATTTAGAATGAGGCAAGTGGTGGATCTATGTGAATGGTGGAGCTGTGTGCTTATTAAACTTTGAGATTTGGATAAAACTGAAAGTCTTGCCTTGGTCAATTAAGGAATTAACTTTGTCCGTCATTGAACTGGGCCTTACCGTACGACCACATGCCTAGTATGGGCTGGGCCTAACTTACTAAGTTATGAAATCTTGACATTGACAACTCAGGTTGTATTTAAACTGTGTGATGGGCTGGAGGTGTGATATGTCATATCGCGGGACGGTTCGCTGCATCCCTGTCCAACGATGTGTGTCATTACCAAACACTGTGTGTATCGGTTGGCCGGCAGGAAAGCACATCGGGAGTGTCATTGCTTGAGATGAAGTCTCTGAAAGGTTTTGTTGTGATCAACTCTGATCCGGTTGATTTCATCGTGTGGGTAAAGTGTATAACCTCTGCAGAATGTTAAACCAATCTATTCGAATAGCCGCGTCCTCGGTTATGGACATGCTCGGGAATTTCACACGAGGGGTAGTTTTTCATAAAACAATTAGGAAGGGTCAGCTGTGTGAGATAACTTGTGCAGCTGTGTGAATAACTTGATTAGATTGTGTGTTCTTTGTGAAATCAAATGTTAAATTAATATTCCTCATTTGTTTTCATTACGTTTCAATCTATTATCTGTATTCAATTGCAAATGTTGCATTTCTGCAAATTAACCACATAAGTCATTCCTTTGGAATAAGCCATCATGTATAATTGCATTCTGTGGTATGAATTGCGAGTACGATGTGTACTCACTCTTGCTAAACAAATCAACAGAAGTGGAGGAGTCGTCACCAGCCTTTGAAGAGGAATTCTATGAAGGTTGATCGTTAGGGTCTTGATCCCAGTCAGTTGCCTGTGGTGTATTGGTGGGAGTCTGTTGGAGTTTACTTTGTTTCCGCTGCAGTTTATTTCATTATTGTCAGCCTTGCATGGCTTAATAATTGTAAAACTCGACCTTAAGGTCACAACAATTATTTGTTATTTAAATTACTCGTTTATTTAATATTTCGTTGTATGGGGTTGATATTTCATCAATGTTGACACTGTGTGCACTAGCGTGATCCTGGACTAGTGCAGAATACACAGAGGGTCCAGATTTGCATATTTGGGTCCTGCCATGAGGGCAGTGTTGGCAGTGCGGCAGCCCGAAGCAAAGGCTCGCCTGCTCTTGCGCTCGGTGGACCGGGGGGTGAACGGCAGGAGATCGTGGGGGAGGAAGAGCAGTTGTGAGAAGAGGTGAACGATCGCCCTAGTGCGGGGTAAACTCTAAATAATAGTAGTTAAGAAAATAAAATTAAGATATCATAAACATTCATCTATAGATAGAACTTTTCTGCACATAACTGAGAACTCATGGGAAATACACGCAATATATTTGACCTACGGTCGTAATAGCAACATCAAGGATTACCCAATCCATAGTCAGCCATCACCACTACAGGCTCTCCTTTTCCATGAGGACAATAAGATCATCTTCAAACTGCGCAGATCGATGCGGGGTATTCCATTCACGTGCTGACATGTCCATGACACAATTAGAAATTATTGACAGAAGATCACCAAGATTATCTATAGGACAGAACTTAAATACTACTTAAGTACTTTAATGGTATACTGATTCAAGGAGAATGGACATGCCAATCCGCACCATCATCAAAATTCATGCATGTAAATTTATATAGTTGCGTGTTTAAAATATAAAGAAAAAGGGATGCGATATTTTTTCCCATGATCTTTTAGTTGTTAGTTTGAAAGTCCACTACCACATGTGACTGTAAACAAGCAATGACTCATGAGGGCAGTAGAAATACCTTTGCTGGAGAGATATTAACTCCTAAAAGCTCACTTAGCTCCAGAGCTCTCTTGTGCTCTCGAACACCACCTCCTGGCTCCTGCCAATAAATTGACAAGTATTACTAATCTAGATAAAAAAATTAGCAACATAGTTGAAAAGTGCCAAGCACTACAGCACCTTGCTATACAAACCCTTGATTATGTTGACAATGTGATATGTACAAAAAAAAACTAACACCTCAATCTACACCAAAATTTCCTCTTAACTATTCAGATATTCATCTATAGATAGAACATTTCTGCACATAACTAAGAACTCATGGGAAATACACGCAATATATTTGACCTACGGTCGTAATAGCAACATCAAGGATTACCCAATCCATAGTCAGCCATCACCACTACAGGCTCTCCTTTTCCAACAGGGACAATAAGATCATCTTCAAACCTACAGTAACAGGAAGAGGGGGTATTCCATTCATGTGCTGACATGTCCATGACACAATTAGAAATTATTGACAGAAGATCACCAAGATTATCTATAGGACATAACTTAAATACTACGTAAGTACTTTAATGGTATACTGATTAGAGGAGAATGGACATGCACAACCCGCACCATCATCAAAATTCACAGACAGAAATTTATATAGTTGCAGGTTTAAAATATAAAGAAAAAGGGATGGGATATTTTTTCCCATGATCTTTTAGTTGTTAGTTTGAAAGTCCACTACCACATGTGACTGTAAACAAGCAATGACTCATGAGGGCAGTAGAAGTACCTGTGCTGGAGAGATATTAACTCCTAAAAGCTCACTTAGCTCCAGAGCTCTCTTGTGCTCTCGAACACCACCTCCTGGCTCCTGCCAATAAATTGACAAGTATTACTAATCTAGATAAAAAATTAGCAACATAGTTGAAAAGTGCCAAGCACTACAGCACCTTGCTATACAAACCCTTGATTATGTTGACAATGTGATATGTACAAAAAAAACTAACACCTCAATCTACACCAAAATTTCCTCTTAACTATTCAGATATTCTATCTATAGATAGAACTTTTCTGCACATAACTGAGAACTCATGGGAAATACACGCAATATATTTGACCTACGGTCGTAATAGCAACATCAAGGATTACCCAATCCATAGTCAGCCATCACCACTACAGGCTCTCCTTTTCCAACAGGGACAATAAGATCATCTTCAAACTGCGCAGTCGATGCGGGGGTATTCCATTCACGTGCTGACATGTCCATGACACAATTAGAAATTATTGACAGAAGATCACCAAGATTATCTATAGGACAGAACTTAAATACTACTTAAGTACTTTAATGGTATACTGATTCAAGGAGAATGGACATGCCAATCCGAACCATCATCAAAATTCACAGACATAAATTTATATAGTTGCAGGTTTAAAATATAAAGAAAAAGGGATGCGATATTTTTTCCCATGATCTTTTAGTTGTTAGTTTGAAAGTCCACTACCACATGTGACTGTAAACAAGCAATGACTCATGAGGGCAGTAGAAATACCTGTGCTGGAGAGATATTAACTCCTAAAAGCTCACTTAGCTCCAGAGCTCTCTTGTGCTCTCGAACACCACCTCCTGGCTCCTGCCAATAAATTGACAAGTATTACTAATCTAGATAAAAAAATTAGCAACATAGTTGAAAAGTGCCAAGCACTACAGCACCTTGCTATACAAACCCTTGATTATGTTGACAATGTGATATGTACAAAAAAAACTAACACCTCAATCTACACCAAAATTTCCTCTTAACTATTCAGATATTCATCTATAGATAGAACATTTCTGCACATAACTGAGAACTCATGGGAAATACACGCAATATATTTGACCTATGGTCGTAATAGCAACATCAAGGATTACCCAATCCATAGTCAGCCATCACCACTACATGCTCTCCTTTTCCAACAGGGACAATAAGATCATCTTCAAACCTGCAGTAACAGAAGAGGGGGTATTCCATTCATGTGCTGACATGTCCATGACACAATTAGAAATTATTGACAGAAGATCACCAAGATTATCTATAGGACAGAACTTAAATACTACTTAAGTACTTTAATGGTATACTGATTAGAGGAGAATGGACATGCACAACCCGCACCATCATCAAAATTCACAGATAGAAATTTATATAGTTGCAGGTTTAAAATATAAAGAAAAAGGGATGGGATATTTTTTTCCCATGATCTTTTAGTTGTTAGTTTGAAAGTCCACTACCACATGTGACTGTAAACAAGCAATGACTCATGAGGGCGGTAGAAGTACCTGTGCTGGAGAGATATTAACTCCTAAAAGCTCACTTAGCTCCAGAGCTCTCTTGTGCTCTCGAACACCACCTCCTTGCTCCTGCCAATAAATTGGCAAGTATTACTAATCTAGATAAAAAAAAATTAGCAACATAGTTGAAAAGTGCCAAGCACTACAGCACCTTGCTATACAAACCCTTGATTATGTTAACAATGTGATATGTACAAAAAAAAACTAACACCTCAATCTACACCAAAATTTTCTCTTAACTATTCAGATATTCATCTATAGATAGAACTTTTCTGCACATAACTGAGAACTCATGAGAAATACACGCAATATATTTGACCTATGGTCGTAATAGCAACATCAAGGATTACCCAATCCATAGTCAGCCATCACCACTACAGGCTCTCCTTTTCCAACAGGAACAATAAGATCATCTTTAAACCTGCAGTAACAGGAAGAGGGGGTATTCCATTCATGTGCTGACATGTCCATGACGCAATTAGAAATTATTGACAGAAGATCACCAATATTATCTATAGGACAGAACTTAAATACTACTTAAGTACTTTAATGGTATAGTGATTCAAGGAGAATGGACATGCACAACCTGCACCATCATCAAAATTCACAAAGAAAATTATATAGTTACAGGTTTAAAATATAAAGAAAAAGGGATGTGATATTTTTTCCCCATGATCTTTTAGTTGTTAGCACTACTACAAAATAGGCAATAGAAGACGCCTCATCACAGACGGTTCCTTGGGATAAAATTATCACAGACGGTTCTTCGTTAACCGTCTGTGATGTGGACGTATCACAGACGGTTTGTATTAAGAACCGTCTGTGATTCTATGGGTTATCACAAACGGTTCTTTATACGAACCGTCTGTGAAGTATCACAGATGGTTCGTATAAAGAACCGTCCGTGATATACTACCACTATAAATAGATGCTCCCGACAGACCCCCTGCCCATTCCATTTGAGGCGCCGCCACCTCGCCATCGCCGCCTCCTCCCAATTGGGCACCTCGCATCGCCGCCTCCTCCTGTTGCGCCACCCTGCTGCTGCTGCCTCCTCCCACGTTACGCCACCCTACTGCTGCTGCCTCCTTCATGCACATTGCTGCCCATTCCGTTTTGAGCTGTCACCCCTGCTTCCTCCTCCCCCATTGCGGCACCTCTGCTCCCTCCTCCCACATTGCGCCACCTTGGAGAGAAGGGTAACGATCTGTAACTCTTTATTTTTGCTCTAGACTAATCACTAATGTGTAACGATCTATAACCCTTTATATTTGCTCTAGACTAATCACTAATGTGTTTGGTCATTATGAAGGGTACTTGCGGTTTATTAATATAATTTAACACTAATTAATTTATTACGTGTGTATACGTGTAGATGGACCGAAACTGGATATACATTGAGAACCGTGTGAGTGAAGAGTATATTAATAGCGTGTTTGCTTTTAGAAGAGCCACCGAAAGGTGATATGTTGAAGAAGGGATAAAATTTATGTCTCGTCCATGCATTGATTATGTAATATGAAAATGTTTAACAACCCGGCGCAGATCGAAGCTCACTTAATACGAAGGGGTTTCAAAAAAGGATATACATGTTGGAGCAGTCACGGTGAAGAGCAGATTATACTGGTAGTCAGTAATGACGACATCGCCGAGGAAGTTAACGATATGCAGGGTATGGAATGTGCTTTTGATGAGGATAGGTCGCATGATGACAATTTGGATCAGATGCTACGCGATGCAGAAGGGAACTACGGTGAGAGAGAGTTTTGTAAATTCGAGGGCTTAATGGAGGACTCGGGGAAACCTTTGTTCCCTGGATACAAGCCGGAATACACAAGGTTGTCAAGCGTGCTTGAACTGCTGAAATTGAAGGCAAGTAATGGTTGGTCCGACAAGAGTTTTACGACGTTGTTAGGTCTCTTAGCTGACATCCTTCCGGAGGGAAACGTGTGGCCCAACACGACCTACCAAGCTAAGAAGGTTCTTTGTCCATTGGAAATGGAAGTAGAAAGAATACATGTATGTCCGAACGATTGTATCCTCTAACGTAAAGAGTATGTAGACATGCATGTATGTCCCGTGTGCAAAGTATCCCGATACAAGCGTAAGAATATTGCTAAGGCGAAGCAAGTACCTCCTGCTAAGATGTTGTGGTATCTGCCTGTGATCCCACGTTTGAAGCGTTTATTTGCGAACCGAAAGGAGGCAAGATTGATGCGTTGGCACTCGGAGGAGCGTAAGAAAGATGGGAAGCTCAGACACCCTGCTGATTCTGCACAGTGGAGAAACTTCGATCGGAGCTTCGAAGAGTTCGGTGCGGAACCGAGGAACATAAGGTTAGAGTCAAGTACAGACGGAATGAATCCTTTCGGTAACATCAGCAGCCGACATAGCACCTGGCCCGTGAATCTATGTATGTACAACCTTCCTCCTTGGCTGTGTATGAAGCAAAAATACATTTTGATGTCACTACTTTTCCAAGGCCCGAAGCAACCTGGGAACGATATTGATGTGTACCTAGCACCATTGCTGGAAGATCTTGTGACACTTTGGAATGAAGGGGTACAAGTATGGGATGCGTACAAACGAGAGAACTTCACTTTACGCGCCATGTTATTCTGCACCATCAATGATTTTCCCGCCTTGGTAACTCGTCGGGTTCAAGATAAAAGGAGCCAAAGCCATCGTCGCACTGCTTAGATGGTACCGAGAGTGTATGGCTGAACAACTCGCGCAAAACTGTATATATGCGTCACCATTGGTTCCTTCCCAGGATTCACCCATACTATAAGATGAAGAAACAATTCAACGGAAATAAGGAGTACGGTTCAGCTCCAAGGGCTTTTAGAGGGAAAGAGGTCCATAATATGGTTAAGGATATCGATGTTGTGCTTGGAAAGGGACGTAAATTAAGGACCCCTCAGAAAAATATCTGGAAGAAGCGGTCAATTTTTTGGGACTTGCCTTATTGGGAGCACTTAGAAGTTCACCACTGCATCGACGTCATGCACGTGGAGAAAAATGTATGTGATAGCTTGATTGGTCTCTTACTGAACATTAATGGCAAAATAAAAGACGGTGTTAACTCACGGCGTGACTTGGTTGATATGAACATAAGAACCGAGTTATCACCGAAAGAGACCGATAAAGGACGAACGTACCTTCCCCCAGCTTGCTACACTTTGTCCAAGGCCGAGAGAAATGAACTGTGTCAAAGCTTGCATGGTGTGAAAGTTCCGTCTAGTTACTCCGCCAATATTAAGAAACTTGTTTCCATGAAAGATTTGAAATTAATTGGTATGAAGTCTCATGATTGTCATATGCTGATGACACAAATACTTCCTGTTGTAATTAGGAGTATCTTGCCTAGCAAGGTCCGAGTGGCAATCTTTAGGCTGTATTATTTCTTTAACTCAATTGCTCAGAAGGTCATCGATCCCGAAGGACTTGACGCTCTGCAGGGCGAGGTGGTGACGACTCTATGTCATCTTGAGATGTGTTTCCCTCTGTCATTTTTTGATATCATGGTCCATCTCATTGTTCACCTTGTGAAAGAGATAAAGATATGCGGCCCTGTGTTCCTACGTCATATGTACCCTTTCGAAAGATACATGGGAATTCTGAAGTCCTACGTACGGAATCGATCTCGGCCGGAGGGAAGTATCATCGAAGGTTATGCAACCGAAGAGGTCATTGAGTTCTGCGTCGACTACATGGCTCAGGTGGAACCGATAGGTGTGCCTCTATCTCATCACGAGGGGAGACTGGAGGGTATCGGGACCATCGGAAGGAAAGCAATAACTCCCGATCTAGATACATACACGCAGGCCCGTTTCACGGTCTTGCAACACATGACCCAAGTGTCCCTGTACATCGACGAGCACAAAGACATGGTACGCCAACAGAATCCAGACCGGTCGGTGGTTTTGATAACAAGAGAGCACAACCGTCAGTTCAACGAATGGTTAAAGATGCGATTCACTGGGAGGTCATCAAGTGATGAAACGCTGCTATGGTTGGCCAAAGGGCCAAAATTTACAATTGTGACATGGCAATGATACGACATAAATGGGTACACGTTTTATACGGTGGCTTAGGATAGAAAGAGCACAGTCCAGAACATCGGTGTCCGCATAGATGCATTTCACGAGGGGTTCAATACTGCGGGGCACACGGGTTAAACTCGTACTATGGGTTCGTAGAGGAGATTTGGGAGCTCGACTACATACTTTTCAAGATCCCCCTGTTTCGATGTCATTGGGTTAAACTTCCGCAGGGCGTGAAGGTCGACAAGTACGGCGTCACTACTGTGGACCTCAAACGTGTCGGATACAAGGACGAACCGTTCGTACTCGCTAAGTAAGTTGTTCAAGTTTTTTATGTAACGGACCCTGCAAATAAGAACCGCCACGTAGTTCTTCATGGGAAAAGAAGTATTGTCGGAGTTGAGAATGTCGTGGATGAGGAAGAGTACAATCAATTTGACGAGTTGCCTCCTTTCGGAGACGGCGTCAGACTGGAGGAAGAACCCAGTGAGGAAGCTAGCTATATGCGCGTTGATCATCATGAAGGACTATATTTCAATTAAGCATGTATTCTATTGTAATTTGATGTTAACATGGAAACGCGTCACGTGTTATGGACTTGTTCTTCTATTGTAATGTGATGTCAATGTGGAATTGTCATGTGTTATGGACTTGTCATCTCTAATGTTGATGTTAATGCACACAAATGGGAAAATGTGTTTTGTCATTTGAACAAAGTTAAAAGTGCATTGCTTCTGTGGCCTGGCGGTCTGACCGGTGCTAAATCGGTCAGACTGCCATGTGTTCGTGGTCAGACCGACCACCCTTGGCGGTGTGACCGATTTGATGGCGGTCAGACCGGCAATTAGTTGGTGGTCCATTTGTGCACATCACAGACGGTTCTTTAATGGAACCGTCTGTGATTGCTCACACCACAGACGGTTCCTTTAAGTAACCATCTGTGATGTTAGAGTTATCACAAACGGTTATTTAATGGAACCGTCTATGATAACTACATCACAGACGGTTCTTTAATGGAACCGTCTGTGATGTTATCACAGACGGTTCCATTAAAGAACCGTCTGTGATGTTAGACGATATAAGCTCGAATCGTTGTGCACTTGCCCTAGTTCTTAACACTTTCCCTAGTTCTTCCCAGAATCGCCCAACGCCGCCTCCCTCGATCCGGCGTCACCCAACGCCGCCTCCCCCGTTCTGGCGCCACCCAACGCCGCCTCCCTCGATCCGGCGCCACCCAACGCCGCCTCCCCGATCCGGCTCCACCCAACGCCGCCTCCCCGATCCGGCGCCACCCTAAGGTTCTTCTCTCCACTATAGCTTTCACATCAAACCCGTATCACCGATATCCTGCTGCAGCCAACAAGTTGCCATAGTCTGCAGCGCTGTTAAGGTTGAGCTGTTGTGTTTGTGTGGGTGTTTAGCTCACTGTGATCATGTGCTGCATGCAGATTTGAGCGTTTGTAGGAGTAAGGAGTTGATAGAATTGCGAGTGAATGGTGTTTATTATTTAGCCTAATTTGGAATTGGGAGCCACACATCATGGATTGGCTGCAAAGAACCATACATAAAAATGTCTCTTTGGGAATGGCAATGTGGCGTCAGTGGTCACACCGCAGCTCCCAATGCATGTGCCCCGCCTCTGGATCAACCCATGTTCAGAACTAGGTCATGCAAATAAACCACTACATTAGAGGCAAGCATCATGGGATATATACCGACTACATTGTTATGGTGTTAAGCAAGTATGGAGAGGACTTAGAACGGGTTAATCAAGCTACTAGAATAGCAAAGGTTTGGATTTACCCTGTAGATTTTGCGAATTCTTTAGTGAATTAATGAAAAGTCTATAGTCACTTCATAACGGTCATGCAAGAAACAACTTGTCACAAGCTATTCACAAAAGCCATTAGTCACTTTCCGCACACTCTTCTCGCAATTGCATTATCAAAAATAGAATACAAGACATTGCATCAATAAAAAAAAGACACAAATGTGTTAAGGTCTTAAGGATATACAATGTTTTGGTATAGGATTAGTCATGTATTATCTTACTTTGGGCTCTTCTATACGCGTGCTCTCTCTATATATAGACCTATTGGTCTACTGTAATAATGCTAATGCATCAGTTGTTGGCTCGAAGGTTCCCTCAATTCCTAATATGGTATCATACCTAAACCATAAATATCCCAGCTATACCTTTCCAGTCAAATAGATTTATCTATTAATAACAACAAAGACTAAACCATGGTTCAGGATGCACAACTAGCAAGCATGAAGACCCAACCGCCAGCAAACACAAAATATGTGCTACTATTAAACCATAGTCATTCCTACAAATACTAGGCAATTGAAGTAGGAACTATTAAACCATAGTTATCCCATCTGTCTTTGTAGTTTCAGAGTAGTGTCTCTTTAAGCTATTAGACGGATGTGTCTTTACCTGGGTTTTACCCCCTCGTAAAAAGGTATACGAGTTTAGACACCGGCTGCTCTTATCGTTTTATGCTGTGCCGTGCCGTTACATCCCTCTTTGTCTGTTTGTTTGTTTCCAATATTTTCCTTCTCCTTTGCAGTTTTTTTTGTGCAATTTCATATATTTTATTTACTACGTATCATATATTTAGGTTCAATGGGTAACTTCTATTTGTTTATGTAATCATTGCTTACGTAACTTATATAGATAGCAAGTAAGCGAGATGGCAGAGGCACCGTCTTCGCCGCCGTCAGCGACGTCGCCAAATGCGTCTAGATCTCCGATCAAGGTGGTACGCAGGCGAGATGGTAGAGGAATCTCCAAATTGCCCTCGAGCCATATGACGATCACGGAGGTCAGTGACGTCGGGATCCCACTGAGTCCCAAGAAAGTAGCTATGAGATTCCGGACCGTCTGCGGGGTACTTGCAAGGAAACAGATCCCCATCACCACCCCAACCTGGAAGTCACTGACGGATGTACAGAGAGACGGGCCAGGATCGAACTTTCGCCTGCTCACTTTCCCCGGCGGATCAGCATCGTGTGCGATGGCACGCGCCGCCGCGATGTGCCACGCGTGTGGAGGACCTTCAAGAGCTCGCTTGTCACGCAAAGACGTGAACACGGCCTGACGCACTTCACGAAGTATCATTTCTTGTCGCGGATAAATGGGACGCCGTGCGAGATGAAGACGACTACCAATTTCAGAGCAAAGTGTGGCGCATAGAGCTCTCGTGCACAAAACACTCACCCCACGGACTCGGCACCACTGGTACGCGGTAAAGCCACGCAAAGGCGCGGAGGACGAGACCGCTGCCCGACCGTTTGCTGAGATCTCAGACGAGCGTGCTCGAGCCTGGTAAAGAGCGAGGGCATTAGCCACGTATTCGGGTAGCATCTCTTTCACAAACCCAGTAGACAAGGCAGTGTCTCAACGCCTGGTAAATTTGTCGAAGCACTTAATTGTTAATAAGTCCATAACTTCATAGTGTCTACAATAACATGATGTCCTCTCGCAGGAAGCATTGACTTCCGCATCTTCCCAAGGTTCCTTCGAAGTAGACAGGGAGAAGGATGTACTATCTACGGCCTTGGGAAACAAGGAGAACACAGGTCGCACGCGAGGCATTGGGGTTTACGTACCTTGGAGGGATGGATTCCCACACAACTCCGACACATATAGGAGTAGGAAGAGATCCAAGGACCAGCACGACGCTCGGTTGAAACATGTGATTATTGAAAAAATTTAAGAACAAATAACAAACTTGCAGAACCAAGTAAATCAACTCATGCAGGCGCAAGCCGCCCCTGTTAATTTGGGAGCAAGTCCTCCTCGACATCGGAGTAGCGTCGCGTCCACACATAATTTTGGATATGACGACGTGCAATTACCGATCGACGACATCGAGGTAATGTACATTTCTGGAATGCTCCAAAGATAGACCTATAGGACGCCTTAGCTAATTGTGTACCGTTTTGTAGGGGCCGACGCCCTGCAAGCTCCAAGTGAGGATGGTTGGGTTGATTCCTATTGAGGCTGGGCGGGGTATGGTGTATCCATACCAGAAGGGCGATCGAAGACGGTGCCCGGTGGCGCAGGTTACGCTAGAGTGCAGGTGGACATGGTACATGATAATTTCATGGCCATCCCGCTGGAGATTCCCCCGAACGAAAAAATCAGAACACTAGGGGATTCCACGCACACTTTTATCCAGTGGCCCAAGAAGGACATCGACCGATCCTTCAAAGGACACGATATCGATAAGACCATGCCTCTCCAATAGGACCTCGATGAGTCCGCCCAACCAAAGCTTCGAAGGTCGCCACATCGCTTCCGCCGAGAAGACGGCGAAGGACAAGAAAAGCGTGTCACCATATCGGTCCCCGAGGCGCCTCACAGAAGATGTCCTCACCGCCTCGTTAAGGAGAAATCAAAATAGAAGAACATTAAGGCACCTCCCAAACCCGTGAAATACTCCCTAAGTCCGCTGGTCTCCTGCAGTAAATAAAGAGCTCGGGACTAGCTTGTCAAGCTTTACATGATTGGTACTTACGCAAGACCCGAGAGGAGGGGGCCATTCGAATCACCGCCGACACGGAGGGAGCATTTTCTCCACGAGCCCGCCACCGCCATGGGCTTCAAGACTTATTTGACCTATACAACCTAACTACCCTCGACGCCTCACTTCTACGATGCTGGACACTGTAAGTGTGTACAATCAATTTCTACACTCACGTGATACCGATAAATATCATAACTTATTGCTTATGTACAGATATATTATGAAATGTGCCCGTCGAATCAAAGAACCTGGGTTTCTCGACCCACACGTGGTCTCGAGCAAACAATCAACCAAGACGCATCCTACGTCGAGAATTACATAAATATGGGATTGCTTGCTCTGGACGACAAGGACTACATAATGGTGCCCTACAACCAGAAGTAAGTGCTTCAATATTTGCTATACAAATTACGTTTCAACATAGGTTTATGACTATAGCGACATACATAAGTAGGTTCCACTGGATTCTTCTGATTCTTGTGCCAAAGAGGAACATGGTATTGTCCTTGATTCTCTACTCAACAAAAATCACGACTTCACCATTCTTAAAGGAATACTCGACAGGTATGTTTATTTCCTCCGCACATAACTCTATTGTAGTCTTCCTTCGTTTGAAATGGACAAGGATAACTTTTTTGAATCATGTAGGGCGTTCATCGGCTATGTTGCCGAGGGAGGTTTATACAAGGGAACGAGCGCCACACTGACTCACAGGATGCGATTTCTGGTACGCGCTACAACACAATAAGCATATATCATACTCCGTAATATTGCGTCTCGAACTGACTGTACATATATATGTAATTCTATTTTTGCTGTGCCGCTAGAAAAAACGAGATCACCTATGTGCATTCTACGTATGCTATCATATGCAGCTATTGATTGCTTCTAGGATGCACGATCCCCAGGTTTGTCAATCTCGTAATAATTATTTTCTAATTATAAATTTAAATATATATGCTTACTACTTTACTCTCGCTAGCTTATTGTGGCTTGAACATAGAGTTAAATGCACTCGAGATGGACCAGTCACGACGCTCGAGGAGCTCTGCGGCTTCATCAAGGCAGACATAGTTAACACCACAGGAGAGTTTCACGCCGTCAACACCGATGAACGACCTCGAAACAATTGATTCAATATTGTAATTCACTTTGACTGGTTGTAATTTAATTTGTAACTCTAGTGACAATATATACTTGAAACATTATTTTGTAATTGATTTTGAGTTAAATGATCACTTTGATTTGTCAATAATTATCTGTGATATGTTTATGCTTGCTAGTTTTCAGAGGGCATGGCTAGCAATTCCTGAGGCTAGCTGAAAATACGATAAAAATTAATTAGGTCTAAAGACTTATCACGGGCGGTTCGTGGTTAGAAATGCAGTGATTCTGTAGTATCACAGACGGTTCCAACCATGAACCGTCTGTGATTCTGTAGTATCACAGACGGTTCGTGGTGTGAACCGTCTGTGATAACCGCCTGTTATCAAAGACATAAAATTTCAGACGGTTCAAAAACCGTCTGTGGTGACTGTTACGAACCGTCTGTGATGAGCTTTTATGTAGTAGTGTAGTTTGAAAGTCCACTACCACATGTGACTGTAAACAAGCAATGACTCATGAGGGCAGTAGAAGTACCTGTGCTGGAGAGATATTAACTCCTAAAAGCTCACTTAGCTCCAAAGCTCTCTTGTGCTCTCGAACACTGCCTCCTAGCTCCTGCCAATAAATTGACAAGTATTACTAATCTAGATAAAAAAATTAGCAACATAGTTGAAAAGTGCCAAGCACTACAGTACCTTGCTATACAAACCCTTGATTATGTTGACAATGTGATATGTACAAAAAAAACTAACACCTCAATCTACACGAAAATTTCCTCTTAACTATTCAGATAGTTCAACATCATTAAAGCATAACCAAACCGCACAAGTCTGGCAAATGCAATAGCACTTTGGTGTTCTAATTATTAATAAGGTCCTCATCTGAGCTAACCCCATAGTACAATACATATCGAACAATGTAATGTGTTAAATGCAACAAATTTGCTTGCAGTACAGTAAGAAATTAAGTTGTAAACAACAGTTAAGCCAAGAACATGTTCATGTTATCAAAACAATCCTCATACTGATCTAAATAGTGGAAGCAAGCCCTCAGTCTCTCTCTCTCTTTGTGTGTGTGTGCGCGCACGGGTGTGTCTGTTCTGAGCTAGAATGATAATCCCTTCTGATTTCTATCATTAGAAATTGAACATAGTTCTTACAATAGAAAAAAAGGATGACAGTGCATGAGCTGAATATGGGACATCAATATGGGGCATCAGAGCAAAATAGAATGACAAGGGAAACTAGTCACCATTGGTTAAGAACAGAAAGACAATCTTCAGGGTACCTGAAATAAGGGGAAAAGAACGATTATGACCAAAAACAAGTCTAATGCCTACGACTCATTCGACGAAATGCTCCAAAGACACTGGTGCTCCAAAGACGAAATGCCCTAAAGATTCATTCATCGCCACTCCGCCGGTACAAGTACAATGAAACACTCCCCGTCTAACACCTACAGGCTAATTCAGCGAAATGCATGAGGCTAAGAAGCATAGGATTACCGTTGTTAGAGTAGAGGCGTTGGATGGCCTGCGGCGAGCCCCCGATAGGGCTGCAGCCGCGCAGGATGACCACATCGATGTCGAAGGCGATGCCGAAGGAAGGTCTCGTCGGCGCCGCCTCGGAATGGGACATGCAGCAGGCGAGATCCAAAGGTCACGATGTCAAGACGGCACCGAGCTCCGCCACAAACGTGCGACCAAAGCGGAAGCCCTCATGCCGCCGACCACCTTTGGATCGCAAGTCGCTTGAATCTGAGCGCACGGCGGCAATGAGAAGATGGCCGCATGGTAGGACACGGTGGCGGAGACCGCTCGGTAGCGGATAGGGAGGAGACTAGGGTTGCGGAGGAGGAGGCGGAGTGCGAGGTGGAGGTTGAGCGCAGGGAAGGGGGCAGGTTGACGCGGAAGCGATCAAGGCGGAGGTCGGCGATGCGGGACCGAAGGAATGGGGTCGTAGGGAGGCGGGCAGGAGGTGAGGGAGGCGTAGGGCGGCGGTTTGGCGAGGCGTAGCTTGAGGGAGGCGAGGCAGCCGGTTGGGGCGAGGGTGGATGGCGGCGGCGAGGCCGACTCGGCGGCAGGCGGGACAAACGGGGTGGGCGAGAGAAAGTGGCAGGAGAGGTCCCGCTTCCGCTCCTCTTTGCGCCGACAGGGAGTAGATGGGTTAGAGGGGATTGGGGCGAGGACGGGGGAGGGGAAGGGGAGGAGCGGTCGCGGGTGTGGAGGGGAGGGGATTTGGCCGGGCAAGGATAGGGGAGGAGCGGACTAAGGGGGAGCGGGCGGCGTGAGAGGGAGGGACGGTAGTTGTGGCCTTGCGGGGCGGGCGACGTGGGCGAGTGGAGACTGGCGCGTGAGGGGGAAGGGGATGCGCCCACAGTCTGGAAAAGGACGATCGGTCCTAGAAGGCGATCGCGACTTAGATCTTGTTGGTGGAGAGGCAAGTGTTGGTTGTGCCTTTTTCCAGAAGACCTCCTCCTCTGCCAGAACTGGAAAGTTCAAGATGGGAGTGAAGATGAAAATTACCTTGGAAGAGAGAATTCAAGAAGGAATTAGTGAATCATTTTCTGTGACAAGTCACCGACGGAAAGGTACACTTTACGTCCTTGTGTTGTATGAACATGAAGTTTAACCCAGTTTCTGTAGAAAACTTTCTTCCAAATCTTGAATTTTTCTTTAAATATAATCTCTAGAACAAAACGATGAAAATTTTACACTATAAAGGTAAAATCATTTCGCAAAACTCTAATACACATATAGAGAAAGATAATCCCGAAGTAAATGAGAAGTTGAGGGATTATCTCTGTCAGTATAGACGACACTCCGAGATAAGACTAAAGATGCTGTCGAACTCCTCTGTTCCTCCTAGTCCCGGGACTCCCTACGCCTCCCTCAGATCACGTCCAACATCGCCTTTGCCAGGCTCCGATCCGGTGTGCCGCTTGTTCCGGCCCTCCGAGAGCGGATCGAAGGTCAGCCAAGGTGTTTGGCTCAAGCTCGCCGAGGGTGCACGTGGCGCCCTCGCTTACGAGGCGCTAACATGCTCGAGGTGCACCTAGGACGCCGCTAAGACGATCTCGTTGCTTACCTTTCAAATTCTTCTGGCTAGTCCCGTTTAACCACAAAGGGCGTATTTGAACCCCACCATCCAAGGCCGCCGAGTCTTTGGTTGACGCTACCGATTACGCCGAAGATACCGGGATCACCTTTGCGCTTATACCGAGGGTTGTGTGACGCCGCGCCACCGTAGCAAATCGTCAGCAAAAAAGGCCGGGTTCTCGCAAATGTGGGAGTTAGGAGCACTTCCCTGTTGGCGCCGACCATTGAGACAATACGCACCTGCATCTTCCCACATGACCACATATAGCGCTTCCACCATGGGCTTATTACGGATCGCCGCCCGCCGCTCGCGCCTCGGCTAACAGAAGACTGAGGTGCTACCGCTGTACCACAACGAAGTTCGAAAGTTATTGCACGAGAGCCACATCATCCGTGTCCATGGCATGCCGATTTTTCCGCCGAGGTTGCGCCGATGGGCCGCTCGCGAATGCGCCGAGGATCGATTTTTGTGGACGACGACCGCCACCGTGTTCTCACATATGGAGTTTTACGGGCAAGCAATGTTGACGCGACAGCTTTGTTTGCATTTCACGTGCTCCCCGAACGGCCTACTGGAGTGAGCCGTACACCGTGGAGTCAAATTTCATCCAAGTAATTTTTGGCATCTACGCCTCTTTGTAACATTAATCTTCCTAAAAATGCAATCGAGGTCCGTGGGTATATTTTGACTAGCAAATGCACCATGGGATTGCCATGGCGGATTCACTGGTGATGCACGCGGATGTATGGCATGAGCTGTCTATGACTTGAAGTCGTTACGCGAGACATGCCACTAACGCTGCAGAAGACTCACTCATTCCTCCTCCCAGAGCCTGCAGGAGGTGACATTTCCGACAAGACCAGAGAGCCTCCGCTGCACGACGACCGGCACAA
This sequence comes from Hsuehochloa calcarea, assembly GCA_036346395.1. Classification (NCBI taxonomy): domain Eukaryota; kingdom Viridiplantae; phylum Streptophyta; class Magnoliopsida; order Poales; family Poaceae; genus Hsuehochloa; species Hsuehochloa calcarea. The sequence goes on along the minus strand of CM070595.1, from coordinate 39,747,519 downwards.
TGGGCTTAAGACATGACGGCAATCGCATTTACACTTACAACCTCCTGGTTCGCAGCTTTGTTGACGATATTCGATTTTTGTTAATGAACTTGTTACATATGTCACTACGCTTGAGCTGGCGGTGCTGCCCCGAGCGCAGCTTTGACGAGGCCCAACTCACCCCAGAGAACCCCGCGCATAAAAAAGTTTTGAAGCACATCTCATGAGATGAAGAAGATAGTAAAGAACTTGAGTCAGGTCATTCGAGGGACGACGCCCGCGACGGCACGGTGGGGGTCCGGTCACCCGGCATCATTCACGTTCTAGAAGTCCGGCAGACGCCGAGCGCTCCGCTTGGCCATCTCATGCCACAGTCGCATTACGTAAGTCGCTATACAAATTTACATCAAGTTTTGTAATTATGCCTTACGCTTCGCTAACATCATGCCGCCTTCGCCGAGGTCCGCTTGACGATAATTGACGTCCGACACGATATTAACCGCCGCTTCTTTAAGCATTCCAGACCGCACATCCGGAGGTAATGAGGTTCTAGTTTAGATCCAGAGTCTCCATTTGTACTAACATCGCTTGCCTTGCAGCCTTCGCCTCGGGGTGACTTACCACATCCACCGATGACGACGACACGGCCTCCCAACTCCTGGGTCAGGAGCATATCGACGCCGTGGCAAGGACAATGGCAGCCTGGGGGTTTTAGCGACGCAGGGCGTAGCTCGCCCGGCCGCCTTCAGACGCTCAAGAGCAGATGTCCTCCGGTTCGGTGCGCCACGGTAGGCTCCAAAGTAGAGTTCAACGCCGCAACCGAGTTGCGGAACCGCACTTGCAGTGGTATTCTAGCCTCTGGATGAATTTCTGGTGTCCCCTGTGCCCGAAGACGCCTCATCAAGACGACATGTACTACCCGACTCGCCTGCATCCGCCATCGGGTCCACTCCGCCAACGTCTTCTCGCATTCTCCGAACCGAATGCTCTCCAGAGCAGGACGATTCCACTCGTCATGCCTACAAGAACACAAGACGCGACGCAATTTCAGCAGGGAGAGAGAGGGTTTGACTTGTGAGCCGATAGTATCACGCGGTTATGCGATTTTCATTGTACTACATGTGTTATCGCTTATTTCAGATGAGTGTCTTGTTCAGATTAATCAATAAACGCATAAACTTTTGTATAATGATTCCACTCCATTAAACCTTCGAGACCTCCTCGTGGCCTCCCGAGACCTCCTTTGTATGAAGTACATTAATTGATCTCGCATTTAAAGCTAAGTTATATCAAAAGATTCTTAACAAATAAACTAATTCAAAATTACATAATCAAATACACTTTGTCAAAACAAAAATTTTCATTTTTACCTCATTTGCTATAATTTAAAATCTGTGGAGACGCGCTTGTTGCATTCTGAAGATGCCAGACAACATGTGGGTAGCTATTACTTAACGATGTGTAAGCATTTGTCTCCATTTGCGCCATATAGCAAGGGGAGCCTTGTCTCACGCTTGGGGTCTTTGGCCAAGGAGCTCTCCCTTATCGCCGACTTCCACGCCGGCCGGGTATGTCGGGTCGCCCATCATGATCAGACAGTGTACATCGGCGTTGATAAAACGTAATAAGAATGTCAATTGTCATAACTCACGCCGTCTATGTAGATTGCTCCTGACGACCGGATACGCCGCGGGCAATCGCTCAACCGCATGAGCCTTTCCTAGCTCCTTGTCACGGACTGCCCACGCCGGCCGGTGTCTCGGTCGCCCATGTCCCGCGCTTTATGATGAAGTGCACCGAGTAGTGAAAATCATAGGGATGTAATTTACATAATCGACGTCAGGATACTTGGATGACGCCGGCTACTCGGATATCATTGTGGCGGCCGCCACCTCATGAGCCTTCCTCGCCTTTGTTAGGGAATGTCCACGCCGTCGTGTGTCGGTCGCCCATGTTCGCTTTTGCATGATGTAAGTACACCGTGACAGTAAAAATCAAAACCAGGATGTAATTTCTTCATAACGACGCTTTCATGAGCCTTTACTTGCCGCCGATATGGATTACGCCGAGTTTATCGTATCCTCTGGCTCATCCGGGTAATGGGTTTCCAACAGGAGAAGTTCTCGCCAAGACCGAGTAGTTTAGCGATGTATTCTTCGGCTGATGAATGCCCCGTCGGCATCTCGTGCCGCCAATCCATCGAAGAAGTGGCAACCGCATCCGCCGCATTACGGGGATGAAGTTAAAATTGAAGGAATTAAACATTGCGAGAAAATGATACAAGGAAGAACGCTTACCACAGTGGTCCGTGACTAGAGATGCCTGCCAACAGAAACCGGTGTGTGGATCGAATGATTCTCACGGCTCACTACACACACACTTCGACTGCAAACGTGGTGGCATCGAGCATCTTTCATTGAAAACCATGTATTTAGCCGCTTCTTCAAGGCAAGCCACGCGCTCGCAACATCCTCTTGTAGTTTGTCGAAGAGTCCAGTCGTGTCTCGTGATAATTTTATGTACCGACATAATAAGCAAGATGTAAAATTTTAAATTACGTATAATCAATGACGATGGACAATTCAGGGTCCGCTCGGGACAATCCTTCATTATGCTCTGTGGGTCTTGTAATATCCCGCACTTCAATCGGTGTAAGTATTAACACCGGATGGGCTGACTAAAGATCCATGCCATTCCAAGCGCCATGCCCCGCCGCCGCCTTCCCTATTCTCTTCAAGTCCCTGGGACCCTGCACCATGTCGCCAAAGATCCTTTGCAGTTCATTTCCAAACTACGAGTGAAACTCTCCGCCCATGTACCGTAATAGGTGCCGCATGTCGTGAGTACTCAGAGATGTATGGTGTAGCCATCTCGTGATTTAAGCATATGCTTGTACACTAAGTAGCATGGTTTGTGGAAGAGCTATTTGTTGTGTGCATGTCGCCACATCACCTGTGGTGCATTCGCTTCTTTCCCTAGCATGACTATTGACGATTTCTCGCTTAAGCTTGATCTCGTGATTACCGAGGTCATGCCGATCACCCGAATGTCGGGTATTCGCCTTCCATCTTCCGATCCATGTGTCTCTGCATGTTTCCGACTAACGGCTGTTTTCGCCCTCTCTGTCAGCCACGCGGTAATTTCATTCACTAAATAATTCAACGGTGCGTAGGTCCATGTCTCCTCGATAACCGTAGGATAGTGGAGCCCGCGACACCTTTCAGACGCTATTAGACTCTTGACATGTTGGTCAGCTATAACGCCGATTTCGGGACCGCTGGTGTCATAGAGGAGGGAATTATTTCTCCAATTCAGAGCGCGGTCGCTAATCCACCGGGAGAAGGTTGCTAAGCTACTAGGTTGCTCCTCTCTCGGAGCGGATTTCAGGGCGTCTCAGGTCCGTGGTTCAAGGTCTTCCAAATAGGACTTCCAAATCTCCTGCCGCCCCGTGATACAATGCTCTTGAACGCCTTCTGCTGAGTTCGCGATCGCGGGAACTGCTGTGAATGTTAGATGGGTGATGCCCCTATGCACCAATTCGATTGCACGCCGTTCTGACCAAAGTAGATGGATCATCCTACGCCGCATGATGTTGATGGCCAACAACCAGCGCAAGATTGCGGTCTCGTGACTAGGCGTAGGCTGGGTCTTCGCCTCCACGCCCTTCTTTCACGTTTCCAAGAACCCGCCACCCAATGCTTAATTCGCATAATTGACGCGCCGATTCTCTTCGGCCGAGCCGTTTATCTTAGATCGTGCGTCATCAAGAATTGTTCGACCGCCTTTAATATTCAACGCTGGCGACGGCGGCCGGGCGGCGGCGGGAGACAAGGCGCTGATGCCAGGCCGCGCGAAGGCTTACCGCGCCATGGGCGACGAGGTTGGAAGGCGTCATTTCGCCATTACGCCGCTGGCGCGCTGCCACGCCAATACGCTGGCGCGGGCGTTACGCCAGCCGCGCCTCGCTGACGTGGCGGATACAAGGCTTTACTGCGTCAAGGTGCTACTTTTTGCAAATACATACGGCAAGCTAAATTACACATGTCACAAAATCGGTCAGACGTCAAAAATTCCTAAACATTGAAAGTACGTATACAGATAGACGAATCGCATTCATATATATTCCTCCATGTTACTCAGAGATAAGACTAAAGATGCTGTCGAACTCCTCTGTTCCTCCTAGTCCCGGGACTCCCTGCGCCTGCGGCAGTGCGACCTACGCCTCCCTCAGATCACGTCCAACATCGGACCGTGCCTGAATATCTCGTGTCAGGCCAGCGTGGCCAACCGTGCCAGCATGAAAGCCCGCTAGGCTAGCTTCTCAGCCGTGGCTCTCTGCAACTCTCTGCAGAGATAGAGAGCAACTCTAAACCTCGCAGAGGAGAGGAGAGGTCGGGATGCGGAAGCGGGATCTGGGCATCCTCCTCCTCGCCGCCTTCGCCGTCTTCTTCTCGCTCCAGGTTGGGTTGAATTTCATTTGCTTTTAACAAGATTTGATAATTGATTTGATTTCCTCCGTTTGAAACCCTAAAAACCCTCATTGCTTCGCGTGGCATGGCATGGCGGCAGCACGAGGGCGACTTCTCGTTCGGCGAGGCGTGGTACCACCTCTCCGACGAAGACTACCCCATCAAGTACGAGGCCGACCGCCTCCCTCCTCCCCTCGTCGCCGACCTCAACGGAGACGGCAAGCCCGAGATCCTCCTCCCCACCCACGGCGCCAAGATCCAGATCCTCCAGCCCCACCACTCCAGGACCCTCGATGACGCCGGAGCCTTCCACGAGGCCCGCCTCATGGCCGACATCTCCCTCCTGCCTGACAACGTCCGCGTCTCCTCCGGGAGGCGCCCCGTCGCCATGGCCGTCGGCACCGTCGACCGCTCCTACAACCACGCCCATGTTACCAAGCAGGTCCTTGTCGTCGTCACCTCGGGATGGTCCGTCATGTGCTTCGACCACAACCTCAAGAAGCTCTGGGAAGCTAATCTCCAGGATGATTTCCCTCATGGTGCCCACCATCGCGAGGTTACAATCTCAGTAACCAACTACACTCTTAAGCATGGAGATACTGGATTGGTCATCGTTGGAGGAAGGATGGAAATGCAACATCATGTACGACCTGCCCTCATCTCATCTCAACACAAACAAACAATTATATTTATGCCATCAATCTTACTCTATTTTAATTCAAATACCATAAGATTTTTAAGTACAGCAAGTGTGCTATTCAATTTAGCTTTGCACTGCAACAGAATGGATCACCTCTTGCTTTCTTCACTACCATTCATATCTTGTCAAATGTGAACCTAAGGAAGTAAATGTTTCTTTCTCAAGAACAGCGCTCAAAAGTTTCAAAAGCTAATTTGGCAAGATGCGTTCAGGGATCATATTTTGATATAAGGTTGGATTGCCCTTTCGTTTTGCTTAGTTTGCAGAATAACTATTGGCCACCAGCGTAGAACCATTCCTCGTTTGTGGGTCAGACTTTTAGGCTAGACGTGGTGAAATCGTTTTGTCCCCTTTGTAGTAGTAGGCTTGAGATTTGGTCTTTCATAATGTTTGCTGATTTCTCCGTTAAGGCCAATCCGTTTGCTACCTTGCTATGAAGTTTAGCATAGAAACTTCTAATCCTATGATTGATTGCTTGGCCTAGTTTGAGATTTTCACCCTGTGAGTTTTAGTAATCTTTACTGGTATTGATATTTGATCTTCAATTTTTTTTCTTTGGCTTGAATATGTCAAAGTTACGCCTGTAATTTGTTTATCAGTCGGCAGATCTTTTCGATGAATTTATGATGTCAGAACACAAAGGGAAGAGCACCGCAGAAGTGCCAATGAGAAACAGGTAATTTTCTTGTTTTCTGAGCTTATTTGTTTGTTTGTACTGTCATATGGGCAATACAATGGTGGGCAATGTCTTCTTAGATTGCATGCTGTTCTATCTTTGCTCCTTCACTTGACGAAGACCTAACCTTTGTCAGCGTTGCACTTCAATGTCATTCAGGCTTCTGAGACTGGCACTGTAGACCTGCGTCATTTTGCCCTTTATGCTTTTGCTGGTCGTACTGGCACGCTAAGATGGAGCAGGAAGAATGAGGTATGCCCCGTATTTAAGCTAGTATTCATTTTATAGACCATGAATTTGACTTCGCTGTTCGTCAAAGGATGTTGGCATTTAAAGGTCAAAAATAATCTGGGATAGTTATGAACAAAGGCCTGGCTTATAAATTGTTGCTATGTTTCTATTTTGACATGGCAGAACATCCAGTCACAGCCATCAGATGCTTCAGTGCTGATACCACAACACAATTACAAGCTCGATGTTCACGCCCTTAATAGTCGTCATCCTGGTCAGGTGAGAATTATGTTCATTACTCTTAATAATGAAATGTTCCTCAAAGAAGTCAAGACATTTGAGCAAGTCTTGTGTTGCTGTTGCCACTTGTTCTTTGCTAGCTTGGTTTAATCACCATGCTGTGGATCATCTACCAGAGTGTTTTGCTTGTACTTTACAGGAATATATTATTGCCATCCCTTTGTTCTGTTTAGCAGCTGTAGCCATCATGGTTCGAATTGCTTATACTTATATGCTCTCTGCTCGCTGCCAATGTTCTGCCGAACCAATAGTGGGTTATGTTTGGACTTGGGAGGTGACCTAGCCTAGGGATCTGTATACAAATTCTAAAAAATTGGTGAAAGAAAAAAGGTTATCAAACTTTGCTACCACGTTGCGGTTTGATTTGGATATAGATGTCAAATGTGCTGTTAATCTTGACCCATAGAGATGCTATGTAGGTGGTTCATGTAGTAATGTTTGACTAATTGGAACCTAATGTGTCATATATCAATTGCCAGTTTGAATGTCGGGAATTCAGAGAATCAGTTCTTGGTGTCATGCCTCATCATTGGGTAAGAACAGATACCTGTTATCTCATATTTCTATTTTAATATTTTGGGTATGTTTAACCCAGAGCTGCATTTCTTTTCTTGTAAAGGATAGGAGAGAGGATACTTCCCTGCAACTTGCACATTTTAGGAGGCATAAAAGGAAAACACTAAAGAAAACACAAGGAAAGGCTGTTGTGAATAACGTGCACAAGCCCAGTGAACACAATCCACCTGGAAAGGATGTTTCCAATAGATTGGCCAAAGCGATTGGGAAAGCTGCAGATATGGCTGGCTCAAATAAAGCCAAGAAGGTATAAGAATTAAGACATATATGTACAGCTGTTGAATTTCTGAATGCATCTTCTCTTTGTAGCAAGTGCGGTTATCTTGAAGTCCCCATAGCATTGCTGTGTTCGAGTGACTATTTTCTAGTTATTAATAGTAAATTGCAAATCAGCAACTATCAAGATAGTTATAACTTATAAATTGTAAACCAAACATACTTGCCTAATCAGCTTATTATTCGTGTCTATTTTATAATTAAATTGTGAATGAAGTAATTCTTGATTTGGGGATTTTGGGGGAAATTGTGTGTCGTGTGTTCATTGTTCAACAGCGCACACACTTCTTTTATTTAACAACTTTGCAAAGAGGTCCCTACAATGTTACATATTAGCATATAACACATACACAAACACTCCCCCTCAAGATGAGCTAAACATATCAATCATGCCCATCTTGTTATATATTGTTATGCCATCATTAGGACTTAATCCTTTAGTGAAACAGTCAGCCAACTGTTCACTAGACTTATCATAGTCTAGTTAAGTATCCCACTGTCTAACTTCTCCTTGATGAAGAACCTATCAATCTCGATGTGCTTAGTGCGATCATGCTGCATCGGGTTGTTTGCACTGTTGATTGCCGACTTGGTCTGTGTCTTCGTCTCTCTCTCTTCATCGACTTGATTTGACACATGTCTCTATTCCTATCGGTTTCAACATCTCCAAATCAAGACATTCGTGTGTGAAGAGCCGAAGGACGATTTTTGTTCAAGAGTTGCATGCTTCTACGACATCTTCAAGCCCAGGCTTTGGATTTATCTTTTATTTTAGTGTTGTCCTCTTCAAACTCAATGCTATTGCATATGCATTTGAGCTTGAGTGAGTGTGTTAAGGGAAGTAGTGTAATGTGTGGTAGAAGTGTAATAGTCATGTAAGTGTTAGGGGTAGTTATGTAATTGTAGTGATATAGTCTAGTATAGGGTTTCCCTCTTGTACACTATATATTGTCTCTTGGGTTCTTGCAATACAACTAACTATTCAATCTCCATTCCTCTCTTCTCTCCGAAAATCTAAGAGGAATAGAGGTGCCTCTCCCTGACGACCTTGCAGCCTCTGTCGAAAACCCCTGCCTCCAACGCGGCAGCGACGGCGAGCTGCAATTGCACAGCAGCGAAATCTTCCCCGCTTCTTGCGGCAATGAAGATGGCGGTTAGGAGCCGCCGTTCGCCGTGATCTGGATAGTGTATTGCCAGTGATCACCATGGGTGGGGAGAGCGGAGATGGCCGGCGTCGAAGCGTGCCTCCTAGCCCGTGAGCATGAAGACCCTGAAGCCCATGACGGAGCCGAAGCTGAGGAAGGCAAGGTCCACTCAGAATAGGCAGCGCCGCAATGGGGTCCTCGTTTCTCGGCGAGAGGACCGAGGAGCAGTGGCTGCTAGTGAGGGGAGAGGATGAATGGCTCTGCTGCTTGAAGAAAGATAAAGATCTGAGACCGCTAGCTGCTGGTAGTTGACATTAAGAAACTACTATAGGCTAAAGATAAAAGCGAGATTGGGTCTTGCCCGGGAGTGGAGATTGCTCCTCCCGGGGGTGGCAGCAGTGGAAGAGGATGGAGACTAGAGTTTGGATTTAGGCTCTGATACCATGTTAGATTTTGGGAGAGGAGGAATGGGGGTGAATACTTAGTTGTATTGCAAGAGCCCAAAGGCGGGCAATATATAGTGTATACGAGAGAAATCCTAGACCAGCTACAATTATATAACTACCTCAACACTTACATGACTATTACACTTCTGCCACATATTACACTACTACCCTTAACAATTATTACAATGTAGTACCAATGTCATTCCTCCACACTCAAAGTTCTGACAACAGATCCATCATCCAGATCATTTCACTCAAACTCAATGCCATTGCTTTATACTTTTCCTCTGCGGTAGATCGAGCCACAACCTTCTGTTTCTTGCTTCGCCATGATACAAGTTACCCCTAACAAATATACAATATATCCATCGATTGTCCACATTGCTTGCCCAATCAGCATTACAATACCCTTCTACATTCAAGTGTTTGTTCTTCCTGAACCACATGCCCTTCCTAGGAGTACCCTTTAGGTACTTTAGTATTCGATAGAGAACCTCCAAGTGTCTTGTCGTAGGATCGTGCATGTATCGGCTTACCATTTACTAATTAAGAGATATTAGGTCTTGTGTGGCATAAATAAATAGGACGGCCAACAAGGCCCTGATAAGCCTCCCTGTTTGACCGGATCACCGGACCGAGCACATAGTTGTGGTTCCTATCTATGGGTGAAGCAACTGGACAACATTCAAGCATCCTCGTCTCAGCAGATCAAGGGTATAATTCCTCCGGGGAAGAACTTTCCCCTTCAACGACCAAAAAACCTAAATCCCAAGGAAGTATTGAAGAGGTCCAAGATCTTTTACCTCAAATGCTTCTCCAAGCCTCTCCTTCAGGCACTTGATATCCTCAGCATCATCTCTAGTGATCACTATATCATCAACATACACCGCCAAGATGGTGATATATGATCCTTTGTGCCTGTAAAATACAATGCGATCTCCATTGCACTGAGAATAGCCCATTCCACACACAATCCTCCTAAACCTGTCAAACCATGCCCGTGGAGATTGCTTCCGGCTGTACAAAGACTTCTTGAGCTTGCATACTTCCTAACAGTTTGTATGTTCTCAAAACCCGAAGGAATATCCATATAAACATCTTCCTGTAGATCACTATGGAGGAAAGCGTTCTTCACATCCTGTTGATGTAAAGGCCATCCAAAATTAACTGCATAGGAAATCAATGCACTCACTGTGCTCATCTTTGCCACTGGTGCAAATGTCTTATCATAGTCTATCCCATATATTTTGACTATAGCCTTTCGCCACCAATCCCACCTTGTGCCTAACCACCCTCCTTTCTAATGTTTGCTTTATTGTGATCACCCACTTTCATCCAATTGCTCTTTACCTGCTAGAATGAGACAAGATCCCATGTCTTGTTCTTTTCAAGTGCACGAAGCTCCTCGTTCATTGCATCTTTCCATTTTGGATTTTGTTTAGCAGTCCGCCAGTCTTTTGGAATAGGCACTGTCTGAAGAGATGTATTGAATTCTTTATATGCAGGTGACATGGGAATATGAGATGAAATTTGTAATGCCGATATGCTTAAATCCTAAATGTACATGAGGCTTGCGAGCACTGGGCTCATGACGTAATGCAAGTGGTAAGTCTCCAAAAAAATGTCGATTCTTCCTCTTTGCTACTCCATTCTGGGGTGGAGTCCGAGGACAAGTGGTTTAATGATGTATCCCTTGCTCTGAGATGTATTATAAGAACCCATTGTTGACATACTCAATCCTATTATTTGTACGGAGGATCCAGACTTTTGCATTGAAGTGAGTCGCAACCATCCTATGGAAGTCTAGAAAGCGCTGATGAACTTCACTCTTACGCTTCATCATATATATCCATGTCATGCGAAAAAGCATTTGATAAAAGTAACAAACCACTTGAGACCACTCACAGATGATACTGACACGGACCCCGAACATCAGGATGTGGATCATGTATGCTTGCCAAACTCACAAGCATCACACACAAGTTTCCCCTTTACTAAATAACTTTGGATGCATTTAACTAAATGATGGATGTCCAAACCGACTATGAAGCAACAAAATTTCACTCTCATCTCCTTCAGCCACAGCCGATGCAATATCCCCCGAATTGATGTACCACAACCCATTATGACTGACTCCATTTCCAATCCTCTTCCTAGTCCTCTTCTCCAGAAACAAGCAAGAATCCTCATCAAATAGGACAATGCACTTGAATTGATCAATGGCTAACATAGAGGAGATTAACCGGAATAGAACATGCAAAACAGAGGATAAAGCAATGGATGATGTGCACTCTATAGATCCTACACCCTGAATGAGTTGATACGCCCCATCAATAGTTTGAATAGTTTTTAGAGTGAGTATATGGTCTGTAGGTTTTTAATGCGCCTAAAGAATCTGTGACATGTTTAGATGCTCCTGAATCCACAATTTGATCTACATGAGGATGACTTATGTCGATGCAAGTGCCTATACCTGAGTACCTTCGCCCACATGGGTGTAGTTGGCAAAGTTACCGAAGTGAGTGCTGCTGCTGTTGTAGAATTTTGAGTACTAGTGGAAACCTCAAGTGCCTTGCTCTTCTGCCACTTCTCCCATTGCATAGCCTATTCACCAGTCAGTGTGATGGATGCACTCTCATCTATTGTAGCCACATTGGCCCTAGGGCCATCACAACCCCTGCCTCAACTTCCCCCATGGCCTCCACGATCGCCCCCTCGGCCACCAGTCACCACGATTGCCCCCTCGGCCACCACAGCCTTTGCGATCAACACCACGGCCTCCAGTATACCGTGGGAAAGGACAACCACGACTAAAGTGTCTTTTCCACAATTATAGCACTCCCTTTCATCAACTATGATGTATGCTGACCTAACAGGATTGCTGCCTGTCATCACCTGTAGTCTAATTTCCACATGTACCATAGCTGAAATAGCTTCTTCCATCGTTGGCAAGGTTGCTTGATGCAATATAGCAGCCCTCATGCTTGCAAACTCAGGGTTCAGGCCCTTCAAGAAATGTGTAACCCTCCTGCATTGTAGCCACATCCTTCCAACCTCAATACCACCTTTGTAGCGATCCAAATCTACCCACAACTGCTGCAACTCACTCGCATACTCCTGAACGGTCTTCCCCCGTTTCAAGGCCTCTACTTTGCCTTGAACCTCTATCATCATCATGTTACCTGCCTTAGAGTACATGTTCCCTAACATTTTCCACATCACAGCTGCACTTGTGATTGCTTCCACCATCCTAGCACTGGATGTAGAAACTGAAGTTATCAACCACACCACCACTATAGAGTTGGTGGTATTCCACATCCTCCATTCCATACTTGCCCGATTTGCAAGCTCAACACAAGTTTCCTACATGGTTATTAAGGTGTCCCCTAATCGTTGATTAGGCGTCTAGGCGCTCGAGGGCTGCTACCATGGCTGTCACCTCGCCTTATGGGGGAAGAAGCCAGACAAAAGGTGACTAGACGCGGTGGCGCGTCGATCTTGGGTTAGGGGCAGCAGATGTGACACTGAAGCCATCTATTTCTCGTTGTGGATCCTGCGTGCTGTCGTCGAATGTTGGCTCGTTACCATCAGATCTGGTTGCAGATCGCCGCTGTCGCTGTTGTCATTGCTCGTTGTAGTCGTCTCCATCTTCGGCGGCAGTGACATGCAAGCAACGAGGTCGAGCTTCGGCTGCAGTTATTGGTCCCTGACTCCCCTCTAGCTTGCCCTTGTTTTGGCGGCGGCATGGTTGGCAACTAGTTATTTAGGGCACACAGGGCAGGGTGAGATGGGTTAAGTTGTTAGACTTTGTGGACTCTTTTTGCCATTTTCCGTTGCCATATCTCTATTTATTTGCTATTTTCTCATCAAATTGTTGCTGTTGGTTGGTTAATATGGCGTCGCCTAGCCTCTAGCCACTCATAGTGGTCTAGCGCCTCGCCTCGCCTTACTGCCTTGACAACCATGGTTTCCTACAAATAGTGCTCCAAACCCTTCGTCCTCAGAGTTAGCTGAGCTCTCCTAGACGAACTCATGTAATTCCTACTCCCAATTTCACCTCATTCGACATTAACTACAGCTTCAATTTCGATGATCCCACTCCCATCTTAGGACCAACCATATTCATCGTCATGAGGTCGTGTAACACACTTTGCAACTCGCCTTTAATGACCAGCGAGGATTCTCCACTCTCCCTGACTATGCTCACAACGCCTTGCTTCTCCTCTACTGCCTTCAGCGTAGCCTCTTCCTCTGCCTTCTTCATTGCATCAATTTCCTCCAGAACTCATCATGTTTGCTGGAGTAATGCCACGTGCTCGGCTATGCTGCGTATCCGCTATAATCATGGCAATTCTTTAACCATCAAGGTCTAGGTACCCTTGCAGACCAAACCACCCAACATCACTGGACACAAATAGAAAAATAGCATAATGCATACTCTTCCTTCTCCCACACAGGTGGCACAACTGCTCCACTTTCTTCACCTCTGAACCAGCAGCACCTCCCTTCACCTCCCAAATAAACAACACCAAACACAGCCAAACTCCTCATTGGACAGCCTGCCTAGGAAGGCCACGTGCATGCAGCGGGGCAGCGACGCGCCCACGTGCCCGTGGTGGCGCTGCTACTGCCCTACGCTTCCGCGGCAGCTGCTGGAGGTGGTCGACGACATGGTGACGTCAGTGGACAATGGCGGCGGCGACGAGTGAGGTATGAATTAGGGTTAGGGTTGGAATGGCTCTGATACCATCTTGATTTGGGGATTTTGAGGGAACTATATCTTGATTTGGGGATTTTGAGGGAACTGTGTATTGTGTCTTCCTCAGCAAGCGCACACACTTCTTTTATGTAACAACTTTGCAAAGAGGTCCCTACAAGGTTACTTATTAGCATATAACAAATACACCAACAGTTATCCTTCCATCATTGATATATAGTACTCCCTCCATTTCAAAATAGACTTATTCCTTCAAAATGTAAGGCGTGCATGCGACTTTAATGACATCTTTTACCCTTATTTGTCTTCCCTCCCTCTTCAGCATTTATGAGTAAACATTCACACACTATTCTCTCCCTTATTCCCAATAATTGACACTAGGGATACCATGGTCATTTGCCTCTACCAACCTCTTGGTTCTCTAATCTCCTTAATCCCCGTGAGCGATCAAAATACACCTTATAAAAAGAAATGGAGGGAGTACTTAAGTGGCGATATCTAGTCTTTATGTTTGGCATCTACCATTCCCTGGCCCAATGTTGTAAGGTAACTGATCCTAATAGCTTCGTAGTGTACTTTTTTTTAGATCGGTCCTTGCTAATGTACTTCATGAGTTCCCCCTAGTATTAGAACTGTTGCCTGTAGGATGCATCTAATGCGGTTACGATATAATGATTTCAACTCAGCGATTTTTGAACCATCTGATATCTTCAATCTGCAGAATGCAGTCTTTTTTTTTGTTGCAATTCTTGGTAGCCAGTGCATATTCAGGTGCTTATTTCATATATTGTGTGTTTTGTTGCACCGCAGTTTCTGCTTTTGTCCAACAAAATTAAAGTCCTCTTGCATCAAAGTTCTTACATATTTTGCATTTGCTTTGTAATGAAATGTAACATCTTGCTTCTATTGCAGGCACAGAGGACACATTACATTCCTACAATCACAAATTATACACAAGTTTGGTGGGTTCCTAATGTTGTTGTTGCACATGAAAAGGAAGGGATAGAGGCTGTTCATCTAGCTTCTGGACGTACAATATGCAAGGTCTACAGGATATATCTAACTGATCTTTGCTGTTTGCACCCTGCTATTGCTTCTGTATTAGTTCATTGTAGATTATTTTTTAAAAGAAAACTAATCCTGCTTTCTGAAATGTGTGTACAATTTATTTTTACGCTGTAAATGATTATTTCTTCATTTTTAACAACGAGACACATTTGCTTCTTGCCCTATTGTTCTCTTTACAAAGCAATAAATTTGTAGTGGCTGGTCCACTGGCTGACATCAAGCTGTTAATGGAGATTAAGCTAACATTTTGAATGCTAATGAGTGATTGCTAAAATCAATCTGTGGTTGTACTGGATCTATGTACATGTTATGAGTTTCTCCAGCAACCCTACTCCTAAGGGAATCATATTTATGCATATGGATAAATTTTATGTTTCTGTAGCACACTCGTACAGTTCATGTCCTCTGACTTGGTTTTCTGAAAATGTTTTGTGTCCAGCTTCATTTAACAGAAGGAGGCCTTCACGCAGATATTAATGGAGATGGAGTTCTAGACCATGTTCAGGTGTGTTGAGTGTGTCAAGATTAGAGCTGCAATTTACTTTTTCATTTGCACCACCTTTTTCGCCCAGAGAATGGAATTATTGAGGATTTACCACTATGAATAGGTGCATTTGAGGATTTGCCTCTTTATGTCTCAATGACATGTGGGTCCTGGGGCCACATGTCAATGAAACATCGAGGGATAAATTCTCAAATGCATCTATCTCATAATGGTAAATCCTCAAATCCCCCGAGAATGGAATACATATCTTCGCATTTTTTGAAATGAGACAAATCTTCGTATTTTATGTCTGTAATTTTGAGCAGAATTATGGATTTTCCATCAAGTTGGTTGACTGCTTGTGTCATAAGGTGTTATGGTGTACTGTACCTGTTAGGCTTTTACAATTATTGGACAAATTAGTTCAAATGATTTCAGGGATTGTCAGTTAGTTCCTTCTAGAAGCAGAAATTGGACTCTGCTCAAACATGAACTTAGAGGATAGTGGCATGTTGCTTCTCTCTCTATCCTTGTTATTTGATTTGTTTTGCTATCATCTTGTCCTAGTATCTCTTATTCTTTTAATTAAAATATATCTTGTCTTTCTCACAAGTGATTTGCAAAAATTGTATGCAATGCGTGCACCAATATAATGTTCACATGATAAGTGAATTCCCTTTTTAGTTGGCCTTAAATAATCAGAGTTCATGTTTACCATAGAACTTGATGTCAAGTAATTTAGTTTGGAAATGAGAGAATTGACCCATGCTATACAGTATACAGGGACCCAACATAGAGCCAATACTTTTCACCTGAACGTTTCTTTTACAAGTCCTCGTGCTGAGATGGGCATTTTCTTGAATCTGCTAATCTGTCATATATGACTTCTTTGCTAACCCTTCTTTGCTAACTCCAATGGTGATCTATTTGTTAATTATCGTTATTTCCTTGTGTAAAAGTGTAAACTGATAATTCTCTTTTCTGTAGGTTGTTGGTGCAAATGGTATTGAGCAAACTGTTGTAAGTGGGTCCATGGAAGTGCTGAAACCCTGTTGGGCAGTTGCTACATCCGGTGTACCAGTGCGGGAGCAGCTTTTTAATGTTTCTATTTGTCATTACAACCATTTCAATCTGTTCCGTCATAGTGACTTTTCAAGAAGTTTTGGTAAAACATTTGATCCAACTGGCTTAGAGGTAGCGACTCCTATTCTGCTCCAGAGAGACGATGGTCATAAACACAGGAGAGGAAGTCATGGCGATATCATCTTTCTGACAAGCCGGGGAGAGGTCAGCATATCCTTAACTGTTCTTTTTTGTAAGTGCCCACCACTAACGGTAGTTAGGCATGGTTACTCTACATGCTGGGAACAATTCATAAGCTTGTTAATCTGTTGAAATACCTAATCAATTGTACTGTAGAGTATTCAATTAACTTGTGGGTTTTGAGACTGATGCAAACTTCAGCCTTAGCTGTCTCCAAGCCCTTTTGGCCAGACATTTTTTTAAAGTGGTTGCTCCACATGCAGGGAACAATTCATAAGCCAGTTAATCTGGATAAATACCTAATCAAAGTACTGTATCCTACTAACTTGTGGGTTTTGAGACTGATGCAATCTTCAGCCTTAGTTGCCTCCAAGCCCTTTTGGCCATACATTTTTAAAGTGATTTTAGATGCATCGAGTCGATGACACTAGCTGTAGCTTTTCTGCAATACGCTGACTTGTTTAGCATTGTAGGTGACCTCGTACTCTCCAGGTCTACTTGGTCACGATGTAATATGGAGATGGCAAATATCAACAGGTGCAACATGGTCCAATCTTCCATCTCCATCAGGGATGATAGAGAACATTGTAGTTCCTACTTTGAAGGCTTTCACTCTGCGGGCCTATGACCCAAAGCAGGTAATCATTGCGGGCGGCGATCAGGAGGCTGTGGTTATTTCTCCATCTGGTAGCTTATTGGCATCCATTGAACTACCCTCACCTCCAACTCACGCATTGATTCTTGAGGATTTCTCTGGTGATGGTCTAACTGATATTATTCTGGTAACATCCGGGGGAGTCTATGGATTTGTGCAGACAAGGCAGCCTGGGGCTCTGTTCTTCAGCACACTTGTCGGCTGTTTGATCGTTGTTATCGGAGTGGTATTTATTTCTCTGCACCTGAACTCCTCGAACAATGGTAAACCAAGGGCTTCAACTGACTATAGGTGACATGTTATAATCGGTATTCGCTTGAGGGAATCTTCCCGACGTCCCCAGCCTTGATTGATTGATATGCAACATTGAGGAGCTGTTACAGTATTTGAATAGATTTTTCGTATAATTAGCTGGGGGTATTTAACAAGTGTATTTTAGCGGTGAATTCATGTTGTTGTACAAGGCAGGATATATTTCCGGCACAGCTCCTGTATGATTATAGTCATATCTGTTTACTAATTGGCACTTGTCAATCATGACATGCGACTTTGCGTCTCTGATGGTAGGTAGGTGTGGTGCGATAGTCAACATGATCAGTTAGTTATGCCTTTTCATTTTAATGGAGTAATAGGCATGAATTTGCAGTCGGATGGGCCACTTGATTGTTCTCTTGGTGGGGCACTAATATGCAAGTAGATGGGTCGAGTCTTTAGATTCGGTAAAGATTTGGTGTGGACCGAGCTAAGGTCGGGTTAGTTATCTAGCGCAGTACTAGTGTTGTCTTTGTCTTGAAGCACAAAGCTAGTGCAATGCCTCCCATGATTTGACTTAAAACTCTCCCAAGGCTTAATATATCTGCTTGTTCGTGCTTGATCGCTTGGATTCGATTCGATTTGGAGGATGCCTTGTCGGTTGTCACTATTCATTAGGATGCTATTTTGAGACAATGAAGGCATCTCCAACGCAAGCCTCGTAAGGTGTGGTAGCCTGAAGAGATGCGTGTGGGCGTTTACAAGGAGGCACTTCGGGATGGAAACAACAGTGATGTGGCTGTCGGCTACTAGGGGTGAAATGCGAACAATTTTGATAGCTCAAAGATGCAAAGTGAACGATTTTAAAGTAGAGGTGGTTTTTCAGTCTCGGTCAGCAGTTCAGGATTAAAACATGGACTTTTCTTATTCTTCTTCTTCTAGTAGAAACGGAGAAGTATTATAACAATGTTTCAATGAAGTACACATACAACGGCACAACAAAAAGGCTAATGCTATTAAGGTGTTTACTCTAGATATAGATGACAGTTTCTAATTGTTGCTGAGTTAGTATTATGATCTAATAAGGAGACGTGTTAGAGTTGGATTCAATATTTAGACTATAAATAAAGGGTGTGTGATCATACGGTAAATATCCCACAATTATTCATGAAAATATACATGGTATTAGAGCCGTCCATCACCACCGAAACCTAACCCTTACCTCAGCCGCCACCGCTGCCGTTCGTCGTCGTCTCTGCCTCCTACGAGCCACCGCCGCGTTGCCTCGCAAGCGAGCCCGGGCTGTGGCTGCGCCGCCTCATCTCGCGCGTGAGCATGGGCTGCGGCTAGGGAGATCTGGTGGATCCAGCGCTCCAGACGCTTGGGCCGACGAAGCAACACCGGCATCACCGCCTCTGGTCGCCGCCATCACCTCTGGACGCCGCCTCTAGTCACCCTCGCCATCGCCTCTGGTTGTCGTCTCACCTTTTTCGGTGGAGGAAGAAAGAATCGGGAGGACGCCATGTCGTCGGGATGAAAGAAAGGAAAAAAGGTTTTGTTCAAAGAAAAAAAAGGGTTATGTTCCAACGAAAAAAAGTCAGCCCGGGAAGAAAAAAATTATGTTACAGATCTGTATGATTTGGGTAACCGTGAAGGCAGTCATCGAGGTTCGACATAACATTGATGTGTGGAGAATTGCCATGTTCGTGGGAGATACATGCGGCATATCTTGGTAGTGATTGGCAGTGCTTTGATTGTTTGAGAAGATAACCACTTAGAAAATTGAGGCTGCAAGGAAGGAGGAAAAGGAAGCTGCAATGAGGTCGGTATAAGGAAAGAGGAAGACAGTTGTTGAGACTATTTCTCTGCTAGTCACGCAATGTGACATAAGAAGCATGCTACAGGACATCTTTGCGACGGGTATAATAGGTCCAGGGGCTGGTGTAGTGTCAACTGACTTAAAGCTGGAACTGATGCTGAATGATGTAAAGTTGGAAGGGAGTAAAAATTATCTGAGTTGGTCTAAAAGGGTTCAGCAGTAACATCCTAATTTTATGAGTTTCAAAACCTTTTTGAGTAGTTTAGTTCCTTTAAAAAATTCACCAATTTTATTTGAATTTAATAAAGCTTAAATGAGACTTTTAAAAGTAAAAATAATTTAATATGACTAATCTAAACATCAATTAAATCCAAAATTAATTTATTTGACTTCTTTGTGATGGGAATATTTTCCAGATTTTTTGGAATATTTTCTGAGTTCATTTGCTATTTTTACTTTGCCATTTGGATTTTCTAGTATTTCTAAATAAAAAAATCTATTTAAAATCCAAGAAATTCCTTCGGGCCAAATTCTTTTTACGTCTGCCCATTTCTCCCGCTTTCGGCCCATTTTAGCGCGCGAACTGTTTTCCTCTCTCCCGCTCGCCCTCGCCTTGGCCCCATCTGTCAATCTCCCATGTTTCGTTTCTGACGCGGACTCGCCCAAACCACCGTTACTAATGTGAGGGCCCCACCCCTACATTGTTCATTGTCTTCACCATCGTCTCACTCTCGCACTCTACTGCCACCCCAATTTCTTGGCGTTCACGCTAGGGATGTAAGATCAAGGAGGCCGACTAGAGGAGGGGGTGAATAGTTATTTTGAAAATCTCTAAGGCTAAAACCAATTTGTAATGCATATGCGAAAGTCAATTCGATTTTGCACAATTAAAACATAAAGATTCTAGTTTCCCTTAAGTACACCAACACCCTAAGTCTAAGTCAAGAATTGCAATCCTAGTTTAACATATGATTAATTTAATTCTAGGAATGTAAATTCCACAAATTAAATCATAAGAGAGCAAACCACAAAGACACAAGGATGTTTCACCGTGATGTTCGGAGACTTCCCGGTCTCCCCTAATCCATATTGAGGTAAGCCCAAATGAATTGGACCGGTTCTATGAATTAAGCCAACACCTCCGAGGTAAGCCGAAACGAATTGGATCGGCTCACAACTTGAACCAACACCTTGATTCACTCGGGGTTGCTCTTCCTCCACTCCGGAAATGGTGAGCACCAAACCACTCACAACACGCCGGACCTTCTCACAAGCTTCTTGAGAAGATCACCGGACCACGACGCCTCCACATCGTCTAGGTGTCGGCTAACACCAAGAGTAGTAAGTCAAGCCACTTGCTTGACTCTCACCACGTGCAACGAATGCACAAGCTCAAGTGGATATGAAATCCACCTCTAGATGTAACACATGCAACTAGAGACCTTTCTCCTTGCTCACAAAGTGTAACACATGCACAATTGAGAGGAGAAGCTCACACTAGCTCAAGAGAATGAAGTGGAGTGCCAAAAGATTGTCTCTCAACCAACCAGGAGGGTATTTATAACCCCAACCATAAAAACTAGCCGTTGGGAGCATAATTCATCAAAAATTCGCATTTGCGGTACTACCGCCATAGGATGGCTGGTACTACTGCAACTATTATTCAACGATCAAAAGGGGTGAGTTAAATGTACAAAAATTAGCCGTTAAGGTGTTAGTGCGATACTACCGCACTCACAAGGGCCGGTACTACCGCTTGGCGGTAGTACCACTCCTCTCATGCGGTACTATCGCATGCAAATTTCAGCACAGACGATACTTGAAAAAAAGGTCATAACTTTTGACTCTGTTATTGGAATTGAGTCATCTTGAACTTTATGGAAAGCTTATTCAGAGGGATACACAACCCACCTATTTGCATGATCTCAACCAAATTAGATAAATGCAAAAAGCACAAGAAATCCAAAGATTCACTACTATGGTTTAAGTCCAAGGAAATAGCAACAAATAATCTTAGACCATACTAAGAGAAAATGCATGAGTTCCAACAATTAGCAAAACATATTTGCAAACATAGATCATGCCACAAGGAGTAGGTACATGGACTTTAATAATTTGCAAAACACATTTGCAAAGTATAGTCACATGCTACAAGGATTAGATGCATGAGCCTCAACTATTTGTAAAACCCATTCGTAAATAATAGTATCATGCCACGGAGAGATAGAGCAAGCGAGATTGAGCTATCAACACATGATGAGACTCAAGCTACTAGACAAGACCCCTCTTAATAGTACGATAGTCCTATACTGGCAATCTGGTCTTCCAACCAAACACCAAGACTGGAAAAAAAACTAGGAACATATCCTTAGCCCTGGCTAGTTATAACTTTGGCTTGAGGATCCTTTTGAAGCTTGATGACACACATATTCACTTCAAATTCAGGTCATTGTCTTAATATGCATCAATCCATGATGCATCCTTCGTGTGCCCTCCATCAGTATATGATGGGTCTTCCTTGACTTGATGATCACCTCCTCTTCGAGATCTTGATATGCATCAACACATGATGCATCCTCTTCTTGAACCTTGACTTGATATCGATCAACTCATGATGCCATCAAAACTATCCATTATCATGAAACATAACCTATTTACCCAACTTATGGAAATGTTAGTCCCACAATGTGATTATCATTAATTACATAAATATACCTGCATTAAATGCTTTTGAACTAGTAGTTGCATAAAGGTGCGATACTACCGCTGATGAGGACATGATCCCTATGGATACAATCATATTTGCTATGCTTGCTATTCCAATTACAAGAGCTCGTACGCTTCACTTAAATTATCAGGTGAGCTCGTTTTTAGGAGTGTATTTATATTAGATGAACTATTTGATGCTATCTAATGATGAAAATGTATATTTGTGCAGCATCACATCACTTTTTGTCCAAGCTAACCAAGATTTCAAGCTGGACACGTTTTGGAATCCAATTCGGCCTCGGGAGACAACACGAACTTCAAACATGCATAACTTTCACATACGGAGTCCGTTTGAGCTCCACAAGTACTTGATGGAAATATTATATTGTCATCTTTCCAACGGATCTAGCCTCACTTTAAATACCTTCTATGATCACCGTAATCACCAAAAGAAGATGTTGCATCACCTATTTGAGCCAGATTAGGCCTTGTAATGCTTGGGCCCAAGGGGAGGCGCCAACCTAGGCGGGCTGTACTGTTCATGAGATACTATTCACGCATAAACAGTGTTGTGAATGGTACCACCCCCTATTTTGTTAGCAATGTACAGCTCCCCCTCCCCTATTTAAGGTGGTCGCACCCCTCTAGTTTTCTTGGATTTTGTTTAGTTAAAAGTTAGCTTCATTGCAACTTCGTGTATTAGCTTGTGTCAATTAGACCAACCATAATACAACTACAGAATCCCAACTTTATCAAATATTTCAATTTTATTTATAATTTTAGATTGCTTATTATCTTGTTCTTGCGTGTTCTTCGATCGCATGCAGGAATAGACATTCGTGGTTAGGTCGATCGTGCTTATAGCAAGGTCGATAACGATCTTGAAGTTGGTTCAACGATTGCCAGACATATTGGTCGTGTGCGATTAGTAACCGAATCGTGAGAGTCGTCTCCACCAAAATCGAGTTATCCTTCTCACCGAAAGATCGGGACACCCATTGTCGCATTAGGTGGTATCAGATCTACAGTTCATCGGTGAGAATTTTTTCCTATAATCCACAAAGCCACGAAAAAACAGGTTTAGTTCATCGTCCAAACCAATCTGCGCCTTTGTATTTTTCTTTTTGTTTTTGTTTGTTGAATCATTGGTGGCATTGTCGTGTCTAGTTGCTGATTCATAGTTCTAATTTTTGTCTTGTTTAACATTGTCTAGTTTGCATTTTAATCTTCGCGTTCCTTTGCGCAGCTTTAACATTGTGTTTGACTTCGCGCCAAACAATTTATTGCTGCTCGCTGTCGCGGCAACCAAAACCGTCTGCCATCACTGGCATGGCAAACAAAAGCTCCTGCCATCATTGCCGTAGTAAACACAATCTTTGCCGCAAACTACCCCTCTCTTCCAATCCCTGCTGTGGCACCCAAAAACTGCTTGCCGCTGCCTCCTCTCTGCCGCGGCTTGCATCTTGCCACCGCTGCCGCTCCCTGTCACGGCACCAAAACCAGCCAGCCACCGCTGCATTTCGCTGCTGCGGCACGCATCTTGCCGCCATTGCCACTTCCCTGCCGTGGCACCAAAAACGTCCTGTCGTTGCTGCCGTGACACACATCTTGCTCTGCCGCTGATTCCTCTAACTGCCTCGGCAACCGCAGCGCCTGCTACCGCTTTCCTTCCGCTGCCGTGGCAAACACAACACATCCGTGCCGTGGCAACCACATCCATTGCCAATCACTACCATGGCAGTGAAAATGCCTGCTGTGGCAGCCACCAAAACTCCCAGCCGCAGCCGCTGCCAGTCTCTGTCGTGGCAGCTGAAACTCCGGCCGCCGCTTGATCTTCCTTGTCGTGGTAGCCCAAGTCCTCCTGCCACCGTTGCTACTATCTGCCGTGGTAACCACTGATCGTTGCCGCCGCGACAACCTCGCCCCAAGCCACCACTATCACGCCTGCCACGGCAACTATTTTCTTTGACGCTGTAACTGTTTCTACTGCCGCGACATACTATATTATCCGCCGTTGTTTTGAAGTTTCGAAAAGGAGCAAGAATCAAAAGGGAAAACCTAATTATTTCGTTTCGGTTGTTCAAGAGGAAAAAAAATATATAAGAAAAAATAGAAGAAAAAAAGAGAGGAAAAAATAGAAGAAAAAAGAGAGAAAAAAAGAGAGTGTCCACCTTCCCAAAAATTTAAAAGTATATCAAACTTTCGCCAAAACCAGTTAAAATTGGTGGAGTACTTCTACATATAGCCACAAGCTTGCACAAAAAAATTCAGCAAGTTTGGCCCAAGGGTTTGAAAGATATAGCAGTTTCAAATTTGAACCCAAGTCGGTTTTGAGTCCGAGTACGATTCTGTTTCCGAGACAACTTCAGTAAAACGGGCATAACTTTTGCATACGGTGTCCGTTTTGGGCGTTCTTGTACTCATTGAAAAGGTAACGACGAGGTGCATCCTTTCTTGCTAAGCCATTTGTGTTCCTCTAGGGTCCCCAAAATAGGCCATCTTCGGCCCCGAATTCATGTCACATGTTTTTGGTTTCTGTTTTTGCCTTTTCTTTCAGTATTCCCTTCGGAATTTGTGGATCGCTTCAACTGCAAAGTTGTAGGTCTCGTCGAAACCTTTCAAACGAGCATATATAATCCATATAAAAGTTTGCCTTTTCAACTTTTGAGACTAGTTGTTTTACTGCTTCAACTAGAGAGCTATTTACACTGCACGTTATTATGATTTTGTGCTCTACATCGTGTGAACAATCTTGTGCCCCTACAAAGAAGTTAGAGTAGTTGGCTAGCGTCTCTTCTAGCACTTGGTGTGAGAATTTCCTTTGCTTACATCAAAAGTCACATTGATCTTTACGTGTGCGTTCATACACTTCTCTTGGTAAGCTTTGATTATCTAGCTCTTACTAGGCTAGGATCAGCAACATTGACTAGTACTTTAAATAATTTTTCAACTTCCATTTACTGATTTGATTGTTGCTTATCCTTGCTACCATATTGAAGCCTATCCTAACTCCACCTCTACCATTGCACAGGTACCAGTTGCTTGCAATCGCTTTGTCAATCTTCAGAGATTGTTGACACCGACACTAGTTGCCGGTCACCACCTGTTTGCTTGGTAAGAATTGGTATGAACTTGGTATGAGCTTGAATGTGACTGACCATTGAACCTCCAGAACCTAGTAGTTGTTAGGGACATATACTTGTGATTTGTTTCCTTATTTTCTACTAACAATGACAGGTTGGTTAAAGTTGATAGATTACGATGACATCGTGGCCAGATTTGAACTCAAAGGAAAACAACTATCAGCATACATCTTGCCACTCACCGCTAAGAGTACATCGTTGGACTACTTCCTGTGGATATCTATGTTGGATAGCTACTTTGAAAGACAGGACCTTGATCCTTATGAGAAGATGAGCATGGCAAGGACGACACTGATCGGTGATGTTCAACATTGGTGGTCGAATCTCGAGTACCACTACATGTACACATGGGAGTAGATGAAGAAGAAATTGCAACGTCGTTTTGCACCTCCACCACCCACGGTCACAAGCCAGGTGCAACCTAAGGTAACTGAAAATGCTAACATTGTTTTGGTTCCCACTCCATCTACAGATACCACCGAGACACTTGAAGAGATGAAGGATGATCTAGCGCATCTTATGTCATTAGAGGAGAAGTTTGAGGTACCTATAGTATCCGATGAGGATGATAATGACAAAGGTACTGTTTTGGTGCTACAGCAAGACATAGAGCAACCTTGTGAGTATATACCTACTGTAGTGCAATCTTTCGATATTCCTTGTGTTGACTTGAACGAACCATGTGCTGATCTGAATTTTTATAATTTTACACATGTCGAATTAATTACACATAAGGAAGTTTTTGATAGAATATCCCCTACTGAAGTATTATGCTATATCATGCTTAATGAGCCCGTTAGTTTGGAATGTGCTATAGAGAAAGTTTCTAAAATTTCATTTCTAATTTCTCTTTCTAGCACCTACACCTACTATTTTAAATTAATTGGAGATTACGGTGTAGACAATCAATTTCTGGTATATCGAATATGCATAACTTGTGATCATATGGATGAATTGAAGCTTGCTATTTTGGACAATAATTCTTGTGTGCTGAATCTTATTCAATATGAGAGGAAAATAAAATTTAGTGCTCATCTAATGCCTATGTGTTCATCTCTTATTGCACCATCTAGTATTGGCAATCTGAATAATGATGTTGAAGTATGGAAGAACTTACAAATCTTTTCACCCTTGCTAGATGAATTTGTTAACGCTCAATTGAAATCTGATTATATGGATGAACTTTGTTTAATTCTAAAGGTTGTAGATTTACCTATATGTGCTACCACTGCAAATTTACAACTTCAGATATTTGAATTGCGTAAATAATCCACTTACATTTGCAAAACTAGTTGCAATAATTACTGTGTGAGAAATTTTGTTTTGCTCATTAACATATATGATTATTCTTGGGCTAATAATACAATGAGCTTTTATGATCGCTGCTGTTTTATAACATTAATTGTGCAACAATGAAGAGCCATTAAAAAGATGATATATACATATACCATGTATACACATTGGCTTCTTTGATACCCTATTTTCAGCTTATCAAAAACCGAGGATGACTTTGTTTTCAAGAAGGGGAGGATGATGAGGATATGACCCCCTATAGATACAATCATATTTGCTATGCTTACTATTCTAATTACAAGAGCTCGTACGCTTCACTTAAATTAGCAGGTGGGCTTATTTTTAGGAGTGTATTTATATTATATAAACTATATGATGCTACCTAGTGATAAAAATGTATATTTCTATAGCGTTACATCACTTTTTGTCCAAGCTAACCAAGAGTTCGAGCTGGACATTTTTTGGAATCCAATTTGGCCTCTGGAGACAACACTGACTTTAAACATGTATAACTTTCACATACGGAGTCCGTTTGAGCTCCACGAGTACTTAATGGAAAGCTTATCTCATTCTCTTTCCAACGGATCTAGCCTCACTTTCAAATTCCTTCTGTGGTCACCGTAATCACCAAAAGAAGGTTCTACGTCACCTAGTTAGGCCAAATTGGGCCTTGTAATGCTTGGGCCCAAGGGGAGGCGCCACCCTAGGCGGCCTATACTATTCATAAGATACTATTCATATATAAATAGTACCATGAATAGTATCACCCTAATTTTGTTAGGTATGTGCAGCTCCCCCTCCCCTATTTAAGGTGGTCGCACCCCTCTAGTTTTCTTGGATTTTATTTAGTTAAAAGTTAGCTTCATTTCAACTTCGTGTATTGGCTTGTGTCGATTAGACCAACCATAATACCGCTACAGTATCCCAGCTTTATCAAACATTTCAATCTTATTTGCAATTTCAGGTTGCTTATTATCTTGTTCTTGCATGTTCTTCGATTGCATGCTGGAATAGACCTTTGTGGTCAGGTCGATAGTGCTTCTAGCAATGTCAATAACGATCTCGGAGTTGGTTCAGCGATTGTTGGGTATATTGGTCATGTGTGATTGGTAGCCGAATCGTGAGAGTCGTCTCCATCAAAATCGAGTTATCCTTCTCACCGAAAGATCGAGACACCCATTGTCGCATCAACCGCACTCACAAGGTCTGGTACTATCGCACGGCGGTAGTACCGCTCGGCTCAATCGGTACTACCGATTTTCAGGGGAGGAAAACTCCAAAAAATATGCTCTCTAGAATTTACGTACCACCAACTAGAATTAGGTCATACCGCACTACGGTACTACCATTTCTCAGATGCGGCCATACCGTTTTTACTGAACTTTTTCCAGAAGCAATTCTAGATGCAATGCATGATTCTTAGTTGATCAAGATAGCACATAATAAATCCTCAAGCTACTAGCCATGATCCCTTTATTGTCTTTACATTGCCATTTCCATGTTGTCACCTATAATCCAGGACCAAGCCTTTAAAAACATCTTAGCACACACGTTAGTCCCTTAACACATTGTTGTCGTTAATTGGATATAAAGCAATATGAGTATATATGAACTACACAAGTTTTATCTACTCAAAGGTCATATTTCAAAGTAGAGATCATCAATATATATGGATAAAAAAATGGATCAATACTAATGAAACCATAAACCATAGAGTGAACTCCCCCTGAATGTGTGCATACACGAATGTGTAATAAAAACATATGCACATATTTAAGTTAAGACTTTGGTGGAGTTCAACCTATATTTTAGATCCGAGGAATAAACAAGATATAATAATATGATGTCGAATACATACCTCCATAATTTTTTCTTTTTCATCCAAATGAGATTAAATAGTATCATAGTCAACAAACATGTTAGTCTCACATATAGATTTGTCATCCATCAAAACTAAATTAACAGAGCTTGGACTTAGCAGGGACTCTCTTGGCCCCACACTATAAAGGGAGGGGTGGCCCTCGGCTTCCACATCCCGACCGCACTGCCACCACTCAAAATCCCTAACCCTAGCCACCAGAATCGCTCGGGAAAGAAAAGCCACTGCCGAAACCTTCATCGTTGTGTTCTTCCGCTGTTGGTGCACCTCGAGCCTCATCGTCACCACCGTCGGGATCGCAAGGACTAGATCTACATCGCCTTCACCTCGAAGTCGCTGGAGCATCACCGAAACCCAACTTTCGTTGACGACCACCATCGTTGGACCGTAAAGGCGACTAGAGGGGGGGTGAATAGGAGCACACTCACTTTTTCACAAATTATGAACTCAATACAATTTCACTCAAAGAGCTATTAGAAAGCTATGAAGATCAATATACCAAGACAAATGGAAGACTAGTATCGAATCCAATTAAACCCCTAAGCAATGCGACAAAAATCAAGCAAGAATCAAAGCAACATAAATCTTGGCGGTCGACTCAGATCGCGACCGGTCGGATCGATTGTCGGGCGGTCGGACCATTGTTATACTAGCGGTCGGACCGCTCAAATCGGTCGACCGGTGGTGACGGCGGATCGGACCGCGATCTAAACCGATCCAAACAAGAAATCACCGATGACGAAGATGCACTAAGGTGAAACTTTTGATTCTTAACTCCAAACTTCACGAAACTTTGCACACACCTTCGTTATGCTATTGAGGACCTATTCAATCGAATATAATGATAATTCTTGAGAGATCCTGAACAATTGCCAATCGAACAAATGTAAGGTCTAAACAGGGCAAGAACAAAAACTTGATCCTAATGCTTGTTCGTGAGTGATTGATGATCAAGATGATGCTAGATAGATTCACACATATCACAGCAAGCTAATTCACGTGAAAGAATCAATCACAAACTCGCGGATCAAAGAAAGCCCTAAAACACGAAATTGAAAGCAAGAACGAAGGAGACTTATCTCAAGCAAACCTTGCATAGATTGATTTCGTGATTGATCGGATTACATCCACACCATCATGGATCGATGGACAATCAAAGATCACAAAATTCACCACAAACCATCAAGAGCCCTAGCCTCCACCTCAACTCCCTAAAGACAATTAGGGTTTTGAAACATAAAAGGCGAGAGAGAGGTGCAACCACCACCTCCTCCTATTTATAGTGGAGGCCTAGAACTCCTAGGGTTTGACTTAATTGGGCTCCGTTAAGGCCCACTAACAAACGGGTCACACACGCGCGCTCATAAGCGCCGTCTTTAACCTTTTGACCTAAACCGCTTCACCATGCGCCATGGATTTGCCAATAGGTCACCCTTGTCCATCTTGTGTCACGCTTGAGTCATGGACCTCACCCGGCATCGTCGATCGTTCTGGACCTCAACTCTCCAAGTCCAGTCCCGATTCTCCTCGTCGTTGACCGTCGTTGACCACCAAGCAACCTGCACAACCATAGACAAGCAAACACGAATTCGGGAACAAGTTCTTCACAACTTGACCCATGTTAGTCAAAACATGCATCATGCAAATCATATGCCACGATTAGGGATGGCAATTGTGCCCGATTACCCGTATACCCGCGGGTAAATACCCTAATGGAGGTGGGTATGGGTGTATTTCTTTGCCCACGGGTATAAAAACGGGCATAATATTTTACCCATCGTAAAAGCGCGGTATGGGTAACTCCACCTGCACTGTTTCACCCGACACCATCATATACACTGACATGTGGGACCATAAACCACTATATAAAATACTAGAAATGTGAAACCCTAATCTTCTTCCCCCCGCCTCCCACTTCAGCCGCCTCCCACAGTCCTCCACTCCTCCTCTTCGGCTTCCAGACTCCACTCCCTCTTGGCTCTTCCCACTGCACCGCCACCGCCTTCCCTCTTCCCTACCTCCCGACGCTCCGTCTCCACTCTCCACCCACTCTCCCACCGCCTTCCCTACCTCCCGACGCCCCGTCTCCACCCACTCTCCCACCACTACCACCGTCCGTGACGCTCCACTCTCCCACCGCCCCCATCGCTTCGCCGCCGTCCGCCCAAGTCCTCGACTCCATTCTCCGATTCGCGCCACGGCTGTCCGCCCGTGAGGCCGTGACGCCCGTCCCCTCCCGGCCTCCCACTTCCCACCGCCCCACCGCCTCCCATCGACCGCCACGCGCCTCCGCCTTCCTCCGGCCCCGGCCGTCCTCGCCAGCGCCCCACTTCCGGATCTTCCATCGCCCACCTCGCCTCCGTCTCCCCTCCGGTCCCGGCCTCCGGCCGTCTCACGCCAGACGCCCACCGCGCCTCCCGCCTCCCCTCCGGCCCCGCCTTCTCCATCACAGACGCCCACTGCGCCTCCCGTCTCCCCTCAGGTGAGCATATAGGAATGTGGCAGTCTTGTGGATGTTGTGATGCTTGTGGATCCTTGTGGATGCTTGTGGATCCTTGTGGATGCTTGTGGATGCTGTCAAATTTTTCAGCCTCCTCCCGTGGAGTTGTATTTTCCTCAGGTAATTCACCAATTCCCATGATAGTAGTTGGATTGTGGTGTATCCAAGTGATGCCTGTCGATCGGCCTTCGATGAGTAAGGTAGTTGAGATGCTAGAGACCTGTCAGGGCATCTCATATTGTTTATCACCACACCAACTATGCATTCCATGAGAAGTTTGTCATGAAAAAGTTGTTATTAACATCTATCCCTAGAAATATGTTGCAAAAATATTTTGGAATGTAATCTCACAGAAACATGTGTCATTACATTCAGCCATGATAGGTTGCAATGTTATGCATTAAGACCAGTTCTTGAATGCAATCAGAGCTTCCATTTTGTATTCAGAAAGAAAACAAATATCATGGTAGTGAAGACAAATTCAGCCGAAAAAAATGCATTCTGAAAAGAAGTCGGAACTTTGATATAAAGTGCTTTCATGGGAACAAGGCACCCTACCTTTGACCACATTTGTCGAGTGTGAGACGCAGATTGTTGGAAACATCAGAAAGACATTTCGAGTTAACATGGTGCATATGATTTTGGATTGTAAGGATATGTTTGTATTCCTTGCGATATGCTAGGCCAAACCCTTGAGAGACTCAACTGTTGGTTGATTTTTTTGAGCCAGTTTGATGTAATGCATCCACAAATCTTCGAATTCCAAGCTATGGCTGCTCTCTGAATAAATCATGTTGGATAATAAGAGCATGCTTTATTGATTGCATGACAAAAAAGAGTAATTATACTCCATTTTGTATTCAGACCAGTAAAGTTCAGCTTTCTCAGCTTCGCCACTTTCAGTTTCTTGTGGGTTTCCATGAATGCTTGTTTGTGCCTCCACTTATCCACAAATATTTTCAACTCTTGTGCCTTCTCAATAACCTGCATTGCCATATCAAAAAATCCACCCTTGAGTTCTCTGTCATGAGCCATGAGCTGACAGTGATGCCATGAGCCCAGGCCGGTTGTTCTCTGTCAAGCCTGTCAGTGAATTTTCAAAGTTTGAATCCGAAGTTTATATTTCAGTGATCCCCAAAAACTGATGTTTTATTTTTCGAAAGCTGATCGACAACAATTGAACTAGATTGCTGACATTCATTGCACTTCAAATCTATTTATGTTTATTAATCGTTAGAATATGAGTCGATTGTGTCAAATTTATTTTGTACTCTTTTGATTTTAGGAGATGTTACTCTAATTGAAATACGTGGCGGTGTGTGTGTCAAATTGAAATATGTTGTTGAGTTTATATATCTTTTTGATTTATCTCACGCTTTATATTCATATCATTTCACTAGCTTGATGAACTCATGGACTAACAATTTTCACCAATTCCAACTCTTAGATGGCGACTCCAGGAAGTAGTAGCCAACATGGGCAATCTTCTCAAGGCTCAATACTCCGTGATCAGCAAGTAGGATCTGGTGAACCACAAGTTGAAGAACAACATACCGAAGATGCAGATGCACAAGAGGAAGACTCGTGGCACAAAGAGGAAACTCACTTCACTGCTTGGAACGAGTTTACAAGACTAAAAGTGATGGGTGCTTGGAAGGCAAAGTGCATTTGGTGTAGTAAGTACCTTTCTGAGTAAACGAAGAATGGTACTAAACATCTACATGAGCATCCAAGGTTTGCATCTATCTAAGAGGCAAGGGAAGGTACAAACCAGTTTGAGGTATGGATCTTCCGAACATGGGCAAGTAATCAGAGAGAACTATGTCTTTGATCAAGAAGTTGCTAGGAAAGCTCTCTATTCCATGATTATTCTGCATGAGTACCCACTGTCCATTGTTGATCACCATGGCTTTCGTAAATTTGTTAGTGCACTTCAACCTTTATTTAAAATGGTCACCAAATACTATTAGAAAGGATATCTTGGATCATTATGATTTAGAGAGGAAGAGAGCTCGATTACTTGGATAAAAGCAGTTGTCGTGTTGCTGTTACAACTGACCTTTGGACAGCTGATAATCAAAAGAGAGGCTACATGGCAGTAACAGGACATTTTGTTGATGACTCTTGGAAGCTTAGAAGCTGCATTTTGAGGTGATTGCTATATTGAAATACTAATCTTCTTGCTATATTGAAATACTAATCTTCTTGCTATATTGAAATACTAATTTTCTTGCTATATTGAAATACTAATCTTCTTGCTATGCTAAACCATGTAGGTTTATATATGTGCCATGCCCACATACAGCAGAGGTTATTTGTGAAGCGCTATATAAAAGCCTGCAGAATTGGAATCTTGATTGTAAACTATCTACTTTGACCTTGGATAATTGCTCAACAAATGATAAATTGGTTGAAGCAATAGAGACAAAGGTTGGTCCATCTAATCTTTTATTGGGTGGAAAGATGCTACATATGCGTTGTTGTGCACATATTCTTAACTTAATTGTGAAAGATGGATTGAGTGTCATGGAGCATAGTATTAAGAGACTACGTGATAGTGTTTCCTATTGGACAGCTACACCAAAGAGGTACGAAAAATTTGTGAAAGCAGCTCGGTTTGTTAAGGTTGAAATAACTAAAAAGATTGGTCTTGATTGCAAAACTAGATGGAATTCAACCTATATTATGCTTAGTACTGCTATTCCCTATAAGAAAGTCTTTGAGAGGTTGAAGCAACTTGATATGCAGTTTATTTGTGCACCAACAGCTGCTGATTGGAATTTTGCCTCAACTGTTTGTGAAAAATTAAGCCTCTTCTATGAACTCACTGAAATGTTTTCTGGAACTAAATATGTAACAGCTAACATATTCTTCCCAAAGATATGTGAGGTCAAAATGTATATGAATAAATGGTTAGGATGTGGAGATCCAATAATTGAGGCTATGTCTTATTGAGATGATAAAAAGTTTGACAAGTAATCGGTGATCGATATTCATGGTTTGATGGCTATTGCTATTATTCTTGATCCACGTGGAAAATGACAATGTTACATGCATGCTATATTGCCCTCTTTGGCGAAGAAAATTCTGAAGAGAATGTTAGAAAGAGTTATAATTGCTTGTGTGAGTTGATGAATGAGTACCAAGTGCATAGTGGAGAAGAGGGTATGGCTACATCTTCTAGTACTAGTGTTGCAACGGTGCTAATGAGGTGCTTTCAATATTTAAAACACTAGCTGCTAGTAAGAAAAGTACCGGTGTAGTAAAGACCAAAAGTGAGCTAGATCGTTATTTGGAAGAAGAAACTCTTCCTTGCACAAATGAGGAATTTGATATATTGGGTTGGTGGAAGGTGGCTGGAACACGTTATCCTACATTGCGGATGATTGCCCGTGATATCTTGGCTATTCCAATAACAACAGTAGCTTCTGAGTCAGCTTTTAGCACTAGTGGTAGAGTGCTAAGTGAACATCGCAGTCGTCTCACTCCAGCTATATTGGAGGCATTGATGTGCTCACAAAGCTGGCTTCGGAATGAACTTAAAGGTATGCAATGCAACTAGTGATGTAAATATTTTGAATTTTCTATGTGATTGCAAACTAGTGATATAATGCAATGTTTACTTTTCAGGTGAAGAGGGAGTTGAGAGTTTATGGACATGCCTTGAAGACATTGAAGAGGAGCTTAAAGATTGTTGTTCAATCTCGATCGTCGACTTGATTGAACTATTTTCATATGTTCTAGTCTACTCTTGTTGCAAACTTAATTTGTTTATATGTGAGGAACTATGTGTGACTGTGGAATCGCAGTTTGTATTTTCTTTTTATTTGTTGAACTTGATGTGTGAATTGTGATGAATTTTATTAGTTGTTGAATGTATGATGCAATATTGATGTGAATTGAAATGAACTTGATGTATACATTGTTTGTGTGATGACTAATGAGTATGCTCATGGCGATGGGTACCACACGGCGGTGATCGTTATTCGCGGGTAACGGGTATGCTCGCATGGCGACGGGTACCCCGGCGACGGGTATGGGCGAGGTTTTTCGCCGTCGTCCTTCGCGGGTATACCCGTGGGGGGAATTCGGTCGCGAATGCGGGTATGGCGTAGTACTACCTGCACCCGCCGCGCCCGATTGCCATCCCTAGCCACGATACCAATGACTTTGACCTAACAAATCAACATCGCCACGGTTGGCCGACGTTCAAGTCATTACGGTCCGACCGCCCAGTGAGCGGCCGGACCGCCTTGGCGGCCGGACCGCTCCTCGTGAGCTGGCGGACCGCCTTGGGACTTAGCCGAATTTCAACCCCGAAAATCCAAACCCACTGGAAACTTTAAACCAATAGAACTTTTTATCGAGACTCCAAAATCATGAGACCAAGTGCATTGGGATCCTCACTTGCCTACTACACCTATTTTTGGCCCACTCATTTTGACCACTTTGGTCACCGCCGTCCGACCGCCCCACATGGCCGGTCCGACCGATTTGGGACCGATCGGACCATCGTAAGGACCGGTCGGACCGCCCCATCAAAGAAGCTTGTAGCTTTGTCGAAAACACGTGAAACGACAAATCGTAAACGCCATTGCCAATTGTCACATCATCCTAAGATCCGGAACATATCCCCATGAAATCCACAATCTCCCCTTGATGAACACATTGGCAATTATCCGAAAATGTAAGTAAGCGGTTTGAAAACGAAGTTTACTCGTAAGCAGACAAATGCACAACTTGGTCCATAAGCAAGAAAAAGCAATGAAAATGACCAAGCCGGCATCGTAATAGTATAGTCATGTGAGACAAGGCAAAAGAAAGCATAAAACTTTGATTTAAAAGGGTCAAAATTCTCACATAAGGTCCATATGAAAGAACAATTGTTCAATTGACCTATGATCATTGTGAGGATAAAAGAATGCAATTCAAGTTCAGAATATTCAATAAGACAATAAGAATGCAACTCAAGAACTCCCCCTCACTATGATCCTCAATTTTCAAATTTTCAGTTTCCCTTTGTATAAACTTCTCCCCCAATAAAGAAATATCTTCTTATTAACACATCTTCTCTTCTCATTTAACACATCTTCTCCCCCTTTGACAATGGATTCATCAAGGAATCACGCCTTCCTCTCATCCAGAGATAAGAAATATAGAATAAAGGAAGAAGCGTAAACAAAAGAAGCATAAAGAGGAATATGCATGAAGTGCAATGGAGTGGCTTCAATTTTGTATTTTTCAATTTTTGATTACAAGAAGCTTTGGAGATTACCCAAAAGAACAAGCTAGTATCTCTAATATTGCACAAACAACATATCAAGCCTGACAGCGCTAGCAAGATCATGGTAAGACATATATATCAAAGCTAAGCACAAAGGCTCAAAAGTAAAGCAGTAGATTTGATCAATTTAAGCAACGCTTCAAATTCAAAGAAGTTCATCAACAGGATCCTAACGTGAAATTGGCCATGTCAAATGTCAAAGTGAGATCAAAATCTAACAAAGACCACAAGAAGAGTCAATCAAGTCCCGTATTGAATCATTTTGCTCAATATTTTGTAAACGCCCATTTGTCAATATTTTTCTCATTTGCATTGAATATTGAAGTTGACTAATGATCTAACTTAGTGACAAGATCCTCGACTAGGAGCCATCCACAAACTCATCCTAAGCTTCACCAAAAGTTGTTTAAATGTATATCTTAGTAAAGAAGATCCGGACTAGGAGCCATCCACAAACTCTTTCTAAGCTTCTAAGGCGACAAATCTTGAGGTTCATGTCATTTCGACAAGCGGTCCCCATGAGATCGTCTGGATCATCAAACTATCTCCAAGTTCATGTCATTTGACAAGCCTCGTAAGAATAGTTTGGCACAATTTAAGCATAAGACAATCTTGATTTTCATTTTTCACATGAGTACTTTTAGAATCTCAAGAACACAAAAGCTCAAGTAATGGTCAATTCTAGATCAAAGAGCTAACAAAGCAATTCTGACAGGGCCAATGTCACAAGAGGAGCACTAATTACGCAACTCGCTAAAACATCCACAAATTGCAATTTCTTAGTTTGAGTTGTTTAAAAGGTTCTAGCTCATATAGCAAAGACTTAGCTACACATGTAAAAGCATGATAATTCTAGCAAGTCAAAGAACTAGACATGACATTGAGCAAGAATTGAAATACAAAACTCCAAAGGGTAATAGGCAAAGCTTCATCAATTTTAAAAGATAAGCGTAAAATCTTATATTACGATGCATCTTTTGGATTTTTCATACCACTTGTTGTAACCACTTGTTGTATTTTTCATATGAATGCAATATGACACAATGAGATGCAATTAAAAAGCCTAAAAACCTAGAAGGTCCGAAAAGATCACTAAGTTCAGAAAAAGAACAATAAAAGATCAAAAGAACAAGGAAAGAAAAGAAAAAAAATCAAACTCCCCCTCAAACCAACCCATAAGGATAAATTACCCTAACTCGCTTCTTAAGGAGGAAAACTGTTTGATCTAAAGGCTTGGTAAGAATATCGCCAATTGAGCTTGGACTCTACGAGTGCATTACAATATCACCTTTTTCAACATGATCTTTAAGGAAGTGAAAGCGAATGTCTATGTGCTTAGTCCTAGAATGTTGCAATGGGTTTTAGCAATATTAATAGCGTAGTGTTATCACGTAAAAGAGGAACACTAGCAAAGTTTAACCCATAATCTTTCAAAGTGGACGTCATCCACAAAATCAGCTACAACAACTAGCGTAGCCTACATACTCCGCTCAAAGGATGGATTGTGCAATGTAAGACCGCCTAGAAGACCAAGATACGAGAGAAGTGCCTAGGAAGTGACAGTGCACGAGGTACTCTTCCTATCTAACCGACTGACCGCAAAATCGAATCGAAAAACCTCTAATGGACAAAGTCAAGAGCAGAATACCAAATGCCATATAAGAGGGTAGAGTGTAAATACCGAATATGCGCTTAACGGCTTGGCGATGGGAAGTTCTCTGAGACGCTCAAATCTTGCACAAAGGCATACCGTGAAGTGAATGTCCGGTCTCGAGGCCGTCAAATACGAAGGAGCCGATCATGTCTGCGGACTCGCGTTGATCCACGACTTCTCCTTCCTCATCCGATCCAAAATAAATGGTTGCCATGGGAGTGGAAATTGGCTTGCATCACCCATGTTGAAGCGCTTGAGTAGATCTTTAGTGTACTTCGTCGATGGATGAAAGTTCCTTCCTTGCATTGTTTGATTTGAAGTCCCAAAAAGTAATTAAGCTCTCCCATCATACTCATCTCAAATTCCCTGGACATAGTGTCAGAAAAGCTGGAAACAAGAGCATTAGAGGAACCACCAAAAATAATATCATCCACGTAAATTTGAGCAAGCGTGAAGTCATTGTCACGCCTAAGAATAAATAGAGTTTTATCCACTTTACCCATCTCAAAATTATTTTTAAGCAAGAAGGTCTTAAGTCTATCATACTGTGCTCTAGGGGCTTGTTTAAGACCATATAATGCTTTAGATAGCTTGAAAACACGATTTGGATATTTAGGATCCTCAAAACCAGGGGGTTGCTTAACATACACATCCTCGTCTATGAAACCATTTAAAAAGGCACTTTTAACATCCATCTGATATAATTTAAAACCTTTTGATGCAGCAAATGCAAGCAGAATGCGAATGGCTTCTAGTCTAGCAACAGGAGCAAATGTCTCATCAAAATCTAACCCTTCAACTTGGTCAAACCCCGAGCTACCAATCGGCCTTATTTCTAACCACGTAACCATCCTCACCTTGTTTATTCTTAAACACCCAACGGTTCCTATAACATTATGACCACTAGGAGGTTCTACTAGGTTCCAAACTTTGTTTCTTTCAAAATTCTCTAACTCCTCATGCATGGCATTTACCCAACTAGAATCGATAAAGCATGTGATATATCGGGGTTCAAAAGAAGCAACAAAAGCCGAATGAGAGTAGAGATTTGGATCATTATACCAGAGCGAGTGACTCGCTCATGTAGATTACCTATTATCTGCTCCGAGGTCTTTGTCTCTGAATGCGAAGTGGAGCGCCGGGTGAGATACTGCTTATTCGACCTCCGCAGTATCGCTGATGATGAAGATGCAAGCAGAGCCTCAATCAAGGTGAAGTAGACGAGGTGTTCTTGTATCAAGATGGGCGCTTCAAGAGTGCAGATGAAGGAATGATATTAGCTTCGTCCTCATCTTCCTCCACAAAATGCTCTCTGTCACCAGAATCATCTCAGCAATAGATCTAGCTCGTGGCTAGTCTCATCAAAAGTGACATTACAAGTCTCTGAATAATGTTAGTCTCAGATAAAACCCGAAAACCCTCGAATGAGTAGGATAACCCGTAAATAACCCATCAAAAGTTCTTGATTCAAATTTATCTAAGTTGCTGCCTTAAGAATAAAACATTTAGATCCAAAACTCGAAAATGCGAAAATGAGGGTTTTCTACCAAAACGAAGCTCATAAGGAGTCTTGCCTAAAGAAGGTCTCAAAAGACACGATTTGCAATATGGCAAGCAAGAGCAATAGCTTCGCCCAAAATCTCTCGGTGTGTTATACTGCCTAGCATCGCCCTAGCCATTTCGACCAAGGTCCTATTCTTCCTTTCCACCACGCCATTTTGTTGAGGAACGTGTGGAGAGGAGCGATGCTCAATACCACGCCAAAGACATGAAAGAAGCAAAAGAAGCATTTTTGAACTCCGTACATTATCATGCGAATCGCTCTCAAAGCACCAGGAAGCTCAGAAGCCAAACGAAGAACAAGGTCATGAAAATAACCAAAAGCTTCATCTTTTGAAGTAAGAAAGAACACCCAAGTATATCTAGAAAGATCATCGACTATGACAAGAATATACCATTTTCCACCGATCGATCGGACTCTAGCAGACCAATAAAGATCCATATGAAGCAACCGTCTCGGTCCGTCACCATAACCATAGTCACGTAAGGGTGAGGCGGCAACTTGTTTGCCATGCCTACAGGGCGCATATACAGCATCCTTGACAACTTTGAGCTTGGGCAAACCTCTCATAAGATCAAGGTTGCTAACTCGTGTCAGATGATCAAAACCAATGTGCCCCAAACGTCGGTGCCAAAGCCAAATCAAGAAGATGTAAGCAAACATTTAAGAGATCCAAAGAAGAGATTACAAAATCGGCTCCAAAATTCTACCAACTCTAGAGATTCCAAACACAAGCTCACCAAGAGAATCAAGCACACGACAAGCATTTTTCTTAAAAACAGCCTCATAACCATCATCAAGAAGTCGAGAAACGTAAAGAAGATTATACCTAAGCTTGTCCACAAGAGCGACATCCTTTAGAATGAATTTGTTGTTTACCCTAATTGATCCTGTTCCTTCAATTCGCCTTGTGTATCATCTCCAAAAGTGATGAAGTCATCACGCTGTTGCCGCGTGAAAGAGGTGAACCATTTTGAGTTTCCGGTCATGTGGCGTGAACATCCGAGTCAACGAACCACGTGTTCTTCCCCTTTCGCGGTAATCCCGAAAATCAAGAAACAAAGAACGATGTGTCTCAACATCGGGGTTAGATAAACAAGATTTAGGAATCCAGTACTGAGACACACGTCTGCAAGGAGTATACAAACCAGAAGTACTATCCTTGATTTCATCTAGCATTCGGTTATGAGCAATGTTTATATTAACATGAGACTTAAATCGTCCATGGCGATTCGACCGGTAACAGTCAAGTGATCGATCGGCGACCAAAACGGTCGACCGGTGATCACTCAAATGTCGGACCGCTTGATCGATAAATATTAGAATTAGGATATCTAGAAACATAATGATTTGCATGAGAGAAAATCCTAATCCAGGTTTATTCTTTCAATGTTACCATGTCTCATAGAAGCTCTAGGTTGCATGAGTGAAATTCTATCAAAATTTTCCTTTCATTTTTCAACCAACGCCAACAGAATTCAATCAAATGCCCACCTTTCTTGCAATAAGTGCAATGGTACTTGGTACCACTAGAAGAAGCACCATTTGAATTAATACAAGGTTGGGCAAAGCTCTGTAGATTTAAAAGATGTTTTTGCAGTTGGGTTTGAATTCAATTAAACCTTTTTCCAAGACTTGAATGACTTTTGGCTTTGAATTGTCTTGAAAAGAATTGAATCCTAAACCTTGCTTCTTATAA
Source organism: Hsuehochloa calcarea (assembly GCA_036346395.1). NCBI lineage: Eukaryota > Viridiplantae > Streptophyta > Magnoliopsida > Poales > Poaceae > Hsuehochloa > Hsuehochloa calcarea. The sequence goes on along the minus strand of CM070595.1, from coordinate 39,706,741 downwards.
GGAGTTTTAGACTTGTCAAGAATCATGTTTAATTGTTTCTTACCTTTAGAAAATTTCTCTAATGTATCATGAAGGTAAGCATTTTCTTTTCTCAAGTTAACACAAGCATCACAAGTATTATTCATAGATTTCTCCTTATACAAAGCAATTTCAAGCTTAAGAGTGGAACATGAAGCACAAGTAGTATTTTCAATATCGTCCTTAAGCTTAGCATATTTGACTCTAGCAGACTTCTAAGATATCTTTGATTTCACGCTCTTTTCTAAACATGAAGTGCAAGGGCTAGAATCAAATACATCAAAAGCAATCAATTTACTAGATTCTAAACATTTTTCACAAGGAGCACTTTTAATTTCATTTAGTTCAGATCTAGCATTCTCAAGTTGTTGTACAGAAATATTATGAGCAGATTGTAACTTGGTAATTTCAATGCATAGCATGACAAGATAAACATTCATCGAGTTCAAGAGTCTTAGCATTTTTAAGCTCTACTTTCAGTTTGCTAATTTTTGACTCTAATTTCTTATTTTTTGTCATGACAAATTCTTAACTCCAAACTTCACGAAACTTTGCACACACCTTCGTTATGCTATTGAGGACCTATTCCAATCGAATATAATGATAATTCTTGGAGAGATCCTGAACAATTGCCAATCGAACAATGTAAGGTCTAAAAAGGGCAAGAACAAAAACTTGATCCTAATGCTTGTTCGTGAGTGATTGATGATCAAGATGATGCTAGATAGATTCACACATATCACAAAGCAAGCTAATTCACGTGAAAGAATCAATCACAAACTCGCGGATCAAAGAAAGCCCTAAAACACGAAATTGAAAGCAAGAACGAAGGAGACTTATCTCAAGCAAACCTTGCATAGATTGATTTCGTGATTGATGCCGGATTACATCCACACCATCATGGATCGTGGACAATCAAAGATCACGAAATTCACCACAAACCATCAAGAGCCCTAGCCTCCACCTCAACTCCCTAAAGACAATTAGGTTTTGAAACATAAAAGGCGAGAGAGGGTGCAACCACCACCTCCTCCTATTTATAGTGGAGGCCCGTAACTCCTAGGGTTTGACTTAATTGGGCTCCGCTAAGGCCCACTAACAAGCGGGTCACACACGCACGCTTCGCAGCGCCGTCTTTAACCTTTTGACCTAAACCGCTTCACCATGCGCCATGGATTTGCCAATAGGTCACCCTTGTCCATCTTGTGTCACACTTGAGTCATGGACTCACCCGCATCGCCGATCGCTCGACCTCAACTCTCCAAGTCCAAATCCCGATTCTCCTCGTCGTTGACCGTCGTTGACCACCAAGCAACCTACACAACCATAGACAAGCAAACACGAATTCGAGAACAAGTTCTTCACAACTTGACCCATGCTAGTCAAAACATGCATCATACAAATCATATGCCACGATACCAATGACTTTGACCTAACAAATCAATATCGCCACGGTTGGCCGACGTTCAAGTCATTATCGGCTCGACCGCCCAGTGAGCGGTCGGACCGCTTTGGCGGTCGGACCGCCTCCTCGTGAGCGGTCGGACCGCCTTGGGACTTAGCCAATTTCAACCCCTAAAAATCCAAACCTACTGGAAACTTTAAACCAATAGAACTTTTATCGAGACTCCAAAATCATGAGACCAAGTGCATTGGGATCCCTCACTTGCCTACTACACCTATTTTTGGCACACTCGTTTGACCACTTTGGTCACCGCCGGTCCGATCGCCCCACATGGCCGGCCCGACCGATTTGGGACCGGCGGACCGCCGTGCAAGGACCGGCGGACCGCCTCGCCCAAAGAAGCTCCGTAGCTTTGTCGAAAACACGTGAAACGACAAACCGTAAACGCCATTGCCAATTGTCACATCATCCTAAGATCTGGAACATATCCCCATGAAATCCACAGCTACCTAATGCGCACCACCACTTGCTCCGCCATGGCCCAGAATGCTGACGACCATCAGAACCCGAGCCATGCCGCCATCAAGCTGATGTGGATGCCATGTGTCAGCCATGTGTCAGCCACATCAGTGCCACCTCAGCTTCACGCTCACGTGTCCGCCTCATCAGTGACACATCAGCTCCACCCCACCAATGCATCAGAAATAGTCCACGTGGACTTGGTCCACGATAGACCCAGCCACTGACATGTGGACTCCACATGTCAGGTCCACTGTTCCATGTACCCATGAGCCATAGACCGTGAGCCAAACCCATGGACCCAGTCCACAGACCGTGGGTCCCACCTGACAACCTCTATTCCCTATTTTCTGGATTTTCTTTAAATTCTAAAATTCATTGATGACGTCGTGCTTTCATGGGTCCCCGACGGGTAAGCTTCTTCCTCATGCTCACTGTAATACTCTGAAAATAATAATAATAATAATAATAATAATAACGTCTTAAGGGTCTGTGCGTAATTAAATAAATTAGATACGTGAAAATAGGATATTTCAGAGTTTTTTTAAAGAGCTATATAAATCGTGGGAGTGGATTCTAGAAACCCTAGCAGTCTTTTCTTATTTTTTTTTATCCAGCCGCCGCCGCTCGCATCCTATTTCCGCCGCTTTCGTCCGGTCGCGTTGCTGCGCTTGCTACACGCGCATAGCGCCAGCCGCCGTCGTTGTGCGTTCGTGCATGAACGTGTGATCGCGTCTCGTCCGGCGCGTGGAAGCTTCGCCAGCGCACAGCGTTTGCCGTAGGCGTCCTTTGCCGCTTGCGTCGCCAGCCTTTGCTTGCCGCTCGCCTGCGCATGTGAATTGCTACGGCTAGCAGGAGGCAGCTGCATGTGTGCGTGTGGTGACAGCATGTACCGACGAAGCAAAGGAAAGCAATCAAGTGAGCTTGTTTAGCAACGGCTGGGCAAACAAAAAAAAACAATCAAGAAGAGAAGGAAGAAAAGAAGCTAGGATCCGGATTCTTGTCGGTAACGATCTGCAATTTTGTATTCTCTTTGTTTTGCTGATTTAGTTAGAGATTAGAATTGAGATTAATTAGAGATGTTTTAAAAATTTTAGTCGAAGGGCTGATTTTTAGATCTGTTTAGCCTGCTGTTCTGTTGAACGATTTATTCGGGTACCTTAATGGTGAATTTTGGAAATATCATCTACTAGTTAATTGTAGATAATTTCGATATCTTTCTATAGCATATTTTATCATGTCGATCGGACAAGTATAATTCGAGTTATGATTTTCGGAAGGCTGCTGTCATTGTGGTTGTCGTCTTTCGGCGCTGTTTTGGTAGACTGCGGATTAAAAATAGTAAATAGACTAATTAGAGTTTTTGATCTACATGAAAGATGTAGATAATTGTCCAATGGTTCTGTAGAATGTAAGAACTCGCATTTTGGTTGGGTAAAACAAAAGGTATGAATTTAGTAAGACCTGCTGTTCCGAAGCGGACAGATCGGTTTTCTGGGCTAAAAACAGAGGGTTAGATGATTTAATTAGAAGTCTTCGTAATCTAAGAAAATGTGGAGAATTTTATGAAGAATCCAGAACAGGGTGGTTTGTCGTGATCGGACTTTTGAGTCAAAAGTTACGTTCGTTTTAGTACTAAGACAGCAATGGGTAACTATTCGGTACCGGAGAAGCGTGGTTTATTTGGGGACGGGTAGGAGCGGTGTCTATTGATTGCTATTCTTGATGATGTAGCTTGTATTGAAATTTGTGTATATAATGTAGGAGAGGCGTCGTGCTTGTTGCCATCTTCTAGTCAAATCGTAAGGCCGCAACTAGTAAAGGCAAGTGCATGGTGAGACAAACGATCAATAATTGATCATTGTTTTCTTTATCTTCTATTACCATTATTGTTGTGCTTTTATTTTATTTAGTTGCAAACAAGGGAATTGGTATGTTTATATCTTTGTTGACAATCATGATGAAAAGTTGGATATGTTGTATATGATGGAGTGTGCATGTTTGCATTCATAAGCATCTTTGCATATGAGCAGGTGATCATGAATGATCACAACTCCACGGGAGTGGAGGAGGTCCCCGATCCTCGAGGAGGAGCGGGCTTGAGAGTGAATGTTGTCGCGAGCATTCCCTCATGCTATACCGGTATACGCGAAAGAAGTGCATGTGGATATGTAGTTTAGACTTGCATTGATATATGAGATTAATGGGCGTGAAATAAAGAGAGGTTAACAGCATGAGAATATTAATAGAAGTGCATGTGATGATAATGAAGTTATTGATTACTGTTGAATTATTATTGTTCGTTGTATATTAATGTATTTGCTGAGTCGTGGACTCACCCTTGCTCTTTTGTTGTCTTTAGGTGATCTTCGAGAACGCTGAGACTGAGAGCGAGTAGAGCACATGGATTAGATCTATACCTCAATCACATGATCATTTGCCATAAGCACCTTTTCATTCAATCCAGGATTACTCTAGGACATGTTAGAGGTTAAATAAAGTCTATGTCACGTTTTGGACTAGACTATTTGTTTCAATGATTTGGATTCATTGGTTGATGCTATTTTGGATTATTTTACCTGGTTATACTTCCCCTTGCTTATTTATTATCGCTTGATCCATAATTATGCATGTTCTTTTGTGATCTACGGATATGTTTATTGATGTTTTCTTGCTGTAATTTTTATAGCGTGTCAATATTTATTAGTTTAGAGAGTAGTTTAGTGGCATTCCAGGCTCAGTGTTGGGCTGGGGTGTTACACTCACCCCTTTTACTTCACTTGTTGTGTCAATTTGGTGTCGATTTGGTGTGTATAGTTCAGATCTTGGTTGATGTTGTGTCGATTTAAGGTTGTACTTTGATGTTGTTGTTTTTGTTCCATTCTAATGTGTGTAGGATGGATTCGGGATTGGCATGCAGAGTAGTTGTTCGTGTTGGTTCTTATGTTGAGGTCACTGACGACGGTAGGCAAGTGATGAGGACACACCTAGCACATGTACATCTTCTCCATCTCAAGTTGCTACATTAAAGTTGTGTGCACTCTCTTGTACATGTAGCCTCAACCACCACATGAAGATAAGAGGAATATCTCCACATCAACATGACACCGACGGATGCCAACGCTTATATTAGTAAATATATAATATCATCACATGTCAACATCATGATGAGGACATCACTAGCAAGCACACTGCATCATCTACTTCAAGTTCTGAACCAACTATACAAGCTCCAACAGGACCAATGACAAGGGCTAGGGCAAGACTAATGCGACAAGAGGTGAATCTTTTCCTTAACGATTACTTTTGTCCTCATGAGAATTGGTTGCTACCTAATACTTCCATTTTATGTGTCCTTATATACGATGAAGATAATGCAATGGATGGAAAAAAAGCATTGAAAACTTGGGAAGCAAGCCACAGAAGATCAATATAATGATTCCATCGCATATGTCATCATAGCCACAGAAGATCATGCACCACAAAAGATCACCATGAATGTGATGTAAGCGCATATGTCATCATAGCCACAGAAGATCATGTAACCATAAAAGATCACCATGAATGTGATGTAAGCTCATATGTCATCATAGCCACAAAAGATCAACATGAAGAGGTCATCGCATAGGTCAGCAGTACTATAGCACCGAAGTACTGTAGCTGCCCTGTAGCGCCAACCTAAGAAGGCTATAAATATGGGGTGCCTTCCTTCATGTATGATTCATGGTTGAGAATAATAATAGAACACTTGTTCCTCTTTGTGTGTGAGCCATTTCCACCACCAATTGGGATTGGGTGTTATTTCTGAGTTGCCACTCTGTTGTTCCTATGATTCCTTGGGATTGCTTGAACGTGTTGTTGGAAATATGCCCTAGAGGCAATCATAGAGATGATGATATTTCATTATGTTCATATTTTTGATAATATGTTATCGTGTTCCTTGAATGAATCATTTGTTATAGATCAATAAGTATGTGACTTGTTGGTGGAACTCTTTAACTTTTATGATGTCATTCTAAATGTATCCCTGGTCGGAGGTCACTAGTCGGAACACCAGTGACTCTATGACTAGCACATGTATTGATTGATGACCTTGTCTCACCGGTCATGGATATAGGGATATCGAATCAATAATGTGAGCTCATGTAAGAGAACATAGGGCTGGATAGACCCATCATTGAGACACTATTGAGATTGTTATGAATCTTTGTGTCATTAGTTGGTCTCAAGTAATGATGATGTATAATCCTTAGACCTGAGATCAGCATGGTTCCCTACATGTGTAATAGCACTCTTAGGGGTTGCCAAACGCTACTCGTAATTGGGTAGTTATAAAGGTAGCTTTCGGGTATGCTATGAAACACGCGGAGGGATGTGACTGGTTGAGATGGGATTTGCCCCTCCTAACATAACAGGAGAGATGTCTCTAGGCCCCTCGTGGTGATCGGATAAAGAAAGTACATGGCCATGCCACTAGTGGTCGAAATATCGACCACATGAAGTTATTCGACACTCGATCGAGAAAGTATTGAACAGTCCATAGATGACACATTGTGGATTTCATGGGGATATGCTCCAGATCTTAGGATGATGTGACAATTGGCAATGGCGTTTACGGTTTGTCGTTTCCCGCGTTTTCGACAAAGCTACAGTGTTTTCTGTCAGGCGGTCCGACCGGTCCTTGCACTCATGGTCCGATCGGTCCCAAATCGGTCGGACCGGCCATGTGGGGCGGTCGGACCGTCGATGACCAAAAGTGTTCTAAACGAGCTGGGCCAAAAATAGGTGTTGTAGGCAAGTGAGGGGATCCCAATGCACTTGGTCTCATAATTTTTGGAGTCTCCAGTAAGAAGTTCTATTGGATTGAAGTTTCCAGAAGGTTTCGGTTTTTGAGGGTATGAAATTCGCTAAGTCTCGGTGGCGGTCCGACCGCTCACAGGAGCGGTCCGACCGCCATGGGCGGTCCGACCGCTCACCGAGCGGCCGACTCAAGTTTACTTGAACGCCGCCAACTTCGTGGCGATGTTGTTTTGTTACGTCAAAGTCATTGGTTTCATGGCATATGTTTTGCATGATGCATGTTTTGACTAACATGGGTCAAGTTGTGAAGAACTTGTTCCCGAATTCGTGTTTTCTTGTCTGTGGTTGTGCAGGTAGCTTGGTGGTCAACGACGGTCAACGGCGAGGAGAATCGGACTAGACTTGAAGAGTTGAGGTCCGAACGATCGACGATGCGGGTGAGGTCAACGACTCAAGCGTGACACAAGATGGACAAGGGTGACCTATTGGCAAATCCATGGCGCATGGTGAAGCGGTTTAGGTCAAAAGTTAAAGACGGCGCTTCGCCATGCGCGCATGTGTGACCCGCTTGTTAGTGGGCCTTAACGGAGCCCAAGAGAGTCAAACCCTAAGAGTTTTAGGCCTCCACTATAAATAGGAGGAGATGGTGGCTGCACCTCTCTCTCTCTCTCGCCTTTTTATGTTTCAAAACCCTAATTGTCTTTAGGGAGTTGAGGTGGAGGCAAGGGCTCTTGATGGTTTGTGGTGAATTTCGTGATCTTTGATTGTCCATCGATCCATGATGGTGTGGATGTAATCCAAAGAACAATCACGAAATCAATCTATGCAAGGTTTGCTTGAGATAAGTCTCTTTTCGCTCTTGCTTTCAATTTCGTGTTTTAGGGCTTTCTTTGATCCGCGAGTTTGTGATTGATTCTTTCACGTGAATTAGCTTGCTGTGATATGTGTGAATCTATCTAGCATCATCTTGATCATCAATCCTCACGAACAAGCTTTAGGATCAAGTTTTCGTTCTTGCCCGCTTTTAGACCTTCGTTAATCAATTGGTAATTGCTCAAGATCGCTCCAAGAATTATCATAATATTCGATTGAATAGGTCCTCAATAGCATAGAGAAGTGTGTGCAAAGTTTCGTGAAGTTTGGAGTTGAGAATCAAAAGTTAGACCTAATTGCAACTTCGCCATCGGGCCGATTTTATCGCTTCAGATCGGTTCAGATCGCCGGTCCGATCGCCGTCACCACCGGTCCGATCGATTTGAGCGGTCCGACCGCCAGATAACAATGGTCCGACCGCCCGACAATCGGTTCGACCGGCTCACTACTGAGGTCGATCGCCAAGATTTGTGTTGCTTTGATTCTTGTCGATTATTGTCGCATTGCTTAGGGGTTTTATTGATTCAATACTAGTCTTCCAACAGATCGATATATTGATCTTCATAGCTTTCTAATAGCTACCGGAGTGAAATTGTATTGAGTTCATAATTTGTGAAAAAGTGAGCGTGTCCTATTCACCCCCTCTAGTCGCCTTTTACGGTCCAACAAGTGGTATCGAGCCCTGCTAGTTCAATCTTGATCTTAACCGGCCACCGAACTTTGGCGATGGATAAGTTTTCTACTAAACCGCATATCTTCGATGGGCACGACTATGCCTATTGGAAGAATCGATGCTGCTCTTTCTTGAGAGCGAGGACAAGCTATTTGGGATGTTGTTAGAACTCACCGGTTATTCCCGAAATTGCTACACTCGCTTCGTAATTCTTTTGGCTAACAACAATAAGGCTAAGAATCTTTTATATGGTGCACTTGGTAGACAAGAATATGATAGAATTTGTAATCTTTCAATCACAAGATGAAATTTGGAACACTCTCAAACATATCATGAGGGTTCGTCCCAAATCAAAAGGTGCGCCAAACAGGTTTACAAGCGTGAATACAATAAATTCGAGATGCGCCCGAGAGAGCATCGATGACATTTTCACGCTTAATAAAGTAATTAATCAAATGAAAGTCGTTGATATTGAATATTCTCAATCGAAAATGCCACCCATCTCTTGGCCGCAATCAACACCAAGGAGTGGGAGATGAAGGCTACCGCTATAGAAGAAAATGTTGATCTTTCAAGTCTTACTTTAGAATTGCTTTATAGTAAACTCAAGACTCATGAAATTAAAAGAGTTGATCATCCCAAGAAAGATAATTTAGCTTTGGTAGCGATCCTCTCAAAAGGCTTTTGATGACTCTTTTGAATCTTCTTCCTGATTTTCATTTGCTTGTTTATCCGCTATTCATGAAGAGGAGCTTGAAAGTATTCTCAAACAGAGTTAGCTCTTCTAGCTAAAAATTCACACGGGCCTACAATAATGTGAGAAACAAAAGAGAGGTGGTCCAGTGACATGCTATGAATGTGGTGAGCTCAATCATATCCGCAAATTGCCCCAAGTCGAAAGGTAAGAGCAATCATAAGGAAGGAAAGCTACTTGGAAGAAGCCTCCTTTCAACAAATCAAGGTATGAGGCTAATAAGCTTGTGAAGGTCGCTCACCGGTCCTTGCCGCTTTGAGGATCAATCCTTGAGCGATGTGGATACCGGGAGTGAGGAGGACAAGGAGGAGGAGATCCTCAAGGCAAAAGAAAGGGAAGGCCAAAGACTTCACGGCATGTGCTTCATGGTCGACAATCGACGACATTGATGATGATGAGGTATCTTTTCTTATGATGAGCTTTTCGCTAAATATGATTCTATAGTTGAGCAATTGCTTAGTCAAGATGAAGCGCTAGAATTTGTTATGACAAAAATAAGAAATTAGAGTCAAAGATTAGCAAACTGAAAGTAGAGCTTAAAAATGCTAAGACTCTTGAACTCGATGAATGTTTATCTTGTCATGCTATGCACTCGTAAATTACTAAGTTACAACCGCCATAATATTTCAGACAACAACTTGAGAATGCTAGATCTGAACTAAATGAAATTAAAAGTGCTCCTTGTGAAAAATATTTAGAATCTAGTAAATTGATTGATTTTGATGTGTTTGATTCTAGCCCTTGCACTTCATGTTTAGAAAAGGAACGTGAAATCAAAGATATCTTAGAAGTCGCTAGAGTCAAATATGCTAAGCTTAAGGACAATATTGAAAATACTACTTGTGCTTCTTGTTCCGCTCTTAAGCTTGAAATTGCTTTGTATAAGGAGAAATCTATGGATAAAACTTGTGATGCTTGTGTTAACTTGAGAAAAGAAAATGTTTACCTTCATGATACATTAGAGAAATTTTCTAAAGGTAAGAAACAATTAAACATGATTCTTGACAAGTCTAAAACTCCCTATAAGAAGCAAGGTTTAGGATTCAATTCTTTTCAAGACAATTCAAACCCAAAAGTCATTCAAGTCTTGGAAAAGGTTTAATTGAATTCAAAACCCAACCTCGCAAAAACATCTTTTAAATCTGCAGGTTTTGCCCAACCTTGTATTAATTCAAATGGTGCTTCTTCTAGTGGTACCAAGTACCATTGCACTTATTGCAAGAAAGGTGGGCATTTGATTGAATTCACATGAGGTTGAAAATGATAGGAAAATTTTGATAGAATTTCATTCATGCAACCTAGAGCTTCTATGAGACATGGTAACATTGAAAAGAATAAACCTCGATTAGGATTTTTCTCATGCAAATCATTATGTTTCTAGATATCCTAATTCTAATATTTATCGATGGCGGTCTCGATCACGTGGTCACCGGTCCGACTGCGTTTTGGTCGCCGGCCCGATCACAAGACAACGCGATCGACCGCCATGGACGCTTTAAGTCTCATGTTAATATAAACATTGCTCATAACCGAATGTTAGATGAAATCAAGGATAGTACTTCGGTTTGTATACTCCAGTAGACGCGTGTCTCAAGATCGATTCCTAAATCTTGTTTATCTAACCCCAAAGATTGAGACACATCGCTTTTTGTTTCTTGATTTTCGAGGATTACCGCGAAAGGGGAAGAACACGTGGTTCGTTGACTCGGATGTTCACGCCACATGACCGGAAACTCAAAATGGTTCACCTCTTTCACGCGGCAACAGTGATGACTTCATCACTTTTGGAGATGATACACAAGGGCGAATTGAAGGAACAGGATCAATTAGGGTAAACAACAAATTCATTCTAAAGGATGTCGCTCTTGTGGACAAGCTTAGGTATAATCTTCTTCGCTTCTCACTTCTTGATGATGGTTATGAGACTGCTTTTAAGAAAATGCTTGTCGTGGTGCTTGATTCTACCGTGAGCTTGTGTTTGGAATCTCTAGAGTTGGTAGAATTTTTGAGCCGATTTTTCGTAATCTCTTGTCGGATCTCTTAAATGTTTGCTTACATCTTCTTCTCGATTTCGCTTTGGCATCGACGCTTGGGGCACATTGGTTTTGATCATCCGACACGAGTTAGCAACCTTGATCTCATGAGAGGTTTGCCCAAACTCAAAGTCGTCAAGGATGTTGTATATGCGCTTCTGTAGGCATGGCAAACAAGTTGCCGCCACACACCTTCTCAGGACTATGGTTATGACCGACTGACCGTGACAGCTTGCTTCATATGGATACCGTTGGTCCCGCTAGAGTCCCATCAACGGTGGAAAATGGTATATTCTTGTCATAGTCGATGATCTTTCTAGATATACTTGGGTGTTCTTTCTTACTTCAAAAGATGAAGCTTTTGGTTATTTTCATGACCTTGTTCTTCGCTTGGCTTCGAGCTTCCCGGTGCTTTGAGAGCGATTCGCAGTGATAATGGCACGGAGTTCAAAAATGCTTCTTTTGCTTCTTTTGTGCCGAGCGTGGTATTGAGCATCGCTTCTCCTCTCCACACGCCTCAACAAAATGGCGTGGTGGAAAGGAAGAATAGGACCTTGGTCGAAATGGCTAGGACGATGCTAGATGAGTATAACACACCGAGGAGATTTTGGGTCAAGCTATTGCTATCGCTGCCATATTGCAAATCGTGTCTTTTGAGACCTTCTTTAGGCAAGACTCCTTATGAGCTTCGCTTTGGTAGAAAACCCTCTGCTTCGCATTTTCGAGTTTTTGGATCTAAATGTTTTATTCTTAAGACAGCAACTTAGATAAATTTGAATCAAGAACTTTTGATGGGTTATTTCAGGTTATCCTACTCATTCGAGGGGTTTTCGGTTTTTAATATCGAGACTAACATTATTCAGAGACTTGTAATGTCACTTTTGATGAGACTAGCCTCGAGCTAGATCTATTGCTACAGATGATTTACAGTGACAGAGAGCATTTTTGTGGAGGAAGATGAGGACGGTTAATATCATTCCTTCATCCGCCGCATTGGCGCCCATATTGATACAAGAACTCGCTACGCCTACTTCACCTTCGCTGAGGCTCCCGCAGATCTTCATCATCGCAGCATCATGAGGTCGAAGAAACCAGATCTCACCCGGCGCCCACTCGCATTCAGAGACAAAGATCCTCCTGAATGATAATAGGTAATCTACATGAGCGAGTCACTCGCCTCGGTATAATGATCCAAATCTCTACTCTCATTCGGCTTTTGTTGCTTCTTTTGAACCCCGCGATATATCACATGCTTTATCCGATTCTATTTGGGTAAATGCCATGCATGAGGAGTTAGAGAATTTTGAAAGAAACAAAGTTTGGAACCTAGTAGAACCTCCTAGTGGTCATAATGTTATAGGAACCCGCTGGGTGTTTAAGAATAAACAAGGTGAGGATGGTTCGTGGTTAGAAATAAGGCCGATTGGTAGCTCTGTGGTTTCACCAAGTTGAAGGGTTAGATTTTGATGAGACATTTGCTCCTGTTGCTAGACTAGAAGCCATTCAGATTCTCGCTTGCATTTGCTGCATCAAAAGGTTTTAAATTATATCGATGGATGTTAAAAGTGCCTTTTAAATGGTTTCATAGATGAGGAAGTGTATGTTAAGCAACCCCGGTTTTGAGGATCCTAAATATCCAAATCGTGTTTTCAAGCTATCTAAAGCATTATATGGTCTTAAACAAGCCCCTAGAGCCCGGTATGATAGACTTAAGACCTTCTTGCTTAAAAATAATTTTGAGATGGGTAAAGTGGATAAAACTCTATTTATTCTTAGACGTGACAATGACTTCCGCTTGCTCAAATTTACGTGGATGATATTATTTTGGTGGTTCCTCTAATGCTCTTGTTTCAAACTTTTCCGACACTATGTCCGTGGAATTTGAGATGAGTATGATGGGAGAGCTTAATTACTTTTTGGGACTTCAAATCAAGCAATGCAAGGAAGGAACTTTCATCCATCGATTAAGTACACTAAAGATCTACTCAAACGCTTCAACATGGGTGATCGCAAGCCAATTTCCACTCCCATGGCAACTTCGATCGCTTTGGATCCAGATGAGGAAGGAGAAGTCGTGGATCAACGCGAGTACCGCAAAGATGATCGGCCCTTCAGATTTGACGGCCTCGAGACCGACATTCACTTCACTGTATGCCTTTGTGCAAGATTTCAGCGCCTCGAGAACTTCCCATCGCCAAGCCGCGTTTATATTCGTGTATTTACACTCTACCCTCTTATATGGCATTTGGTATTCCCGCTCTTCACTTTGTCCATTAGAGGTTTTTCGATTCGATTTTATGGGTCGTTTGCTAGATAGGAAGAGTACCTCGTGCACATGTCACTTCCTAGGCACTTCTCTTGTATCTTGGTCTTCTAGGAAGCGCCTTCATTGCACAATCCATCAAGCGAGTATGTAGTCGCCGCTAGTTGTTGTAGCTGATTTTGTGGATGACGCCCACTTTGAAAGATTATGGGTTAAACTTTGCTAGTGTTCCTCTTTTCGTGATAACACTGCTATTAATATTGCTAAAACCCAAGGCAACATTCTAGGACTAAGCACATAGACATTCGCCACTTCCTTAAAGATCATGTTGAAAAAGGTGATATTGTGATGCACTTCAGAGAGTCCAAGCTCAATTGGCGATATTCTTACCAAGCCTTTAGATCAAACCGCATTTTCCTCCTTAAGAAGCGAGTTAGGGTAATTTATCCTTATGGGTTGGTTTGAGGGGAGTTTGATTTTTTCTTTTCTTTCCTTGTTCTTTTGATCTTTTATTGTTCTTTTCTCGAACTTAGTGATCTTTTCGAACCTTTTAGGTTTTTAGGCTTTTTTAATTGCATCTCATTGTGTCATATTGCATTCATATGAAAAATACAACAAGTGGTTACAACAAGTGGTATGAAAAATCCAAAAAGATGCATTGTAATATAAGATTTTCTGCTTATCTTTTAAAATTGATGAAGCTTTGCCTATTACCCTTTAGAGCTTTTGTATTTCAATTCTTGCTCAATGTCATGTCTAGTTCTTGACTTGCTAGAATTATCATGCTTTTACATGTGTAGCTAAGTCTTTGCTATATGAGCTAGAACCTTTAAACAACTCAAACTAAGAAATTGCAATTTGTGGATGTTTTAGCGAGTTGCGTAATTAGTGCTCCTCTTGTGACATTGGCCCCTGCTGTAATTGCTTTGTTAGCTCTTTGATCTAGAATTGACCATTACTTGAGCTTTTGTGTTCTTGAGATTCTAAAAGTGCTCATGTGAAAAATGAAAATCAAGATTGTCTTATGCTTAAATTGTGCCAAACTATTCTTACGAGACTGCTTGTCAAATGACATGAACTTGGAGATAGTTTGATGAACCAGACGATCTCATGGGGACTGCTTGTCGAAATGACATGAACCTCAAGATTTGTCGCCTTGTGAGAAGCTTAGAAAGAGTTTGTGGATGGCTCCTAGTCCAGATCTTCTTTACTAAGATATACCTTTAATCAACTTTTGGTCAAGCTTAGGATGAGTTTGTGGATGGCTCCTAGTCCAGATCTTGTCACTAAGTTAGATCATTAGTCAACTTCAATATTCAATGCAAATGAGAAAAATGTTGACAAATGGGCGTTTATAAAATATTGAGCAAAATGATTCAATACGGACTTGATTGACTCTTCATGTGGTCTTTGTTAGATTTTTGATCTCACTTTGACATTTTGACATGGCCAATTTCACTTTAGGATCCCTGTTGATGAACTTGTCAATTTGAAGCGCTGCTTAAATTGATCAAATCTATCGCTTTACTTTTGAGCCTTTGTGCTTAGCTTTGATATATATGTCTTACTATGATCTTGCTAGCCGCCAGCTTGATATGTCGCTTGTGCAATATTAGAGATACTAGCTTGTTCTTTTGGGTAATCTCCAAAGCTTCTTGTAATCAAAAATTGAAAATACAAAATTGAAGCCACCCATTGCACTTCATGCATATTTCTCTTTATGCTTCTTTTGTTCTCGCTTCTTCCTTTATTTTCTATTTGTTATCTCCGATGAGAGGAAGGCGTGATTCCTTGATGAATCCATTGTCAAAGGGGAGAAGATGTGTTAAATGAGAAGAGAAGATGTGTTAATGAGAATATATTTCTTTGTTGGGGAGAAGTTTGTACAAAGGGAGAAATCAAAATTTGAAAATTGAGGATCATAGTGAGGGGAGTTCTTGAGTTGCGTTCTTATTGTCTTATTGAATATTCTGAACTTGAATTGCATTCTTTTATCCTCACAATGATCATAGGTCAATTGAACAATTGTTCTTTCATATGGACCTTATGTGAGAATTTTGACCCTTTTCTGGAAATCAAAGTTTTTATGCTTTCTTTGCCTTGTCTCACATGCCTATACTATTCGATGCCACTTGGTCATTTTCATTGCTTTTTCTTGCTTATGGACCAAGTTGTGCCTTTGTGCTAAAAACCGCGAGTAAACTCGCTTTCAAACCTCTTACTTACATTTTTCCGGATAATTGCCAATGTGTTCATCAAGGGGAGATTGTGGATTTCATGGGGATATGCTCAGATCTTAGGATGATGTGACAATTGGCAATGGCGCTACGGCTTGTCGCTTCGCGTTTTCGACAAAGCTACTGTGTTTTCGTCAGAGGCGGTCCGACCGGTCCTTGCACGGCGGTCCGATCGGTCCCAAATCGGCCGGACCGCCATGTGGGGCGGTCGGACCGGCGATGACCAAAAGTGTTCAAACGAGCCGGGCCAAAAATAGGTGTTGTAGGCAAGTGAGGGGATCCCAATGCACTTGGTCTCATAATTTTGGAGTCTCCAAGAAGAAGTTCTATTGGTTTAAAGTTTCCGTAAGGTTTCGATTTTGGGGTTGAAATTCGGCTAAGTCTCGGTGGCGGTCCGACCGCCATTGTGGAGCGGTCCGACCGCCATGGGCGGTCCGACCGGCCACCCGAGCGGCTGACCGGCTTACTTGAACGCCGCCAACTTCGTGGCGATGTTGTTTTGTTAGGTCAAAGTCATTGGTTTCATGGCATATGTTTTGCATGATGCATGTTTTGACTAACATGGGTCAAGTTGTGAAGAACTTGTTCCGAATTCGTGTTTTCTTGTCCGTGGTTGTGCAGTAGCTTGGTGGTCAACGACGGTCAACGGCGAGAGAATCGGACTAGACTTGAAGAGTTGAGGTCCGTAACGATCGACGATGCGGGTGAGGTCAACGACTCAAGCGTGACACAAGATGGACAAGGGTGACCTATTGGCAAATCCATGGCGCATGGTGAAGCGGCTTAGGTCAAAAGTTAAAGACGGCGCCATGGCGTGCGCGGTGTGACCCGCTTGTTAGTGGGCCTTAACGGAGCCCAAGAGAGTCAAACCCTAAGAGTTTTAGGCCTCCACTATAAATAGGAGGAGATGGTGGTCGCACTCTCTCTCTCTCGCCTTTTATGTTTCAAAACCCTAATTGTCTTTAGGGAGTTGAGGTGGAGGCTAGGGCTCTTGATGGTTTGTGGTGAATTTCGTGATCTTTGATTGTCCATCGATCCATGATGGTGTGGATGTAATCCAAAGAACAATCACGTAAATCAATCTATGCAAGGTTTGCTTGAGATAAGTCTCTTTTCGCTCTTGCTTTCAATTTCGTGTTTTTAGGGCTTTCTTTGATCCGCGAAGTTTGTGATTGATTCTTTCACGGAATTAGCTTGTCGTGATATGTGTGAATCTATCTAGCATCATCTTGAACACATCATCTCACCGGAGTTCAACCGACATCGTGAGGCAAAAGGAGAATACATGAGTAGGTCGCTTAGTTCGATCGTTGATTATTGTCGCACGGGCTAGTCAATATGGAGATACGATCCGTCGTGAAAGATTGATCGAACGTAATCACAGAATGGTAAGAACCTGGTCGTAAGGAGTTACGAACTGGTCGTGGCCAATTACAACCTGGTCGTATAGAGATACGAACTGGTCGTAAGTGATGAGGACCTGATCATAGATCATATTACATCAAAGTTCGTCCGATATTTTCTATGTGTATTTGGGAATCGTTATGTGCTGCTAGGTACCGCTAACGACTGGTGATCGAAAAAGAGTTTCCGAGTCATAACCGATTACACATGAACCTGTGGGGTCGCACACTTAAAGGGCTAGGATCTGTTTTGGATGGTGATCCGAATTCGTATAGGCCACGAGTTCCTAATGGGCCTCCAGGTCGAGACCCATCATGGATGCCTATATAAAGAGGGGCGGTGGCATGGGGTGAGAGAGAGGATGATCTTTTGGAAGAACTCCCGAAACCCTAATAGCCACGCCTTCTCAACCACGCTGCCGGTGCTAGCACTCCAGCGCGTGGTGATCCTGCCCCGTATGTGTGGATACCTCGGAGGTGTTGTTGTGAAGCATCAGCACTAGGACGATCCGCGACTTGTGTCGATCACCGGAATCGGAGGAGCAGACGCGCAGTGAGTATGACCACTCGGAGGAGCAGACGCGCGGCGAGTACGACCACTCGAAGGAAGATACGAGTCGTGAGTACGACTACGACTGTATCAACTCGCTACAACGACTCTACTTCCGCTATGAGTCGGCGCGTCCAGCAATAATCTCATGATCTATTACTAGCGGTGGTTCCTTGGTTACGCGGTAAAATTTTTGTTTGTGCTATCGTAGCATTGACGCGTTCCCCAACACGTGTTTGCTCCACGATAGCATGCAGACAAAGGTCGTAGCGTGTGGTTGAGTAATTTGTGTGCTACAGGTTGCCGTATAGAGATGGTGGTTGGCTGCATCAATTGCTAGGTTGCACGGGCTAGTTATCCATAATCCTATGTCATAAAGATCGGGACAACCCCGCCCCGCATCAGCAAGAGTACCATGTTAGTCGTGACATTAATTGGGTTGTAGACATGGATAGTAGTTGTTTCCTTGACTTATTGAAAGATCTTGACGATGAGGTGCAACATGGAAGCAACCAAACACTTACTATCACCATTTGGAATAGAAACTGCAGTAGATATTTTGAGATTCCTTCTGACTCAGCTTTGCTTGATGCGTTTGACATGTACTGGGACATGAGGTGGCTACCACTACTTGTTAGTGTATCTGGTTCCAATGCATGTAGGTAGCCAAGCACTAGCAACTTGTCTTGTATCCAGCAAGCCACCTCCTCGCAAAAGACATTGCCATCTGCCCTTGATTTCCCAACACAAGAAAGCACAGCTTGCCAGGACAATGAGCCAGGACCTTGCAAACCTATTGCTGATGTGGACAAATGGGGTGAGGATGACCAAGAAGAGTATGTGGGTGTGGATGATGAGAGGCTTCAGTACAAAGACTTGATGTCAGGTGATGATGCCTCAGACTTTAAGTATGTGCCAGTGTAACATCCCAACTTTTTGACCTTTGAAAATCTTTTATTTAGTTGCTAGTTGAAAATCCCACAATTTGCATTTTATTTGAATTTAAATTTAAAATCTTAATATAGACTTTCATGACAAAATAATTTATTAGGGCTAATCCCAATATTAATAATTGCCAAAATTATTTTATTTGAATTCTATGTGCTTGGATATATTTTCTAGAATTTTCTGGAATTTTCCAAGTCCATTTGCTAATTTCTATTTGCTATTTGCATTTTTGGATTTTCTAAAAAAAGAGAAATCAATTTAAAACCCTTTTTGGGTGCGCGACGCGTGCCCCTCATTTCGGTCGGACGCCCGCGCTCAACCCCACCTTCCTTCGCTGGATGAACGCCGCGTGGCCTCGCCACGATCTCGCCGCCAGGCTCTCACTGCCGCTACAGTGGGGCCGCCACAGGTCGCCTTCTCGCGCTTTCTTGTTCTCGCGCTGCTGTCGTCTCGCTTTATCGCTCACGGAAGTTTCGTCCGACAAAACATATTCTGTTGAGATTTCTTCGCGCCGACCCCACCAAATCCCGACCTTCTGTCTACCTATCTATTCCCAACCGAATCAAACTCCGAATCTCTTTCAATCTCCTAGAATCAAGGAATTTGAAACCACGGCCGTTTCAGACTCGATTTAGGGTTTTCCAATTCCAGCGTTCCCCGGGCCTATAAATACCCCCCTAGGATCGCCTAGTCCCCCGCAACCCAGAGCCGCCACCCTCGTCTCCCCGATCGCTCTAGCGCCGTCGCAATCCAAGCTTTAGGGTTTTCGGCCGAGCTTCTTCTCCGGCGAATTGTGCAGCCATTGTCGTCACCCTTGCCCCGCAGTCTACACCATTGTGATCACCAAGGTCCGAGCTACCTCGTGCGCCCCTCCTCGTCGCCGGAGCACCGCCAGAGCACCCGTCCGACAAAATCCGAAGCTCCACCGCCACTTCTTCCTCACCGCCGATCGCCACGGTCATTGCCAGCCACTGGTAAGGGCACCAATAGGTGCGCAATAGCGCCAGCAACCCACTGGTACCCTCCACCGCCAGCGAGTCACTGCCAATCGCCGGTGACCATCGGGTCCCGAGCGCCGCCCTTGCCGTCGTGTCTTCGTCAGCGCCACCGCAACCGCCACGTCAGCTTCTGTGCTTGTGTGGCATCCACGTGGAGCCCAATCAGCGCCAGCACACGCGCATGTGGTCCAAATTAATTAAAAATCCAAATTAGGGTTTTATTTGATTTCCAATCTTCTAAAGCTCATAACTTTTGCATCCGACCTCTAATTGAGCCCATTCAAATTTTTAAATTCATATAAAATCAAGATCTATTTATTGGTAAATTTTATTTGATTTTTGGAGTTTGTTTTGTCTCTGTTATTTATTTGTTTTTTTGTTTCTTTTGTCTCGGTTGCGAGTAGACGTCGATACTTGGGGAAATTTTAGAGAAGAAGGAGCACCTCAAGATCAAGACCAGTACCTAGACCTATTCCAAGGCAAGTTATACCTTTGATCATGTTGCACCCAGTTTTCAAATTATCTTGTTTCAAATTATTGCATTCCGGTTTAAATATTCATTTAAATACTTTTGGGTATAGTTATTATTCTAAATTGTTATATCCACCTTATCTATCGTATGCCATAATCTTTTGTCACTCTAGGTTGGTTCATTACTAGTTGGTATTATCGTAGCACCAACGTGGGTTGGTTAGATACGAGTAGATTGCTTAGCCATGCCACGAGTCATCATTTCATGTGAGTTGCAAATATAAACTTGACTAAGTGATTATAGAACTTTGTGATGAAACTGTGTGTGTTGTGAGCTATTACTCGTTGATGGCATGTGTTGCACTTAATCAACAGGGTGGGAAAAGATTTGGACTGAGGCAAGTGGTGGATCTGTGTGAATGGTGGAGCTGTGTGCTTATTAAACTTTGTGATTTGGGTTAAAACTGGAAGTCTTGCCTTGGTCAATTAAGGACTTAACTTTGTGCGCCATTGAACTGGACCTTACTGTACGACCACATGCCTAGTATGGGCTGGGCCTAACTTAGTAAGTTATGAAGTCTTGACATTGACAACTTAGGTTGTATTTAATCTGGGTGATGGCCTGGAGGTGTGATATGTCACATCGCGGAACGGTTCACTGCATCCCTGTCCAACGATGTGTGTCGTAACCAAATGCTGTGTGTATCGGTTGGCCGGCAGAAAAGCACATCGGGAGTGTCATTTCTTGAGATGAAGTCTCTGAAAGGTTTTGTTATGGTCAGTGCTAGCTACACTGATTGTATCGTGTGGGTAAAGTGTACAACCTCTGCAGAGTGTTAAATTAATCTATTCGAATAGCCGCGTCCTCGGATATGGAGATGCTCGGGGATTTCACACGAGGGGTAGATTTTTATAAAACAAATGGGAAGGGTCAGCTGTGTGAGGTAACTTGTGCAGCTGTGTGAATAACCTGATTAGACTGTGTGTCCTTTGTGAAATCAAATATTAAATTAATATTCTTTAATTATTTTCAATTATGTTTTCAATCTATTAATTGTATTCAATTGCAAATGTTGCATTTCTGTAAAAGAACCACAGAAGTCATTCCTTTGGAATAAGCCATCATGTATAATTGCATTCTGTGGTATGACTTGCTAGTATGGTTGTGTACTCACTCTTGCTAAACAAATCAACAAAAGTGGAGGAGTTGTCACCAGCTTTTGAAGAGGAATTCTACGAAGGTTGATCGTTAGGGTCTCGATCCCAGTCAGTTACCTGTGGTAAATTGATGGGAGCCCACTGGAGTTTACTTTGTTTCCGCTGCAGTTTATTTCATTATTGTCAGCCTCGCGTGGCTTAATAACTGTAAAACTCGACCCTTAGGTCACAACAGTTATTTGTTATTCAAATTTCTCATTTATTTAATATTTCTTTGTATGGAGTTCATATTTCATCAATGTTGACACTGTGTGTACTAGCGTGATCCTGGACTAGTGCAGAATACACAGAGGGTCCAGATTTGCATATTTGGGTTCCGACAGCCAGGGTCTGATGATGATCAATGCGAGGATGAGTCTTCAGTTGATGATGAGGCTGGTTGTCAGTCTAATGTGCATGTAACTAACATAGAGAATCCTAACATAGACGTTAGATTTACTTTTGAGGATGGTCAATGCTTTAAGAGGTGTATAAGGCAATATGCAATACTTAATGAGGTTGAAATTACAGCTACCTAAAATCAGGCATCCAGGTACAAATCAAATTGCGAGGCCAAGAAGTGCAAGTGGAGGATACATGCGTCAAGATTTCATCAAAGTCCTCAATGGAAAGAGTAGACCTGCCTTACAAAATATTATGTGGTCATAATTTCACAGGTGAGGTTGGTGGCACCTGTAAGGACTTGACTACTTAGAGGTATACAGTTGATATGAATGCTAAGGAATGTAGCTACATGGAGTAGCAGCTCACTAGACTGCCCTGCACACATGCTATTTGTGTCATCTTGTTCAAGAGAAATAACTTGATACATATGTACATGAATACTATAGTGTGGACAAATTCAAGGTGACATATGCAAGTTTGGTGATGCCAATGACAAACAAGAGTTAATGTCCTAGGGTTGACTTAGGATTCATGCTGTGGCCACCTATACTCAAGAGGGCAACAGGAAGCCAAGGAACAGAAGGTACAAAGGCTGTGAGGAAGGAGGTTCTGGCAAAAGGACCACTAGGTGCAAGAGGTGTGGATAGTTTGGGCACATGAAGAAGACATGCAATGAGCCCATTAATGATCCAGATGCTCCTCAACATGCACCCCCTAAAGCAGAAGAGAAAGAGGAGCAAACATGCCAAGCAAATAGTCACTAGCAAGGATGCTTCTCCAATCCTCTGTCTGGAGTTCAACAAAATTCCTGATCCACTAACAAGGAGGTAAATCTTGTAAAGTTCTTACTAATTTGTAGATGTCTATACTGCATTGTAACCTTTCGTTCATCAATAGCTTGAGCAGTCCTCGGAGGCTAGGCAAGTGAATCTGAAGAAGCAAAGTATGTGAAGGATAGTTATGAAAAGAAATACTCTGCAGAGTTGCTCAGCTTTACCCACAAGATACCTCATGCTCGCACTGTCAGATCATAGACACGCAACTTGTTAGCGTGCAACTGAGCTGAGATAACAAAGCTTTTTCACTGCTCAACCTTTCTAGCCTCTACCCGGTAGGTTCTTACTCCATACAGTCCTCGGGAGACTCCACCGGCCGTTACTATGGATCTTTCACCCCGATGATGACGGGACCATACCGTTGTTTAGACTACCGAGTGTCCCTACAGGCCCACTCCTGTCCAACCCCAGTTCCGCGCTGCTCTACCACACAAGAGCACACGTCTTTCCCTGTAGATATTCGATTGGAAGAGCAGTGTACTAAGCCAGGGAGTAATGATCACACCTGTGGTTGAGCGGTTTTCTGTGTCTGTTACTTTGGTATAAGGTTCTTGTCCTTACTAGTCTCCAGTAAGGAAATGGACCAACACCAACTCGTGGTTGTCCACCTACTTGATCTCACCTTTGACTCACTTTTAACACAAGTCTATTGGGTTGCCCAACTTCCTGGACACAACCTTCAACTTCACACCAAAACCATTAGCAAACCGCCAATACTCTCTTTGATTGATAACCACAATTTGGGTGACAAAGCTATTTGCATAGATAATATTTTATGTGGACTTGTCAAGGTCAATATGGCTTACAAGAAATTTTAACCTTGTCAAGGTGAATATAGCCTACAAGTACTAGGTGGGTTTGTATGTAGGGTAATAGGAATTATCTAAACATCATGGCATTCAAAAGTATCATTTCAATATTTAAAGTAATTGACACAAATACAATAACGAAAGTAATATTAAATATATGAATTGTAGGTTCAAAATGATCAAAGAATGTGGTTTGCCTTCTTGCACAAAGTCCTGTAGATCCTGTTCTGGTCTGATGTCTTCTGCAGTTTGGTCTTCAAGATTGTGACCTAACGAGAAGCAAATAATAAAACAACCAAGTAAAATCCGGCTCGACAAGGAATGAGCTGGGAACAACATGCAAGTAAAAATAAACGGAAAAGAAACACAAAGAAGGTAGTGTGGAAGGGTGGGAATTTATTTGGGGTTTAGTTGGACTGAACGAACTGGAGAAATGGAATTCTAGGCTCGAAACGGACGAAATGGATATATAATGTCGAATTATGGGTTTGCGGATGAATAGTGCTAGATAATGAATAGTGATATTTTACTAGTCATAAATGAAAATATGGTGGTGAACAGTAACTAAAGTTAATTTTCATGACAGTGAACAGTAAAATCGATTTTCCGGATGATGACCAGTGTTTTTCGGGTAATGAACAAGAATTAGAATTACCGCGCAAAGGAATGATGAAATCCGAAATGAAATGAATAAAGGCCGGGCCCGCCCGCTTCATCAGGCGGCTTGAGGTTTGATTCTGCCGGGACGAACCGGCCTGCTTGGCCACGCCTGTTAAGGCCCAGCCGTCTGTGCTCAGGCTTGAGCCGCGCGGCCGAAAGTCTCAAGGCCGCCTCGCCGGGCAGCCGACGGCAATTGCGGCGGCGGTGGTTGCCGGCGGCGGCGGGAAGGGTGCAGGGAGCACCACAAAGGCGAGGTGAACCCATTTTGGGGAGTTGCAGGGGCGAAGGAGGTGCGGAGGTGGGGCTGCAATGGCGGAGGCGCACAGCCGGAGCAGGGGACGAAGCTGGCAGCGATGCGGCGGCGCTCCGGCGAGGGTGAAGGGCGGGGGAGTATCAGCGAGGTGAGGGGATCTCAATGGAGGTGGTGGGGTGGCCTGAGGCGCACCGAGGTGGCATGGCGACGGTGGTCGTGGAAGTGGCGGCGGTGGAGCTCGGTGCCGGCGAGCTCCGGTGAGGGAGGAGGTGGGGCGAGGTGGGGGAATGGTTGGCGGCGATATGGCGGAGCTTTTGCCGGAGGTGGGAGGGAAGGGGAGGCGGCGACCACCAAGAGCTCAACGGGAAGAAAGGAGGCGTGGCGGTTTCTTCAATCACGGCACTGGGAAGGAGGGGGTTAGGGGAGGGGTTGGAGGTGGATGTGAGGAGGAGAGCTAGCCCTGGGTGTGGCTTTTATAGCCTGGAGAGGCGGTGGGACCAGTAGGGCGACTGCGGAAGTGAAGGCGAGGTGGCGGCGGGGGAAGATTCGAGGCGGCGCCGAGAGGAAGATGTGGCGGCTGG
This sequence comes from Hsuehochloa calcarea, assembly GCA_036346395.1. Classification (NCBI taxonomy): domain Eukaryota; kingdom Viridiplantae; phylum Streptophyta; class Magnoliopsida; order Poales; family Poaceae; genus Hsuehochloa; species Hsuehochloa calcarea. Next base: position 39,682,055 of record CM070595.1, on the reverse strand, counting down.
GGCGGGCCGGGTGGAGGCGGCGAAGGTAGTGGAGGCTGCGGGCAACGCGAGGTGGCGGTGACGGTAGCGCGGGGAGCGGCAATGACGTCGGCCGAGTGACGCTCGGGCGTAAAGAAGAAGGGAGAAGTAAGAAGAAGCCAGAGGCGGAAGCGCCCGGGAGAAAGGCGCTTTCGGCTGAGAGAAGCGAATTTCCGAAAACGGAAAGCGGGTTTTCGGCTGAAATTTTCGAATACGGAAAGAATTCAAATTTAAACCAAAAGATTCAAAAACTTTCAAATTTCCAGGGCTGTTTCAGCTGCCGATCCATGTACCATGGGTTTGAGCGTGATACAAATTTTGTTTATTACTCTAACTCATAGTTCTACTCCTATATCCCCGTTGCATTATTTACCACATTCCATTCCATGTGCAAAACAGCCGAAGTGCTTCGGGACTTCGGAATTTTGTTTTTAATTCCGGGTCATAGTTGTGCTTTCCCTAAACCCTAAACCCTGATTCAGGTGAGGACGATGGAGCAACGGGCCGTTAGTGCTTCGGGACAGAAGATGGGTGGTGGACCGAGTCGTACGGTCCCATGGTGGCTGTGTGGCGATCCATGTACTACCACTGATGTGAGGTACATATATAATTAGGTGTGATTTCTTTCCAAAAGCTATACCTGCACCTGCAGTCTGGCTACAAGAATTAATGGAACAATTCAGAAGAACGCGAGCAGGGCATGCAGGGAGACGGCCGGGGAAGAAGGGAACTCGAGCGACTTGTGTAGCCTATGGGATCGACTTGTGTAGCAAACCAAGACATCATATATATATAAGTGGAGGTGGTCGTTCACCTCTTCTTCCAATAAATCTGCACCAGCAGATGGAGCACGAGGAGTATTACCCTCGTAGGACTTAAATCTATGATAGGTCAGGTCCATTTACCACTGGGTATCGTCGAGTTTGATTGTCTTGTGACGTCAACCCTTCTTTCCCGCAAAGGAGGAGTTATGATATCATTACCAAATGTCGGGTGTTTTCGCCTGACCTTCGAGTAGTTCGTTGGCCGCCTCGGTTCCTACCAGTAAACATAGAGAAGTTTGATGGTCCATTAAATCCAATCAGAGTTTCTTCAAATTTATACCACCGCAGTTCGAGTAGCAGGAGGAGGAGAGCATCTCATGGCCAACTACATTCCTACTGTACTCGAAGGATCTGCTCGAATGTGGCTGTTAAATCAACCACAAGAGTCGATCTATTCACGGAGCACCTCTACGACCTTCTGCTAGCCAATTTCCAGGGCACTTACAACCGCCCTGGAAAAGATGACGACCTACATAGAATGCGACAAGATTCTTACGCGACACTACATTAATTTATCAAGTATTTCAGTCAGGTTCGCAGTTCAATTCATGATATTTTTTTACTCTTCTACCATAAGGGCATTCAAGCAGAGAGTCTGCAATCAAAAGATCACAGAGGATATTGCTCTAAATCCTCCGACTACCATCGCCGAGCACTTCGAAATAGCCGACTGTTATGCAAGTGCAGCAGAAGCGGTCGAGTGGAATCGCACGATTGAACATGACGATAAGGACACACGAGGAGTGGGCGAAGGTAGCAGGAAGAAAGATACAATGGCTGGAAAATCCAAGAGTAAGACTAAAGGCTAAAAACTTTAAGTCAAAAGCTCTAAGGAGGTCTTCAACGTGAGCGAACAGGAGCCTCGGAGCTCCAAACCATACTTCGACCGAAGCAAAGGTAAACGACCAGAACAGAAGAACGACAAGCCTAGGTTATGTCCTTTTCACAAAAAAGAAAGACACGGGCCAGAATCGCCGAAGTTTTTCAACAAAAACTCGAGGATTACTACTCCAGCAAGGGATCACTTCCTACACTTAAGAGGTGAAACAAACGAGTGGTCAAAAACAGTCGGATGATGAAGAGGATATGTCGTTTCAAGATCTAAAATACACTATCGATCACATCTATGGGGGATCATCAGCATATGAGTCGAAACGACAGCTCAAAGCTGTCGAACATGAGATAAATTCCATCGAATCTCCTCATGTCAATAAAGTACCAAAGTAGTCGAAATCACCATCACTTTTGAGAAAGGTGGTCGTCTAATCCCTTCTACTCGATCTGGTCATTTTTCGATCGTGGTCGAGCCCACCATCAACAACTGTTGAGTCAATCGTGTGTTAGTTGATGGTGGAAGTTTATTAAACATACTAATTACGAGTGCCCTGGACGAAATACAAGTTTCGAGGACAAATATCAAACCAATACAGTACTCATTTTATAGGATCGTATCGGGGTCTTCGGCCAAGCCTATTGGTCAAGTTTCCTTCACGATACGTTTGGCTCACCAAACAATTTCAGAAAGGGGAAAATCTCTTTTGATGTGGTCGATTTCGAGATGTCATATAATGCTATTCTTGGTCGACCAACTCTAGCACGATTCCTAATGGCTACTCATTATGGTTATCAATGTCTTAAGATACCAAGTCCAAAAGGAGTAATCACAGTCCACTGTGATAAAAGGATAGCGCTTACATGTGACCATAAGTCCCTCGAGATGGTTGGCCAAATACCGACTCGAGAAGTAAGCAAAGTGCAACCTTCGCCCAAGTAGTCGAAGTCTAAAATAGCCCCAAAGACGAACGATCAAGTCAAAGAGGTTTCACTAAATACAGAGAAGCCTTCAAAGACAGTTCGCATCGAAGTCGCTCTCGACTCCACATAGGAAGATGCCCTCGTCACCTTCCTCTGAGCAAAAGCAAATGTATTTGCTTGGCAAGCATCCGACATGCCCGGAGTCCCCATGGAGGTGATCGAGTGCAGCCTAGCTCTACGGCCTGACAAGAAGCCCATAAAACAAAAATTTCAGAGATTTGCACCTGATAGACGAAATGCTATTAGATCTGAATTGGACAAGCTAATTAAAGTAGGTTTTATAAAAGAGGTCGACCACCTAAAGTGGTTGGCTAATCCTGTAATGGTTAGGAAGTCTAATGGTAATGACATATGTGTGTAGACTTTATTAATCTAAATAAAGCTTGTTCAAAGGATAATTTCCCCTTCCTCGTATCGATCAGTTAGTAGATTCTACTGCTGGTTGTGAAATGTTGAGTTTCCTATATGCATATTCTGGTTATCATCAGATAAGTATGTGTTTAGATGATGAAAAAAGAACCTCATTTATCACACTATTTGGAATATTTTGTTATATCAAAATGTTATTTGGTTTAAAAAATACTGGTGCTTCCTTCCAACGCTTGATGCAAAAGACATTCCTTCCTCAACTTGGCTGAATTGGGAAGCCTATGTTGATGACCTAGTCGTAAAAACCACACAGCGTCTTGATCATATTTATGACCTGGAGGAAACTTTCGATAACATCAGAAAACACAAGTTGAAACTAAATTATGAGAAGTGTGTGTTCGGAGTCTCTTCAGGAAAGTTGCTTGGAATCCCTGTCTCTGCGCGAGGAATCGAAGCAAACCCTGAAAAGATAAGGGTCATTGAACAAATGCGCCCCCTGACCACAAACAAAGAAGTCAAAAAATTCACAAGATGCATGTCGGCTTTAAGTCGTTTCATCGCATGACTAGGAGAAAAATGACTTACTTTCTTTAAACTTCTGAGACAACACAAGGGTTGCGAGTGGTCAGAGGAGGTAAACAAAGCCTTCGAGGATGTCAAGAGATATCTTATGAGTACCCCTATTCTGGTTTCTCCTAAACGATAAAAACATTCTTAATGTAGCTAGCTTCTACGCCACAAGCAGTAAGCGCAGTACTGGTCGCTAAACGTGAAAACATTCAACGCCCAGTTTACTATGTTAGTGAAGTTTTACATGGGTCTAAGGAGCGTTACCCTCAGGTACAAAAACTTCTATATGCCTTCCTCATATCTTTGAGGAAACTAGGGTATTATTTCCAGGTACACAAGTTAATCGTTTCCCTTAGGAGATGTCCTCCAGAACAGGGAAGCAGCAGAGCGCATGGCAAATTGGTCGGTTGAACTTGGGGAGTTCGACCTCCATTTCGTGTCTCGAACGGTCATTAAATCCCAGATTTTGGCAGACTTTGTTGCCGAATGGACAAATCCTGAACCAGTGGACAATGTACTTTGATAGGTCACTTACGCTAAGTGGCTTAGGGGCTGATGTGGTCTTGGTATCTCCTACAAGAGAAATCTTAAAATATGCTATTCAATTAAACTTTTCTACTACTAACAATGTGGGCATAATATGAAGGTTTTTTGGCTGGCACTCGAGCAGCGAAAGTGCTCAGGATTCCACGACTACTTGTGAGAGGAGACTCTCAACTGGTTGTGAATCAGTAAAAAAAAGAGTACCAATGCTCTAATTTGACCATGTCTTAGTACTTATCGGAAGTTAGGAAGCTTGAAAAATATTTTTTCTGTTTCGAGGTACAATATATCCCTCGAAAGGATAATTTTTTCACTGACCAGTTAGCTCGAATAGCTTCTTCCCGATCACAAGTACCACAATGAGTCTTCTTGGAACAGCTCCAGAAGCCGCCCTAGGTCGAAACACCAGGGACTTGTCCTATTGAAACAGCCTCCCTAGAATACAATGATACTTGGATGAATCCCATCTACGAGTATCTTCAGAAGGGTATTGTACCTAGTAACGATCTTGAGGCTGATCGTTTATCACGTAAAACAAATATATATATACTTTGGTCAAAGGAGTCCTCTACTAATGAGGTACTCATGGGTTCTCATGCGATGCATATCGCAAAAAAATAAAGATCAGATGTACTTCAAGGAATACATGGAGGCATCTATGGGACCCCTGCTTCCTACAGAACACTGATCGGAGAAGCCTTTCGATAAGGTTTCTACTGGTCAATAGTCGTCCATGATGCTAAAGAGCTCGTTAAAAAGTATGTACAATGCCAGTTTCATAGTAGGCAAATACACTAATCAGCTCATGTTAGTGCCCTGAAAGTTTAATTGAATGACATACTTTAAGGTCTCTCCAGTAGGAGATTTCAGGACCACCCCAGCCCCTGAGCCACTTAAAGTAAGTGACCCGTCAAAGTACATCGTCCACTGGTCGTGGGTATTGTACTGAGGATCCTGAACAGGTTCAGGATTTGTCCATTCGACGATAAAGTCTACCAAGATCCATGATTTAATGGTCGTTCGGGACATGAAATGAAGGTCGAACTCCCCAAGTTCTACTGAGCATTTTGCCATGCGTCCCGTTGCTTCCCTGTTCTAGAGGACCACTCCTAAGGAAAACTCAGACGACACAATTATCTTTTGCGCTTGGAAATAATGCTGCAGTTTCTTCGAAGACATGAGGAGGGTATAAAGAAGTTTTTAGACCTAAGGGTAGCGCTCCTTAGGCCCATGTAAAACTTCACTTTTGTAGTAAACTGGTCGTTGGACGTTTTTACGCTCTACGACCAGTACTACGCTCACTGCATGTGGCGTGACAGCTTGGTAAATTACGAGCGTCACTTCTAGCTTCGGAGAAACGAAAACAGGAGCACTCGTAAGATAGCTATTGATATCCTCAAAGGCAGCGTTTGCCTCTTCTGACTACTCGAAGCCCTCGTGCTTCCTTAGAAGTTTGAAGAAAGGTAGTCATTTTTCTTCCAACTGTGCGATGAAACAACTTAAACCCACCATGCAACCTGTGAGTTTCTAGACTTCTTTCTTCATGGTCGGAGGGCGCATTTGCACGATGACCTTTATCTTTTCGGGATTTGCTTCGATTCCTCGTACAGAGACAAGGAATCCAAGCAACTTTCCTGAAGAGATTCCGAACACATATTTCTCAGGATTGAGTTTCAGACGGTGTTTTCTGAGTTTGTCGAATGTTGCTTGTAAGTCAGAAATATGATTAAGCCACTTGATGTTTTTTACAACTAGATCGTCAACATAGGTTTCCAAATCGGGACACTTACCTTTGCCTCGATGGGGATATTGCTTGGAACTTCGTGGTTCCTTGTCGCTTACGACCAAGACCTCCTTAGAACTGTTGGCTTGAGTTTTTTTGCCCCTTCACCATGTTCTTGGATTTCTTAGCATTTTTATCATTCTTGCTCCTTCCACCTGCTTCTTGATCGATGGTTTTATTCCACTCAACTGCTTCTGCAGTAGTCACATATCGATCGACCATCTCGAAGAGTTCAGCGATGGTAACCGAAGGATTTAAAGCGGTGTCCTCTGTAATTCTTCTGTTGCGGACTCCCTGCTTGAAGGCTCTGATAACAGATGAGTCAGAAACCTCAAGAATTGAATTCCGAACCTGACTGAAGTGCCTGATGAATTGACGTAAAGTCTCGTGGTCGTTTTGTCTTATCCTATGCATGTCGTCCTCCTTTCCAGGGCGATTGTAAGTACCCTGGAAGTTAGCCAGCAGAAGATCACAAAGGTGTTGCCACGAGTAGATCGACTCGAGTGGTTAGTTTAGCAACTACGATCGAGCGGACCCTTCGAGCACAGTCGGAAGGTAATTCGTCATGACACGCTTTCCTCCCCCTGCTGCTCGGACAGCGGTCATGTAGATTTAGAGGAACTTGATGAGATTCTGAGACCCATCTAATTTCTCCATGTTCACTGGCCGAAACTGCGGCGGCCAGCGAACTACTCGGAGGTCAGGCGAGAATGCCCTACATCCGGTAATTACTTCTTAACGTATCCTTTGCAGAAAAGAAGGGTTGTCATCATTAGGTGATCGTACACGACGATACCTGGCAGTGGGTGAACCTGACTTATGATATGTCTTGATTCTACGAGGGTAATACTCCTCGTATCTCGTCTGCTGTTGCAGACCTCTATGTCGAAGTAGTGAACGATCACCTCTCCTGAGAGCTTGTTTATCTTCAGGCGTTCGAATAACCTTTCTCCAGTTAGGAGAACAACATACCCTATTGTCGCGTTGATCTCCGTGCGGTGAGTTGTTCGAACGGCTAGAAGCTGATGGAGTCGTACCGCTACGACTTCTGAAATGATGACAACGAGGGTGCTCGAGTCTGGTCATCATGCTTCGAAGTCTTCGTGCGATCTCTTGCGCGAAGAGGTTGTAGCCAGGCGCTCGGGCAAGCTCTCGAGTTGGGTTCTCGAGTAGATCGTTGATATGTTGGAGTTCCTGAGCTTCCTCTGATTGATACTGAAAGCGGTCGGGCAGATTTCTCTAAGCTGTTATTATTCTGTCAAGTTGTATCGGGATCATCCATGTCTGATCCTTGAGTTTGCCTCAATGAAGTGTGATTATCTCAAGGATTTATCGCACTCTCATCAGAGTGTTGACCCTGTTCATCACCGGAGGTGTTCTTACCATTGCCACAAGGGGTCGCAATGTGTGATCGTCGTCGGGGAGTGTCCCCAGTCCTATCTCTAGGAGAGTGATCATCACCTGAGGGAAGGACGAAGACCTCCCGTTGATGACCTCCACCTGCGCTCGAGGCCTCCTCGCTTGAAGAGTAGTCAAAAGATACTGTCTGATGACTTGGAGCAAACCCCTCCACGAATGGGGATTCCAGGTTATAACCGTCTCCGTCCGCAAATGAGCCCTGCGATGGGATGGTTGAACTTGGAGGAAAAGCAAGTTCGATCCCATCCTCTGTGGGGCTAATCGGAGAGACAGTACCACTAGGTGCTGATGAAGCTCCGGACTGATGGCTTCGAGGACTTGCCGTGCCAGGTTGGACTGCCTTAGGCGGACTTGAACATTTGTAGGAGGCCTCGCCATGTCCTGGGTCTGCCTCGGAGCAGTCCTGATTGTGGTCGGATTAACTCTTGCCCTTTGAGGAAGTTGGCTCCTCATTTGGACGTAACGTTGTGGAGGATAAGGATCCCTCCTCAACTCCATCAGTGGTATGGTCTCCTGGAGAATGATCTCTGAAGGCGACATCACCATCGGATGATACAATACTCGGCTCGTAGTCGAAGCCGACATCTATGTCGATATCTGCGTAATCAGCCAAGTCGAACCAGTTCTCTTCATTCCACTCTCCTACCATGGAAGCATTAGAGTTCGGAGAAAATGAAGGAAGTATAATGACCAGAAGAGCCCCACGGATGGTGCCAACTGTCGGTGCTTTAGAACCGAACTTACGTAATGATTGTTTGATTCGGTGGATCTCTAAGACTCAAATCACGCAGAGAGAATGACATAGAGATTTTTATACAGGTTCGAGCCTTCTCCGGAGAGAATAACAACCCTACTCCTGTGTGGCTATATTGAGTATGCTGGTTATAGATCAAGAGAAAGACTGAAATGCAATGTATTGTGCTCCTGATTATGTCTTTCTTCCTCTTTCTTTTTTTCTTCTCTGCCTTCTAGTGATTCCTCCTTTTATAACGTACTTGAAGTGGGCGATAATTTCTCCAGCCCAAAGAGCGTATCAATGCTTCAGATGATTGCGCGGTCACCGGAGATTACTATTGGAGAAGTAACGTTCCCACGTCGTCAGACAGTTATCATCAGGACAGAGAGATTAATCATGCAGTTATTCTGGAGAATAATAGCGTATACTGACTGTTTAGATGCCCTAATCAATTGGGCTTACTTGTATGTAAGCTCGATCGATTATAGGGTGGTCGTAGCTGACCTGGTCGTAGAAGAACTTACAACCATAAGGTGATCGTAGAAGAACTTATGATCATATGCTAGTCGTAGAAGAACTTACAACTATGGGGTGGTCGTAGCTGATCTGGTCATAGAAAGACTTACGACCATGAGATAATCGTAGAAGAACTTACGATCATGAGATAGTCGTAAAAGATCTTACGACTACAGCTTCTCCCTTATGAACATTAAGGGGTATACTCAAGAACCATATAATGGCGTTATTATCCATAATAAGGATTATAGATAAATAATTAAATGAGGATTTCTAGATCCTCGTCAACCATTTAGTCCTGGTTTTCAAGATCCATCCCTTGTACTGGGGCTTCCAACTCTCCACCCTCGTCAGCAAAGCCCACTAGCTTGCCTAACTGAAGGTGCTCATTCCACAGGGTCTTTATCGACAACATCAGCAACTCTGGGACCACCTTCGGCCATTGTGTGCACCACGCTATGGGTGGAGTCCCCGACTTCTTCTTCGGTATCACCACCCTTCTTGTTCAGCCGCTAATGCAGTAGTGGGCTTAGCATATGCCTAAGCTAGAAGGACCAAATCCCACCGTTCATCCCTCTCCATGCGTACATATGACTGCCATGACCTTATTCCCTTGAGCTGCACTAACTCCCAATATCTACCCCTGTGTTGCTCGGGGGCAAGGCAACTCAATCTCAGATCATACACAGCATGGTCCAAATCAAATGAGTGAAAACAACCACCGCATCACAGCGCTCCATGTACACTGCTCTGGTTTTGTTAGGGGCATGGTCGCCGATTGAAAATAACACGAATCAATCCCCTCAGGACCCTTAAGAATAGTCCACCGACCGTAGTAAATTTTGAAGTTGGCGACGTCTTACATATTTGACATACCGCATTATAAACAAGATTTCCACAATTAACAACGTATCTAAAACTAAACTACCCACCCAAAAAGATTATGTACAACATACTACACTACGTAATAGTACATCTAAAACTATGTAATCCATTCGGTTAAAAAATTACATGAATGGCAGGTGACCGGACGGCAACGTTTCGCTAGCTTCTCTCCTCCTCTCCCCGTCCTCTCTCCCTCCCTCCCCTCTCTCTTTTTTCTAAATAAAAGTGAGTTTTTCCCGAATTTTAGAGTTTCGATGATCTTTTAAAGGGGCGATTGTGTCGTCATTTGGAATAATGATAAGGACTTATGGAATCCCTATCGTCATTTAAAATGACGGTTTTTCATATGTTAATATTTCTTAAAAAAATTAGGATCTTTATCGCCAATTCAACTAGCGACAGAAGCCTCTCTGTACTGTTGAGCCCCAATCACCTGTTCATAGGTCCCTAGTTTTGTAATTTGTTTTCTTGATCATTTATTTGTGTAATTATCTTTTAAATTAATATTATTAAAAAAACAGAAATAATACGTAGCTTGATCTGCTAAATGGGCTGGCCTAGGCCTTCCTAGTATTCTGATCGATCGTGATTATAATATATGTACTGAGCAGGGCATCAAACCAAACCAAATCAAATCAAATCCGACGGAGGGGCTAGCTGATGCTGGTTCTGAGCAGATGAATCGTATTATTTTCTCAGCCTGGTCTGCAGGCAGGTGTTGTTGCAAAATCTCGACCGACTCCCATGAGAATTCATTCTATTTCTGCCCCCAACGTAACTCCCAAAAGCTTTGAGCTAACTCAATATTGCATATCAAACGAACAAACTCAAAATCTCATAATCAAATAAAACCAATCATTTTAAACCTAAGTATATATGAGGCATAGCATGAACGAAAAAAAAAGGACTCATCTGGCCAAATCCATGAAACCAAAGCATGGTGAATTGCTCGAAAACACAAAGTTTATAATGTGGACCAAATTTCATAACCATCAAGTTGCCTTGATAAGCCGTCAATTCAAAACCAACCAAAGTGGACCCAAATGAGCGATTTACACCGAGGTAAAAATAGCCAACAAGATTACAAGATCTAAACCGAAGAAGCCAAGCAACAACTACTAGTTGTAAGTTGTAGCATTACAAATTAGGGCCACAACTCAAATGTCCACGATCAATTAGAATGTATCCAGATTCATGATTTTTACAATGGCAAGAACCAAGATAGCCAAAAAGCTCATCAGATTGAATTCCGAAATAAACAACAAAAAAAGGGTCCAAAATACATGAGTGTTATAGCATGCATATCAGCTTGGAAATTAAACTCCATTCATATTTTTCAACCACAGCATTGTGTTTGCTCATCAGTCGTCACGGAGAAGAATGAACATGGTCAGCTATTCTAAGCTGCAATTCTGATATCTGAGTTCAGCAATTTATTCTATAGCATACATAGTGCAAAGAATGAGACAAATTATTAGCACTGTCAAGTTATCGAGGAACATGCTAGTTTACAATTTTCCAGGTACCTTAGAACTACTGATTCGGCTGCAAACTGTGTGGCCATGTTGTCATATATGGTAGCACGATCACTCTAGTCAGCGGAGAAATAGGGCGAACAGAAAATCACACTTGAAGATGCAACATGATGATAGCAACTCGTCCTACAACTTTTGGTGATTTGGTGAAGGGTGATTGGCACCAATCTTGCTGGTCCATGTGGCAACACACACCTAGGCCAGTAAGCCTGGGAAATCCTTGCGACAACATGGAAGGTAGTGTTTGTCTGCACAATGTAAGCATGCGGTTAACAGGATGAGGGATTTTACACCATCAGGAAATGGTATAGACAGATAGAGACTATTGTTGGTGTCTTTGAGCAGCAAAGAGGTTGAGGCGCCTCCCTTGGGTCTTGTTCGCCATACTCCTCCTGCTGCTTCTCAAAGGGGTGAGATGGAAGCGCAGCGTCCCAGTATCTAGGGTGGCAGGTGATGAATAGTGGACACTGCGGCTGCGGCCGAGCCAGTAGAGTCTCTTCATTAGAGAGTCGCGGCGCACATTGTGCACATCGGCATGGATAGAATCGGGCAATGATATCTCAGAATCCATCCCTGCGGAGGACACAGAGTGACTCCCGTTGATCCGGATTCCGACACGACCTTGCGCCCCCTCGGACCCCCTCCTCCTTGTGTCCTCCTCCTCTCGGCCGTACCTCCAAGACTCGGACAAGGATCTCTTGAGGAGGATATGGGCAGGCTTGTTGACGAAGCCCCTGAGCGGTTTGGCAACCCTGTGATCCCAGACTTGATTCCAGCTGAGTGAGGCCTTGTTCCTCCTCCTGTCAAGAACCAGCTGAGCAGCACTAGGAGGAGGGGCAGCAGCAGCAGCTGAGCCGTCCCAGGACTGGCGGGAGGGCAGCCAGGAGTCGCTGCCGGTGTCGCAGCAGACGATCCAGTCGCAGGACTGACGGAGAGAGCGCTTGCGCTGCAAGGGTGGATCTCCTCCTGCTTGGGGTAGAGATGGGGGATCTTGTTGTCGGTCGCTGTGGATGTGGACTCCAATATGGTCAGCGGCGCTGGTGCTGCCATCGGCCATGTCGTCGAGCTGGAAGAGGTAGAGGAGCGTGGTTCTTGTTGGCCTGGGATTTGTGAAGCGAATGTCGGTTTCGGTTTCGGTGGTGATTTCTGATGCAGCGGCGGGGGCGGGGGCGGGGCGGGGGGGGGCGGAAGAAGGAGCGGAAGGGGAAGGGAGATTTGCGGCGGAGAGCCTCTCGAGGAGGCAGGCGGAGCAGAAGCCGGTGAAGGGAGGCTGGGTGGGGTGCTTGGGGCACCTCGACAGATCGCCATTGGGATTCATGGAGGAAGCTCCTCCTCCTCCTCCTCCTCGAAATCCAATCCAATCCAATCCAACCCAACCCAAGCGGAGACTGGCGAATTGGAGCGGGCTGCAAGAGAGAGAGAGAGAGAGACGATAGATGCAAGGAGAAGGATTTGGAATTGGTGAGGTTTGACCGGGGATGGGAAGGGTTTTGACCGGCCGGGGACGACGAGGTGAGGTGGGGAATGGAATCGAACGGGGAACTGGAGAGAGAGAGACGAAGATGGAGAGAGGGAGCCGTTGGCTTGGCTTGGCTTGGCTTGGCTTGTTTCGAGTCGACCTCACTGCCAAGTGGCCCCCACCCAATCAGTCCAAATCAGACTTTTTTTTAATAAATAATAGTACTGTTTTAATAAAGAGTTACAAAAATAAATAGTCGATTTTTTTAAAAAAAATATATTACTGTCACCACAAATGGTGATATGATCAAATCATCATTTCAAATGGCGACAGGGTCCTGTCACCCACAAATGGTGTAGTGTCTTGTAGTACATTATTTTAGTTGTGTGTAGTTTAGTTTTGGATATGTTGTTAATCGTGTATATTTTTTGTGCAATAATTGAATTAATTAGATAGTTTTAGATGTATTACCATATGGTGTAGTGTCGTGTAGTACATCATTTTAGTTGTGTAGTTTAGTTTCGGACATGTCGTTAATCGTATAGTTTTTTTTTTGTGCAACAATTGAATTAATTAGATAGCTTTAGATGTATTTATTGGGAAAGATGGGCCGGTTGCTGGGTTGCGGCCCAAGGGTAAGAGGGAAAAATGTAAGGTTTGAATATTTAATATGTTATTCAAAATAAATCTGATTTGAATTTGGATTCAAATTCTGAAATGGTTTTGCACACAGTTAAAATTTTAGATTTTTGCAAATCTGAATTTTTGAGGCAAGGAAATTGCTTTAAAAATTTAAATTGCAAGGCAAAGCTTTTGGAATTTTTGAAATGCAACCAAAGTTTTTAAAATTTATGAAATTTTAAATTGGAGCCAAATTTGAGCCGTTGCATACTGCTTCTTAAGATTAATTGTTACGAAACCAAGTAGATATTTGTGGGAGAATTAGAGGGGCCAGTTTTTGAGGAAGAAGATTAATTTGGGATACATTGCAATTGGAAGAGTCAAGTAATAATCAGAGAAAGGAGTTTGGGGGAGAAGACTGAGAGCCAGCTAGCCTTTAATATCTTGAGAGACACGATTGTGTTAGGGGGAAAGGAAATAAGGGAGATTCAGAAAATAATGTGACATCCATTGCGACATGTACAGTAGAATGGTCCTAAGCTCATGAGCATATCAACCACATCGCGAACTCGGTGATCCATATGATGTAACAACTGGTAAATGTATGGTTGTTTTCGAAATAATGTGACACTACCCCATTCTATAACTATAATAGCATGGCCACAAATTCCATTCTCTGGAATTTCAAATGGCTACCAAGACCATAGCAGTGGGACTTGGGAATGAACATGCTTTTCAGGACCAACCGAAACGGAGGCAGATCGAAGACTACTCTTACTTATCTTAGCTATCTACATTGCAACTATAGGAAGATGTATCAGCAGATCCAACAGTGCAGTTAAAATTGCTGATTGGGGAAGATTTACGACAGCACAAAACTGCTTAATTCCAAAAGGACCTCCCAAATTTGACACACAGTGAAAGCATCCAAATTGTCAAGGACAAATACTGTTGAATACATCCCCAGAATACATCGTCAATTTCACCAAGAGCATATGCAGGGGATTGATTTTCTGCTCACTGGGAAAACAACCTCCTTTTTCTTCTCTGTTTTAGGTTTCCTAGTCTTCTTCCTGTTCGTCCGGTTACCACAGCAGCAACAGAAAAAAGGCACCACTTTGGCCAACAGTTGCAAGTCCTTGATGGTGGCTTCTTTGATTTGGGGGCATCATAACCATACAATGCCTGCCTTCTAAAGACACACATCCAGTGCCGGCCGACCATCCAAACCTTTCCTGTTGATCTGTACGAAACAAATGTTAGGGAAATTTCATCTAAGTTAACCGACAAAATGTCTCAGAAATATAGTAAACACAACACTAGGGGAAAAAGAGAAACAGCATAGCGAGGAAAAAAGGATGAATCAAATGGGATATGAATTAATAACTGCTAGCCGCAGCGTCATTGCGGAATTGGATATGAATGTACAGATTCAGCAGGCAAGAAATTATCGTTTTATTTTAGGAAGAAACACTATGGAATAAGCATTCAAACTACAGTGAAAAATGTCACACATCAACAGCACATAAATAGGGAAAAGAAGTACGTCACACTGCAACGGTCTGCCAGTTGACGCTTCCAATCATATGGCACAACAACACCATACGGACATGCAAGTGGCATGTGCAAACCCCATGAATTACCTCGAGCTTTAAGGGCCCCATTTAGAACTCCAGACTCTTCCAATTGCATTCCTAACAGCAAAAAAAAAAAAAAAAAAGAACTATTCACATCAAAAGAAATGCTAGAGGAATACAAGATACTTGTATCGGGACTCAAATATGCAAATCTGGATTATCTATGAACAACGCACTAGTTCAGAATCACGCTAGTGCACACAGTATCAATATAGATGAATATCATTCCACACATGGCGAATATAAGAATAAACGACTAATTTGATTAATAAATAACGGTTGTGACTTTATGGTCGAGTTTACACTTATTAAACCACGCAGGGCTAGCACTAAGTAAATAGATGACATCGGAATGGAAACAATTCCAACGGGAACCCATCGACTTGCCACATGCATCCGTCTGAGATCAAGACCTAGCGATCACCCTCCTCGTTAAACTCCTCAAAAGCAGGCGAAAACTCCCCCCACTTCAGCTGAATGATTGCAGCAAGAATGAGTACTCAACAAGTCATACCACATTTTAACAAGTATTTTCGCAAAGCTCGCGAAACCTAATCAATTTCTTTCACATAACCACATGAGTTAAACCACGTAGTAGTACCCCTCCCACTGTTTTTTTATGAAAAATATACCCCTCGTGTGAAATCCTCAAGTATGTCCATGACCACGGGCGGGACTACTCGAATATATTGATTAACACTCTGCAGATGTTGCACTTTACTCACACAATATAACAAGTGTAGCTAGCACCAATCATAACAAAATATTTTCGAAACTTCATCTCGATAATTGAACTCTCCCGATGTGTATACCGTCAGCACCAACCCGTACACAGTGCATTGGGCTGACACACACCGTTGGACCTAGAAACGGCGCACCGCTCATAAATGTAACCCACACAGTAGTTCACACCTCCACCCTGGCACACAGTCTAATCTACTACCTGAGTAGCCAATGTTGAGACTCCGTAACTTACTAAGTTAGGCATGTCCCATATTAACCATGTGGTTGTACAGTTATGACTCAGTTAAATGGCACACAAAGTTAAGTCTTTAATCGACCAAGGAGATGGGGAGAGGGGAAGGCAGCGGCGCGGGATGGGGATCAGAAGATGGAGCATCGCAGGGGGAGGGCAGCGGCGCGGGAGGGGAGACCAGAGAGGAGCGAGAGCAGAGAGGGGAGGTCGGCGGCGCAGGATCAGAGGGAAGCGGCGTACCTCGATTCGACAGAGTAGATGGCAGGAAATCCGCATTTTGGAGGCGACGAGCTCGATTCGGTGGCCGAGATGGTTGGGCGAGCTCGATTTGACGGCGGCGAGGTCGAATAGGCGACGCAAGATGGCCGAAACCCGGGGTGAGCTCGATTCGGTGGCAGAGATGGCGGGGCAAGCTCGATTCGGCGGCGGGGGAGGCCGAACCCCTAGCGCGCCGCGACGAATCAACAATGTGGTCAGGGGGGGCGGTTGGGAGCAATTCCTCTTATCTCCCGCCATGGTGCCTGCCTGCCGCCTCACGCCGTCTCGCCTGGAGCCACCACGCACCGCCGAGGACCGTCTTTAACCGTCTAGCCAGTCCAAGGCGGCCATCCCGCCTAGCTCACCGCCTTGGTGGAAATCACAGCGGCAGAGCTCCGACTCGCGCCTAGGCGAGACTTTTACTACCTTGATTCGAGAATATGATACATTGTACGTAGTTACGGATTAAGTACAAAAGACACTCGAACTCTGTGATAGCAGGTTGCAAAACCGGGTGTAGATATTCTGTGTAGAGACAGAACAGATGCTGTGCGGCAGCATCAGACTCGCTATATTTTGCTACATATAAAACATAAAGTGAAGCGTTATAATTGAAGCTATGTAGAACAGCTTGAAAAAAAAATTAGGCATGGAAAAGTAAACGTACATACTATACTTGTGATCTACTGTAGATAAACCATGCTTTGAGCTTGTAGAACATAGGTAATATGTGAGAAAACGACATTTAGCTTAAGATACATGGAAATGCGAAATACATCATAGGTGTAATAAGAACTCTTAATTCTGTATAAAAAGAGCAGAAACAACTGACATCGGGTGTAGATCCTGCATGCCTATATTCATAAAGATATAAAATGGATCTTTTGAGTGACAACTAAGACAGGTAAGTATGTAGGCAAAGTATGAAACAAATAAATAGATTACGCAATGATATAAATCTTCATATGAAACAGATCTCAAGCGTTATGGATATATAGTACGACAAGCGTATTCATGCATCTATGTAGCACAGTTATGACACAAATAAATCGATAATCTAATGATACGTATTCGCATATGAAGCAGATATGAAGTATTTTGTAGGTATAGTGGAACAAGCTAACTAATGAGATAAAAAATAGTTAGAACAATTTTCAAACATGATAAAAGATCTCTAACCATTAATCGGGAAAGATCATACAAAATCAATTAGCACAAATGTATTACTGCTGCACCAAAAATATAGTAAACAGGCGACATTAAGAAAGCATTCTGAAAGCTCATCATATATGACAAAGATGGAGGCATAGCCAAAAAAATAAAGAACAGCTGATATATCATCTAAAAATATACTCCTACTCAATGAAGAAAAAGGATGTCAAGACTCGTATGAATTACACCAACCATGAAGTTTACCTTCATCAAAACCATAATTTTTGTTGTTTATCATATCATGTGCCTCAATTCTCACTGGTAACGTTGTACTCATCTTCTATGTCGTCTTCATCACTCTGCTCTAGGCCTCGAAAGCTCCCATTGGATTGTTTCTCAGGTTGAGCAGCCTCCACTGCCCCAGATTCAGTATTTATGATTTTCAGCTGCATGCAGCACTCAAGTTCAGTTAAGTTACAATAGATGCAAGCCGCACTATTTTGCTGCGTGAAGCAAGATAGCATCGGGAAAGGGAAAAAGGCATAATGGTGCACTTGCACATCATTACGCAAAGAATATTTTGACTCAGTCATAATGTATTCTAAAACAACACAACTATAGCAGCAGTAACCTCGTCATAGAACACTTGACCGGCCAAACCAATGCTAGCAACTTGCCATTTTGTGTTTCTAGATGCAGAGGGCTGGTCTAAAAAGACCCATAGAAACATGCAACGATAAAATCAGCACAAAAGTATAGTATTTGAAAAATGTCTAAATGTCCCCAGTAAGAAAGGTACGTAACATCCTAATTTTTAAAATTTTAAAAATCTTTTAAATAGTTACTAGTTGAAAAAAAATCCATCATTTGAATTTCTATTAAATTTATTTAAACCTTAATATGGACTTTTAATATCAAAACGATTTAATGTGATTAATCCCAACATCAACAATAGTCAAAACTATTTTATTTGGATTCTATGTGCTTGGATAAAAAAAATTTCAAGTTCATTTGCTATTTTCTAAGTGCTATTTAGATTTTCAGTATTTTCTAAAATAGAAAACCTATTTAAAATCCTCTGGAACAGTGTCGGGCCGAAACCTAACACTATTCTCGCGCGGCCCAGTACTATGCAGCCCAGTTGCCCATGCGCCGCGCCGCTCCACTGACAGGTAGACCCCACCTGTCAGTCTCTCTCTCTCGCCCGCGTGTTCCCGTCCGCATCTGCCGACGTATGGCCTCGATCTACGGCCGAACGCGCTCCCGCGCCCGCGCCTTCCCGTGTTGCTGCCAGGTGGGTCCCATCGCCTTCATCTCCGCAGCGTCGCCTTCCTCCTCGGGCGCTCCCGCTCTCGCCGCAATTGCTGGAGCTCAAGCTCAAAACGACAACGATATTTTTCAACTAAAACTCCGAGTTTTCCGCACCAAATCTCTAACCCTTATCTTCCCGCACCCGAATCCGGTCGAATCAAATCTCAAATCGGTTCCAATCTCTGGGATTTCCGAATTTGATTTCGTATTCAAAACGGACTCAAATTGGAGATTCCTTATCCCGACTCGCCCGAGCCCTATAAATAGCCCCCCTTAGGATCGCCTGGTCCTCCGCAACCCAGAACCACCACCCTCGTCGCCCCGATTGCTCTAGCGCCGCTGCAATAAGCAATTCAGGGTTTTCGGCAGAGCTTCTTCTCCGACGAATTGCGCCGCCGTCGTTACAGCCCTTGCCTCGCCGACTGCACTATTGTGATCAGCATTTGCTTAGGCTACCTCGTGCGCCCCTCCTCGTTGCCGGAGCGTCGCCGGAGTCTCCGTCCGACAAAAGCCGAAGGTCTCCTCTGCTCCGAGCTTGCCGCCGGTCGCCACTGTCGCTCCCAGCTGCCCGTAAGTGCACCCTTGAGTGCGCAATAGCACCAACTATCTCCTGGTATCACTCACCGCCGGTAGATCGCCGCCGTTCGCGGCGACCATCGGGTCCCGAACGTCGCCACCATCGTCATGTCCACGTCCGCGCCACCTCGGCCATGCGTCGACCACAATGCCGCGTGTCATCGGCGTGGCGTCATCGCGCACTGCGTGTGCGTGGCGTGACGGTCCACCACTTCCGGATTCCCATGGCTTGGTGTACTCAGTCCACCGTGAGCTGTGAGACTGACATGTGGTGTGGATTTGTTTTGAATTATGTTTTAAACCGATTATTTGTATTCAATTGCAAATATTGTATTTCTGCAAAATAACAACAAAAGGTATTTCTTTGGAATAAGCCATCATCTATAAATTGCATTATGTGGTATGACTTGCGAGTATGGTTGTGGACTCATACTTGCTATAACAAATCAATAGAAGTAGAGGAGCCATCGCCTGCTTTTGAAGAGGAGTTTTACGAAGGTGTCAATCGTTAGAGTCTTGATCCCAATTAGTTACCTATAGTGAATTGATGGAATTCCGTTGAAGTTTATTTCTATTTCACCGCCCTACCTCCGCCGCTCCGCACCGACCGGCCGGGCGGCGCTGCTCTGCCGGCCGGGCCAATCAGTCTGCTCTGCCGACCGGTCTTGATCCCTTGTTGGTTGCGCGCTCTCTACTCAACTATGCATGGTTCTCCGCCGCACCATCGGATCCCTCGCCCTTCGCCGCGACTAATCGCACGACTTACTTAATTAGAAGCTCAACATCACAACAAGCTTTCGTATTTACTCAAAAGACCACATGTCTACTTATGAAAGGAGCGCAGTTCTCAGCTTTTGCCTAGGAAAAAAAAAAGATGCCCACATGTGGGCTGTGGGTGTTTGGTTTCATTGAAGCTGTATGCCTTGCTTTTGGATGTGATTTAAGATGATGATGGATATGAGTTGAAGTATTATCTCAAAGGATACAAGGAACGGCTGATTCTTGTATTTTCCCTGAATATCTTGTAAGCTTTAAGTATCTTTATACCACTTAAAAGAATGAATTGGTGGCGGTCTGTCCCCTCTCATGCGATGTGAGCCGTTAGATCTATCTTTCTTCGTGAGATGTGAGTTGTTGGAACTCGCTCTTTCTCAGTTTCTCCCGTGCGTATGGTTGGCCACCCATAACCTCCTCTCCACTCCCTCCACACCCCTAACTGCCCAAGCTGGTGCGCAAGAAGCCCAAAGATTCTATCGATATTTCCAAGAACGGGTTGCCGGCGGATCACTTCCATTGTAGGCTAAGCACGACGATGGTTGACAGGATATAATTTTTTTAATCCGTAGCAAAGCACGGGTATTGGACTAGTACTACTTAAAAGAAGAAATTGGTGGTGGTCCGTTCTTCCTCATGCGACGTGAGCCGTTAGATCTATTTTTCTTCGTGAGATGTGAGCCGTTGGATCTCGTTCTTTCTCGGTCCCTCCCGTGCGTACGGTTGGCCACCCATAACCTCCTCTCCACTCCCCCCACACCCCCAACTGCCCAAACGGTGCGCAAGATGCCCAAAGATTCCATCGATCTTTCCAAGAGCGGGTTGCAGGCGGATCACTTGTATTGTAGGCTGAGCACGACGACGGTTGATGAGATATGATTTTTTTTTTTAATCTATAGCAAAACACAGGTATTGGACTAGTATCTTCATGTTTGTGATTATCTTGTTGTCTGTTCCACAGAAAATCACACCCTCCTGTTTGCAAAAATGTTAGCCTTAAGGACAAATGTGAAAGTTTGTTTTGATTACTTGATATATCTTCATGTTTGTGAGTATCTTGTTGTGCAGGTCCACAGAAAATCAGACCCTCCTGTTTGCAAAATCATGGATTTTTCAGAAAGAGAAGTACAAGAAAGATGTGGAGAAAAAAGAGCGGTTAAAAACTAAGGTATAATACCTCCTATGTGAATTTGCTATCTGGTTGTTCATCAGTACTGGAGTTAACTTGGAATGTTTTGTCCAACATCCTGATTGATCCCCTATTCTTTCAAGCTAAAAAGAAAGTAGCAAAAAAAAAATGTGCCGTGTTATTGTAATTATGTGGATCAAAGAATTGTGAACAAACAATTAGCAACCTCTTTTTTTTTATTCCTACAAGCAAGCCGCAGTTATCAGTCTTTGTCTTAATAAAATGCAGATGAACTCACGAATTTCCATAGAAACAATGGCATCTGTGTTCTTTGTAGGGGCATTAATTACTGAAGGGCCTTTCGGTCACAGAGTGAAAATGGCCGGAATTATGTTGGTCTGATATTCTTTTTGAAGCTAGCATCTCTTATTTTCTTCGGTATTCAGGCTCTTGGTTATGTAAGCATTTAATCTCGAAAAAAGTGTTAACTATGTTGTCTCCTACCATGTTGGTAGTACCCTTGCATAATTGTAACGATCCTATTTTTTTGGACCATTAAACGTTTCACAACTGTCTAAGGTGTGCAGTTGTGGAGTAAGAAATAGCATCACAAATAAGCTTTCGATTGCAATAAAAACCAACTTTTATTACACAATATTAAGGCTTAACAGCCGATTTTGACACTGACACGGGCATTCAAGCCCAAAATCAATATATTACAATACAAAAGAATTTCAAAACTATAGGCACGCTTGAGCACAGTCGAGACTTAATAACAATAATCATTGCCATCTGGAGATCATCCAAAACCTTCCTCATTGAGATCTTCAGAGTTTTCCTAGGTTCCCTCTGTAGTTGATTTTGCAAGAATGGGTACACAACCGTACTCAGCAAACCATATGGAAAAGCTATTTAACTACATGCTAGGAGTTCAATGGATTATTTAGGGTTTACTATATCCCGCATATGTGGATGCACTTTGAATTTAAGACAATTTATCTTTAAAATAGTAAAACAATAATAAATATATCATCGGGAGTTTACTCAACAATTGCAATTGCCAACTTAACATCTCAAAATCTCTACTTATGCCTCATGTACTGGAATCACCCATGAACACAGCTTCATTAACCGGAAGCACAGTGTATCCGAATACCATTAATTATACTCTTCAGAGTTACCCAACTTTACCCACAAGATACCTCAAACTCATACTGTCATGCAATATACACGCAACACGTTCGCGTGCGACTGAGTTGAGATAACAAGATATTTTCACTGCTCAGCCTTTCTAGTCTCTACCCGGTAGGTTCATGATCCATACAGCCCTCGAGAGACTACCGGCCAACAGTTGAACTCACGCCCCGATGTTGACAGGTCCATACCGTTGTCTAGACCAGCGAGTGTCCGTTTAGGCTCACTCCTGTCTCATCCGTTTAGGCTCACTCCTGTCTCACCCATGTTTTGCAGCTGCTCTATCACACAAGAGCAGGCGCATGTCTTGTAGATATTCAATCGGGAGAGCAGTGTATCAAGCTAGGTTTAAATCACCAAACCTGTGGTTGAGCGATTTCTGTGTCTGTTACTTGGCACAAGGTTCTTGTCCTTATCTGTCTTACAGTGAGGCAATGGACCAACACCAACTCGTGGTTGTCCACCTCCAGATCTCACCTTCAACTCACTTTTATCAAGTCTATTGGGTTGTCCAACCTCTTTGTCTCAACTCTCAACTCTCCATCAAACCATTGGCGATTAACCAATACTCTTTTTCAGAATTTATAAACACATTTTGTGTTAAAGCTAAATATCTAGTTACCATTTTATGTAACCTAACTTGTCACGGTGAATATGGCCTACAAGAATAAATGGGCTTGTATGTGGGGTGATATGATTTATATAATTTATCATGGCATTCAAATGTATTATTTGAATATTAAAGTAATTGGCACAAATACGGTAATGAAAGTAATAATACAATACAAGAAATATAAACTCAAAATGATCAAAGGAATGCAACTTGCCTCTTTGCATAAAGTCTTCTATTAACTCGTCTTGTCCGGCGTTTCTCTGGAGCCTGGTGGACGAAATCAGGACCTAACACAAAATAAAATAAAATAAAATAAACCAAATAAATACTCGACTCGACGAGGGATGAGCCGGAAACAACAAGCAAGTAAAATACAATTCGGAAACTAATTAAAAGAGAAAGGTGGTGTGGTGATTATGATTTATTTGGAGTTTTTTTGGGCTGAACAGAGTCAAGAATAGGATTCACGGGCTCAAACAGGGCGAAATGGACCTATAATGTTGAATTAGGGTTGGGGTGAACAATCATGGGCTATTTTGGTTTGGGCTTTGGTCAGAAATGGGTTGCACAGTATTGGGTTGGGTTTTAAACAGTATTGGGCCACCTAAATGGGCCAGAGGCCAAAATGGGCTAGGGGCCAAAAGCCAGAGCTGTGCATGGCTCTTGAGCTGGTGCGTGCTCCATGGCACCCGAGCCGGGGAAGGAGAAGCCGCCGGCGCTCCCGACAGCTCCAGCGACTGGTGGCGGCGGGGAGTAGTGCGGCGAGTATCTCCACACCATGTGCAACCCATTTTTGGGTTTAGCGCTGGCGGTAGAGGCTCAGGGATGGGGCGGGGATGGCGCATGGCCGGAGCAGAGGAAGGAGGTGGCGGCGCTACACGCTTGCTCCGGCCAAATTGGCCAGGGCTTGAGCAATAGCAGCCGAAGGGGAGTTCAGGGGTGGCTGTGGTGGGGATTGGGGGCACCGAGTCGTCCTAGCGACGATGACCGTAGGAGGTGCGGCAGTGGAGCTCGATGCCAACGAGATGGCGGCGGGGGTAGGTTGGGAGATGATGGGGGAAAGCTGCGGGGTGGTGAGGTGGTGCTCATGGCGAGGTTGGGAGGGAAAGGGAGAAAAGGGTGCGGCGAATTTACCTTTGGGCTTACCGGGGTGGAAGAGGAGGGTGGCGGAAATCCGAAGGTTTGGTCGGCGCTGGGGGAGAAGGGATGGCTCTGGGTGTTGAGTGAGTAGTGATGATGCTTGGGGCTCGGGATCGGGTACTTTTATAGTTGGACTGAGGCGGTGGGAGCAGTGGAGCGGTGGGAACAGGGAGGCGGTGGGAACAGTGGCGGGGCTAGGTGCGTGCGGCGTGTGGGCACCGAGGTGTGCGGCTGCGCACGAACGGCACTAGGGAAGGGGCAAGGTAGCAGGGTGAGGTGGCGAAGTTGATGGGAGCGAAGGAGACGACGGTGGCGTGGCGTGGGTGGTGCACTGAGGAAGAAAAAACGCCTTCAGGCTTGCGAAAACGGAAAGGAGAAAAGGGAAATTGGAAAAGAGAGGACGCTTTCCGAATTGGGAAAGAAATTCAAAATCCAACCAAAAAGATTTAAAAACTTTTGAAAATCCGAATTTTCGAGCTGTTTCAATAATCGTATGACATTGTCTCCCTATTCTGAATTTTAACTTCAGATCTGAATGACAAAAACATGTCTCCCCTTTCTGCAGTCCACTATTGTCTCACGTTGTGGGGAGAACACAGTAGTCCGATTTAAGGGGAAAACAGTAAGTAATTTCTTCTCTTTTTTTTTGGGGTGCAGTAATACTGAATGTTCTATGATAGAACCTTTTGTTCTGATCTGGGACGCAAGTTTGACTACTACCTCATAACTGCTATATGATCTCGCTTGGACCGACCAGGCTTTTTTGTTTGTTTGTTTGTTTGGATCCATATGGGCATTGGACAGTTTCTTCCAATGCCTAGTTGAAGTTGTCATTTTAAAAAAAAATCATAGAGCCTTTTTGTGGAAGTTTCAAACAGTCCGACAGCGATGTACATTGTGTTCATTACGGAGGACCAGTGGCATGGATGGCTATTGACAAACATAAATTATTGCTCGAAGGAACTAAAAGAGTTGAAGGTGAAAGCTGATGAAATTACCAGACTAATGGAGCGTGGTTACGGGGTGAAGGTGAAGTCGCATTCTTTTTTTAGTCCGTTTGTGTACAGTTTTCGTCAGATGTTTAGTAACAACCCAAGCAATTACCATGTATAGATGCCGGAGAAATATGATCTGTCAGTCATGTGTGTTTGGATATTGCCGACAGGAATGTTACAGTTGATTGATGCAAAGTACCAAACAGGCAATCTTATTTAGCGGTTGAGGTGAAGCAGTTGTGTCAGGTGGTAGACTTTCAGGTTTCTTTCATCCTTCGGCTTAAGAGAGATACACTGTAAGGAATAAGAACAGATCGAAGACGATGAACGAGAACAAGTCGAACACACTGCCCAAAAGCACATACCGCTAGCAATGTCTAAAGTTTCTTGGAATCAATATGATCTATTATTTCTAAATCATGTTCTGTGGCTACAAAGTGTTCTGACGACACCCCTCAAACCCTAGCAAGAAAACACCAAAAACTTTCTCCGAAAGCCGTCGCCAAAAGCCTCATCTAATTCTTAACCTATTTCAGTATTTCTATGCTAGAGTACTAAACCGTGTCCTTAACAACACAGACACATAATCCTATCTCTTCCGAAAAACAAGGGACCCGAAACCCCTCAAACCACGGGTTTTCCAAAATCTCTAAACCTTTCGGCTATGAGCACCTTCCATACATCCTCACGTGTTGAAACCTTCGGTCCCACAGCTCACGTACCTTCTCCACACATCATGCATTCACATTTGATCTCCATGCGCCCCAGCGTGAGCCCGACCATCTCATGACATCCACGACCACCTGAACCTTGGATTTCTCAATCCTAGTTCCGGTCCTCCTCGTCATCGACCATGGCCATCTCCACGCCCAACCTGTTATTTATTTATTTTGTTTATTTATTTCGTTTGCGAGTAGACGTTAATTCATTAGGGACTTTTGAAGAAGGGGTGCACCAAGATCAAGACTAGTACCTAGACCTATTTCAAGGCAAGTTATACCTTTAATCATATATTACCCAGTTTTAAAATACTTTGATTCAAATTATTGCATTTTATTTCAAGTATTTATTTAAATGCTTTTGGGTTTAGTTATTAATCCAATTTGTTACATCCACCTTGTCTATTGTTATGCCATGATCTTTTGTCACCCTAGGTTGGTTCATTACTAGTTGGTATTATCACAGCACCAACGTGGGTTGGTTAGATACAAGTAGATTACTTAGCCATGCTACGAGTCATCATCTCATGTAAGTTGCAAATATAAAATTAACTAAGTGATTATGGAACTGTGTGATAAAACTATGTGCATTGTGTGCTATTACTCGTTGATGGTATGTGTTGCACTTAACCAACAGGGTGGAAAAATATTTAGACTGAGGCAAGTGGTGGATACTGTGTGATATGGTGGAAGCTGTGTCCATGGGACTTGCCTTGGTCAATTAAGGATTTAACATTGTGCACCATTGAACTAGACCTTCCGTACAACCATATGCCTGATGGGACGGGACTAACCTAATAGGTTATGGAGTCTTAACATTGACAACTCAGGTTGTAGGTTAGGCTGTGTGCCAGGGTGGAGGTGTGAGTCTCACATCGCGGAGTGGTTCGCCGCTTCTTTGTCCAACAGTGTGTGTCATACCAAGAGTTATGTGTACAAATTGGACGGCGGTAAAGCACATCGAGAGTGTCAATGCTTGAGATGAAGTTTTTTAAATATTTTGTTATGATTAGTGCTAGCTACACTGATTATATCGTGTGGGTAAAGTGTACAACCTCTACAGAGTGTTAATCAATCTATTCGAATAGCCGCGCTCGCGGTCATGAACATGCTCGGGGATTTCACACGAGGGTTAGATTTTTATAAAAACAATTGGGAATGGTCAGCTGTGTGAGATAACTTGTGCGGCTGTGTGAAACAATTTGTTTAGACTGTGTGTCCTTTGTGGAAACAAATGTCAAATTATTATTATTTATTTGTCTTAAATATTGTTTTCAATCTATTATTCATATTCAATTGCAAATGTTGTTTTATGCAAAATAACCATAGAAGTTATTTCTTTGGAATAAGTCATCATCTATAAATTGCATTCTGTGGTATGACTTGCTAGTACGATTGTGTACTCATACTTACTTCAAACATTCAACATAAGTGGAGAAGTCTTCGCCTGCATTTGAGTAGGAGTTCTACGAAGGTGCTGATCGTTAGGGTCATGATCACAATCGGTTGACTGTGGTGAATTGATGTGATTCTATTGGAGTTTAATTTTGTTCCGCTGCTGCTATTTTTATTTATTGTCAGCCATGTGAGGCTTCGTAAGTGTAAACTCGACTATAAGGTCAAAGTCATTATTTGTTATTAAAATTAGTCGTTTATTCTATTAACCATCTTGCGTGGATCGATATTCATCTATATTAAAACTGTGTGCACTAGCGTGATCGTGAGCTAGTGCATTATACATAGAAAATGCAGAATTAAATTTTTTGATACGGGTAGCTCTGCTGTCCACGAAAGCAAAGCAAAAGAAATAGAAGAAAAGAGATCGATGCTGGTGTAAAAGACGAAGGACGATCTCTTTTGCTTCTCCCTATCGACTGATCTTATCATGCATTTGCTTCCTACCGTCTCGTCATCTCATGCATCTCTCCATTGGAAGCCAGGACTATTTTAGCCTCATTGCGCAACAAAAATTTTAAAAATTACCCCTAAAATTTAAAAATTCCAAAAATAGCCCCCTGTTCGTACTAGCTACCACCGTCGATGGCAGCACCTTGGGGCTGCCCACGTGGCCAAAAAAAAATTTAAATTTTTTTTAAAAAAATTAATTAATAATAGTTGTTGGATAATTTTTTAAATATACAAAATAAGCTCAAACAATTATGAAATTTTTTGTGGAGCTTTCTTGTATAGTGTGTGTGCTTGTTTAATTTTTTTGAAATTTTATGCATTCTTATTTTTTCTCCAAAATTCTTTAAATTCTAATGTTTGTAAGAATTTTATAATATAGCAAATGAGGTCCCAACATTATAAATTTTATTTTCCAGACTCCCTACACAGTAGACTTAATTGTGTAAATTTTTTATAATTTTATATGCTCTGAAATTATCTCGACAAATTCAGGGTTCAGGTCTCAAAAATTAGGACGAGGCGTTTCGGAAAGTAGGGTTTCATTATTTCATGTGACTTGAAATGTGGGAAGTTTGGTACGGTATGAATACTCTTGGTCGCTATGGTTCTCGATCATATTTCTTCTGTACGGTGGAGTTAACTTAACTGAAGGGGCTGAGAACGGTGCGATTACAGAGAAGCCCTGAAACATAGAAGAATCGATGCCGATGTGAATGGTTATCTCTGGAATTCCACCAGAAGAGGCATACTTTGATAGCTCAGCGGAGGCACAGAACCAGAACTACATTGCAGTCCGCGCGCGGACAGAAGCACGTTACATGTGGTCACATGGCATGATGGTTCGGCTAATTACTTTACCATGGACGCTACCACTACGTTAACTTGCGACACGAGCTTCCGGACCATGTAAGTATGCATGTCTTTAGGGGATAGCTAAAACATGGCGAATAGGAGGGGGTCTATTACGGACTGGCCCGACCTACTGCGTGGACCGATGCCATTTATCTTTTCTTGCGAGCTCGGCGTTGTACTCCTCGCCTGCCGCCCTGGTCTCGGCCGCTATTTTCTGCTTTTTCTCGCACTCCCTCTCGCGTGCCTCGCGCTCCCTGCGACTACACGCCTCGAGATGGGCCTGAGTCTCCTGGCAGATACGCTCGTTGTGCTCTTCATTCCGACGATCCTCCTCCCGGATCTCGCGCCCCCTTTCGGCATTCCACTCCTCAAAGTCGAGCTACCACTGGTCGTGTGGGTGGATCTCTAGGTCGATCCACTTGCAGAAGCTACATAGCGGCTCCGGTGACTATAGGTAGACAGGAGAGATTATTAGTGCGTACTCTGAAAGAGAATTGGTACGATAACTTACTGTAAGTACTCCTTACCGGTTGCCGATAGCTGCTCTTATCCCAACGGCGGTCGGGATAGTCAGAGGAGTAGTTAGGACAACCCCAGTAACGCATGCCGAGGCTGAGCTGGTGCTTGGATTTGAAGAACTTGCATGTGTCCCTGCACCAACAGAGGGGCGGCGTCTCTCCCTCTGGCGGGTGTTGCGACGAAGCCTCGGTTGGAACGTTCTGGCAGGGTTGCTGCTACTGGGGGGCTTCATTGCAGAGAGCTGCCATCCTGGCAAGCTGCTCTTGCCGGACCCGGGCCTTAGAAGCCCTAGCTTGTTTGGCTCGTGCCGTTGAAGCCCTTGCTAGATCACGGATCTCGTCCCATTGCTTCTTGAGGTTGTCCATCCCAGCGTGGTGAAGCAAGTTCTGGTGTAGCGTTGGGTTTGGTTGTGTGGTTTTCTCTCGTAGATGACTTGCACCTCCTTTTATAAGCCAGAGGGTTGGCACGGCGTGGTTGGTAGAGTGTTGTCTAATCTTTCTGCAGAGAGAAGTCATGTCCTATTTTTTGGAGCGCTGTCTTTTCGGTAGGAAAATCTGGGGAGGCATAGTGTTGTCACGTTTTGCTTTGCAGAGTCCTCTCTCGTCCTGGTTTGCAGAGAGAAGTCACGTCTTACTCTACAGAGTGATGTTATTTCGGTCTGAAAAGCTGGCGAGGCAGTGTGTTGTCATGTCTTACTTCGTATAGTGCTGTCATTTCGGTCTGAAAAGCTGGTGAGGCAGTGTGTTGTCACGTCTTACTGTGCAGAGTGCTGTCATTTCGGTCTGAAAAGCTGGCGAGGCAGTGTGTTGTCACGTTTTACTCTGCAGAGTGCTGTCATTTCGGTTTGAAAAGCTGGCGAGATAGAGTATTGTCACGTCTTACTTTACAGAGTGTTGTAATTTCAATCTAAAAAGCTAGCGAGTTAGTGAGTTGTCACGTCTTACTTTGCAGAGTGATGTCATTTCAGTCTGAAAAGCTGGCAAGACAGAGTTTTGTCATGTCTTACTTTGCAGAGTGTTGTCATTTCGGTCTGAAAAGCTAGCGAGGCAGTGTGTTATCACGTCTTACTCTGCAGAGTCTTTGTCATTTGATGCGAAAAATGGCGAGGCGAGTGTTGTCACGTCTTACTTTGCGAGTCTTGTCATTTGATGCGAAAAGTGGCGAGACAGAGTGTTGTCACGTCTTACTCTGCAGAGTTCTGTCATTTCGGTCTGAAAAGCAGGCAAGGCAGTGTGTTGTCACTTAAGTTCATAAATTTTTTTGCAATTGAAGTTGTTTTGAAAGTCATCTACTGCTTTGTTAGCATAATTGGTAGTTCCGGCGATATAAGTGCGGAACTACCTCTCAGCAGAACTTCCGAAAATCCCGCGGAACGTTTTTTTTTCCAAAGAGCACCCTTCTGGGACTTAGCCGATTTTCTACAAGCGCGGTAGTACCGCCATGCTGGGAGCGGAACTACCGCACCGCGGAAGTTCTGATTTTCGCGCAAAATGTTTTTTCCAGAGAGGGTCTTTTTGCGCTTCATTTAAGAGCGGTAGTGCCGCAAGAAATCGGAAGTACCGCAAATTAGTTGGCGGTAGTTCCACGCTGATTTGGAAATTATGGTTTGATTAATTCACACGCAAAGTGTTCATAACGGAATTAGATAGAGGCATACATGATACAAACTAGTACAACAACGCCGAAAAGGTATACATCACGTAGTGCAGGGATACATAGATAAAGAGTGGATATTACAATCTTATTAAAACCGAACTTCTACTTAGCAAGAACAAGAAATAATAGAAGAAAAATTACCAAACTGGCTATGTTAACTAATTTCTGTAGCGATTTCTCAACCCTTTCCATCCTTTCATCCAGTCTTTTAAGAACATTATCTTTATTTTCCGTCGGTTGATCCGATGGTCGAGGCACTTGACGAAATGCAGCCACACGACGGGTGTCCTCTTGCAATGCTGCAATTTGCATTGCAATATCTCGAACCTCTGACACAACTTCATCAGCCCACAGCTAGAACCGACATGTTGTGTTCTGTAAAAATAATTGAAACTGCAAGTGAAAAAACATGATGTTTGGAAAGAAGTTTATTGGGGATGATCAGGCACAAGTTACTGTAAGATTTGAACACTTCATGAACACTCGGAATGGATTCGTTGGCGTATGGAAGGTGAACACATTCACCGGATCCCAGCAACGAGGGGTGCTGTCGTGGTGCTTCTAATTGCCTGCTCACTCGGAAGTTTGATGAGGCCGTAGACATCCCGTTTAAGACTGGAAGGAAGGAGAAGAGGAACTCAAGAGTGAGGGGAATGGCAGCCAAATCATGCATATATATAGCCTGCGAGTAAATTGTAATTTGGTTGAAGAAAATTCGCATCCGCGAGGTAGCAGGGCCGAGGAGGTATCGTGGGGCAGCATTGCGTTATGTCTTTAAGGTTTAGTAAGTTAAAATCGGGAGGTACGGTTGTTGTTAGTACTAAATATTTTGGAGAACATTTTGTGTACATAAATCTCACTGTCATAACGCACAGGGACATTACATAAATTAGAAAGGCGGGATGCACAATGGCATTACATAACAAGTTTTACACGGCCATGAAATTAGTTAGGGCGCATCATCGTGTCGCTTGCTGGGACGACGTAGTTGATCCTCAGGGAATGTGAACTTTGTCAGGGGCGCGCGACGTCTCGAAGGTGTAGTAGGGGCCTGTGCGGGAGGCGAATGCGGGTGATCTCATCGTGGTGGTTCGACTGAGGCCTGAGCATATCGTCAACCCACTGGTGCTCTTCCTGCGGGAAGGGTACAGGGTGAGTTAGTCATTGGTTTTGTGCGACGGGAAAATTAGTGTAAGTACGTTCATGTGTACCTGAGTAGGCTGTTGTGTTGACGAGGATCCTCCTGGCCAGTCTGAGCCGTAGTGCTGCACGGTGTACCCTCCATACGTGTCGCCGAACCACTGGTCGCGCTCCCGTAGGTGTGATTGAACGTCGTGCGAGGAAGTCCAGTCCTGCGCCTCCCTCCGTGATAACGATGGTTGATCAGAGTGTTGTCCCCTCGCAACTGTTGCAAGAATAAAATGTAATATCAGATACGTTCGAAATGAGTGCATTAAAAGGTACTCACGACAAGAACCGGTTGATAGATGACATACGGCCCGAGGCGGGTCGAGGCCGAGCGACCGTAGCTCCGACGACTCCCGGAGTGCGACGAGCATGCGGAGGGCGGTGCCGACGGAGGTGCAGAGGGCGGAGGTGGAGGAGGGTGCCCGCCGCGTACGCGATGTTGTACGTGAACGTCGCTGTGGCGACCACAAGTTACGGATCTAATAGCAGAAATCGCGTCCTCGCGTATCGTGCGTATCACACCTAGGAGACGATCCAATGTGTTGCTGTTTCCACAGTGTAGAGCTTCAGTAGTCTCATGGCGGATACACTCCAAGCGGTAGTACTGCATGAAAACAGATAGTAAGTGCGAAAAGTATTGCTGGACGTAAATTATGCAAAGAATATTTTACCGTCTCATCGAGGCGGGCCGCCCGGTGACGGTCCGGACCAGCTAGTATGACGTCGTACTGCATGGCGCCCATCGACATCGCGCGCCGCCCGAAGCTCGCACCTAGTGCGCGAAACGTACCACCGCAAGTACGCAGCGTACGTCTGGATGGCGTAGCCGCGAAACTCCAGCACCACGTCCGTCATAACCCTGTCGATCCACAGCGCCGTCCAGGGCTGCTGCGTCTGCCTCCAGTCGTCGCTCCTCCGCCCTCTCCTCGTTTGCCTGCAATTGAATTTATATGTCAGAAAATCTTATTCAAATATGCCCTCAAAATGACACCAAAGAATGACATACCGGTGAGCCTTTGCTGTGAGAAGTCATCCCGCGGGAGGTGGCACCTCCTGGTAAAGGCCGAACTGCCTCATGACCCGCTGCGAATTGTACTGCTCGACCATGTGCGAGAAGACCAGGTGGCAGGTCATCATCCAGAGTGCCTCGTCCAGAGTGCACTGGGACGATAATCCGTAGGGGGCCGTATCGTGAAGGAACTGTGTTGTCCATGGCCACCAGATGACCTCGTCCTCGTGGAGAGTCTCGAAAAGTTTATGGAACTCTAGGTACACGAGCCTCGGTCTCTCCCTAGCCCACCCTAGGGTAGCACGTGTCCAACGTGTTCCCATCGTAGGCCCGTCGACGGGGTTGTCCCCGGTATTGTTCCTGTAAAGCTCGATGGTCACCTGGTAAGGGTGCACGCTGGTGCGAAAGTACGATCGGTCGACTGGAAAGTGCTCCCATGACCATAACTGTAGCAGAGCGTAGCATACCGCGAGGACTAGCTCCTCGTCCATGCTGCGCTGACAAGTATTGCACAACACTCGGTAGGTGGCGCAAAGCACTATAGAGCCCCAACTGTAATGTGGAATCTCCTCGGGCCAGGCGTCCGCCAAAGACTGTGCCAGATGGATATAGCTGGGGTACACACAGTCTCCCTGCGTGGTAGGAAACAGGATCCATCCGAACAGGAACAAAAGGTACGCGACTAAGTGTGTCCTCACTTCCTCCACAGTCGCATGCTCGGGGCAGATCATGTACCGCGCGGCCAGAATGTGGCACACCGGCGCGTTCGCGAGAATCGGGTGACCAAATCGCCGGCCAAGCGGACCTTCCGGCCATCGCCCTTGGAGGGGCACTCTTTGGATGATCACACAAATGTAGACCTGTAAGCAGAGCCACGTCATCCAGAGTAATGGTCATCTCCCCCCATCGGAAGTGAAAAGTGTGAGTCTCCGGTCTCCAACGGTCCACGAGCGCTTGAGCGAGGCGGCGTCAAAGCTGCAGCGCGGCGGGAGGTCAACATCCAAGAAAGGCGAGGCCGGTCTCCGCGATCTCGGGGCGTCTGCTTCGTCAAGGGCCAGCTCTCTGGGCGCTCAGACCGAGGCTCGAGGGCCGACGCCCGACCACGCCCGCAGCGGTGTCCCACATCCGGTCGGCGGCACCAGCAGCGTCGTCAACTGGAGCCTACTCCATCTCCTGCCAACAGGGAAACAACATGTCAGTGCACGCATGTAAAGCATATTGTGTGGCACAGGAAAATAAGGCAAAACATATGATTAAAAATTCAACAACACAATATGACCATAATGAGTTAATAACAGACCCGGACAACTTAACAAGTACTACATAAAGGCATGGATTAACAGCAACACAGCCCATCAAAGACATTGAAATAAGCAAGCGACATCACGACTTAGTAATTATATCTTCCTCGCTACGGTGCACTGCTTGTGCCGGGTCTAATTGGGCAGCGGTTGATGGAGTGTCCAACTGTCTTGCACAGTCTGCAACGGGGCGGCGAACCCGTTGCCCGCGCTGGCTGTCATCCATGTCGTTCCGGATGCGTCGGGACTGACGTCTTCCACGGCCGGGGTGCTTTAGTGCGTCGTTGGGCACCCACTTCACCTGCCCCAGCCAAAGGTCCCTGTAGTGTGTGTCCAGCCCGTACGAATGAAACTCGACACTCCAAGTTGCATACAGGTGGTAGATGTCGTAGTACTCGGAGATGTAACGCTCCGAGGCCTGCCGCCACGCCGCGTACACATGGGAGCATGGTTTGTGCAGAAGCTGCAGCTTGTTGCAGGTGCACGACGCTTCTTCACCAATCGTGTAGACCTGCTTACGATCCCCTCTAGCATGGCCCATCACGTATTTGTCCCTGAGCCTGATCTCGAACTTCTACCTGACGCCATCCATGGTACGAGCGGCGTGCGATCGAGCCTTGCTGATCTTATTCTCCATGTAGGCATGCATTACTTCGGAGAATTGCTTTCCATCCTCCAAATGCTTCTTGGCCATCATGGCTCTATTAACAAAGTATCTGATGGTACGGTTCCAGCTCTCCTCCACGATCGCAGTGATTGGCAGGGAGCGGACACCCTTGAGCACACCGTTGTACACCTCCGACATGTTAGTCGTCATGATCCCGTACCTTGCACCGTCTGTGTCGTGTAGCAGTGACCATTTCTCCAGGTCAGGTGCGTGCGAGCTAACCCACTGTGTGAACTCCCCAACTCTCGCGAACCCTCTAGCCGCTGCCCCTGCCTCGGCATTCGCTGAGTCCCTTACATGCTTCCCGGTCTCCTCATCGAGCTGTCTCCACACCGCTTCGAACTTCCTCCTTTGGTTCTGCATGCAGAGCTTCTTGAACATCTTCATGAGGTCCTTGCTCCGAAACCTTGTGTGGAAGTTGGCCACGAGATGCCTCATGCACCAACGGCTCCTAACATCGTTCTACTGGTACGGCGGCTGCGTCCCGTTTTACATCATGCACAACGCCGACAACAACCCAGCATTGCGATCCGAGATGATACACACATCTGGCCAATCTTGGACCACCGCCTGCTTCACATTGCACATGAACCACAACCAGCTCTCGGTGTTCTCGCTCTCAACAATTGCGAACGCCATGGGGACTAACTGGTCATTCGCATAGGCCGCAACGGCGGTGAGGATGATACCCCTGTACTTCCCATATAGGAAGGTGCCATCCATCGTGAGCACCGGACGACAATACTTGAACTCTTCGATCGTCTGACGGAAGGCCCAAAAGACCCTTTCAAGAACAAAACAATTGGGCCCCTCAATCGGATGCACCTGCTCAAGCTTGTTTACGTACGTCCCGGGATTAGATTCCGCGATTTGATGCAGCAATTTTGGTACTAGGTTGTAAGCCTCTTCGAATGTGCCGAACATTCACTCTAAAACCCTATGTTTCGCACGCCATGCTGTCTTGTAGCTGACCGGGAACCCCACCATATTGGCAACATCCGCGAGCAGGAGCTTTGGCGAAATGGACACATCTGCAGCGACGAGGTGGCTTATCAAGTT
Source organism: Hsuehochloa calcarea (assembly GCA_036346395.1). NCBI lineage: Eukaryota > Viridiplantae > Streptophyta > Magnoliopsida > Poales > Poaceae > Hsuehochloa > Hsuehochloa calcarea. The sequence goes on along the minus strand of CM070595.1, from coordinate 39,646,329 downwards.
GGCAACATACGAGGATGTCATGTTGCGGTGCCTGTGAAGCGGCTCAACTAACTCGGATGTGTGGTCCTTCAGCACCATTATCCAGAAGCCCATGGCAGCGCCCGTGAACCTCTGCGCACAGACCTTCCCAGCACAGGATTCATCAACACACCTGACGATATACGTGTCGGGGTTGGACCTCTGCACCCGATACGTCCGACCGATGTTAACGGTGTATCTGGTAATAGCATGCTGTGCGGCGCTCTTGTTAGGAAAGCGCTGGCCTAGGAGCAGGGTGTCCTCATTGAACCCCCACTCAGCACCCTCCGGACGTGGCAGAACCAGCGATGTCGTCGCAACATCGTCCAATCGTGAGGGGACATAAGCAATGTTAGTGGTCACAAAACCACCAACTGAACCTCCTCCCGCAGCAGCTTCTCCGTCTTCGTCGTCTTCCGAACTAGTTGTTTCCACGTCCTCCTCGCTTTCCACCTCATCCACCTGGTCGGCCAGGTACTCGTGACAATCAATACAGGCTGACCACCATCTCTCCGCTCCTTCGTTGGGCTCGAAATTGACCGCACGCCTCCTCAGGTCTCCATCGCCCACGTCTCCTCCAACATCGGAGACCAACGCAGGCTCCTCCTCAGCAGCGTTCAGTGGGTCTATTTCTATTTTGTTTAACGACCTCCAAATATTTTGCTATTTTATGACTAAGTTCATGAAACTATGCAAATAGCCGAGATGAAATTTACAACACTATTAGCAACAGATCTGTTAAGTCGACTAATTACGGCCTAATGACATTGTTAACTACTGAGTCTTCAAAATAAACTAAGTACACAACTATAACTACTTTGTTGCAACAATTTATCTAATTGCATTCTAATCACATTGCTAAAACTACCGATAATAATAACTGGATACGAATGACACTTACCTTTTCTAGGTGCTCGCAGCAGGCCACACAACTTATTTTCTAGGTGCTCGTGAAATTTTTCCTTCGCTCTCGCGCCTGAATTTTTTTCCCGCTCGTGTAATTTTTTGCACAAAAAATTTACCCCCTTATCACGTCGCAGGAGCAAGTGATGGAGCTCTGATTCCCTTTATAGACGCGCAGCGGCCAGTCGCTTGCGGCGCTGGCCCGGCGCCAGGTCGGCACGCCGAGCCATCGCGTGGGGCCGTGTGTCGCTGAGCCCCGATGCGCCGCGTGTGGGCGGCGACACAAGGTGCTGCCACCACGTGGCGGTCCAGTATTATCGCGCCGGCCCCTGTGGTGGGGCGCGGAAGATATCCGCCGTCCGGACTGCAGCTAGTACGGACGTGGGGTCATTTTTTGGAATTTTATAATTATAGATGCTATTTTTAGAACTTTTGTTGCGCAACAAACTAAAATAGTCCAAAATTCTCTCCATTGTACTCCATTAATTTCTTCAAAGGATCGAGATGCAGCATAGCATGCAATGTCCGATATCTGCACCGGTCAGGCCCAGCACCATGCAATGCAACGCCAATGCATGGTGCTGATTTGCAATGTTTTTATTTCCTTTCGTGCATCTGGTACACAGAGTTGAAAGAGATCGGTGATCTAAAAGAGCGATGGGTGTAGTGTCGCAGTCTAAAAGCGCAATAGGCGGGGTTCGAGAGCACGGTATGTGATTATCTCGCTGCAGATGACTTGCTTGGCCTTTGGCTATTAGTACACCATTACAGTGCACGATCGACCAAATTGGAACTGCCGGCCCCTAATTCCCTTGTTATTGCATACAATTCATCAGTCAGTTCCCTTCCCTTAATTGTCTAGCCAGCTAGATAGATTACATTACATAGACAAGACTCTAGCTAATTACATAGACATTCTCTGCTACTACTACTACTACTATTATCTAGCCAGATTAGATTGACTGCCTCCTCCAGGCCCCTTCGCTAGCAGCTGTTAATGGATCGATGCCTCTGCTGCGAGTGAGTAGTGCGTTAATTACATCAATGATGCATGATTTTGGACACTAATTAATAGCTAGCACTACAAGTGGAGTCTCCTAAGCTAGCGGAGGCCGATGATGCGTCGGTCAGGGCGGGGCGGAGCGGCATCTTTGGGGGCCCTCCGCCGCCATGGCCAAACGCTGACGCACCTGCAGGCAAGCATACAAGAATTAATTGAGAGTGGAGTAATTACCCAATTAAGTAGTAAGCAGGAGTACTCCAGATGCAGATGCAATTAACAGTCGTGTAAATGGCGGAGTAAGTAGTCATTAAGTACCGGTCGGCACAAGCTACTACTAAACGTAAATTACGAGGAGCAAGTTGCGTACATTGAGGTCCTCTTGCCGCTTGATGAGCATCTCGTTCTCCCGCCGCAGCTGCGCCAACGTCAGCTCCAGCTCGTTCGTGTACGCCTGCTTCCGCGCGCGCGACCGGGCCGCCGACTCCCGGTTCTTGATCATGCGACGGTGCCGCCGGTCCCCGCCGCCGCCTGCGCCCGGGCACTGCGGCGGATCGGCGGCGGCGCCGTGCTTCCTGGCGGCGAACGAGAAGATGTCGGTGCGCGCGCCGGCGAAGGAGTCGGGCATGAAGTCCCCTCGGGAGTCGTCGCCGGAGCTGGAGTTGGACGGCGGGCCAGGGCAGGCGCCGGCGCTGAGGTAGGTGAACTCGAGGGTGGAGCTGAGGCTGAGCGCGGTGGGCGGGAGCGGGAGCGGAGGAGGCGGCGGCGTCGGGGGCTGCGGCACGGGGGCTGAGGCGAGGAAGTCCTGGAGGACGACGACGTTGGCGGAGGGGGAGGGAGGATGATGGCGCTGCAGGCGGAGGGGGTACAAGCCGGCGGCGGGAGTGGCGGTGGAGAGGGACATGTCCTTCCACACCTCCTCCATTTCCTTGCTTGCTTGCTTAGCTTCAACCAACCGATGACCGGCAAGTGGCCGGAGAAGAGGAAGGGCCAGAGAGAAGGAGAGGTCGAGGTCCCTCGGTAGATACTCGCTTAGTTAGCTAGTGTGAAGCAGCAGAGACACCGAACAACCTTAGCTAGCTAGGAGTAACTCTCAGTCTCAGTCTCAGTCTCAGTCTCAGCTAGCTGCTGCTGCTTCTGCATGTTTCTTTTCTTGGAGGGCGTAGTACGTGGTGGTGGTGAACAGGCGAATCAAAACTAGTCTCTCCCCCCTCTCTCTCTCTCTCTCTCTCTCTCTCCCCTTTGAGGGTACATGGATACATCACTCCTGCCTCCTGCCATATGCTCGCGCCCGTCACTGTTGGTGAACAGCACAGCAGCATGTATGCAACGGCAGTGGTTATGTTTTGAGGCTACACGCATAGCTGGGTCTCCCGATGGCATTCAACAATTCCTCTTCTCTAATCTCTCTCTCTCTCTCTCTCTGCTAGGTGGCCTCAGCAAGCTCGGTGCATCCATATAGTATTTGGAGTTACACCCCGCCTCTGATGGTGTGTGTTTTGTTTCGTCGGTGGGACGAAGTTGAATGTAACGGTACGGTACAAGATATATACGGTAATTCTGAATGGAACAATATAAGTGCTGTATTTAGTTGTTTGAATGAGATAATACAAAAATTTATTTGATTGCTTGGATAAGATGAACCTATGTAGTTCGAAATGTTATTTGGTTTGAAGAGCGAAGTTGGTTACGGTAACTTACTTCTAGAGGTGGCAATTTATCTCCTATAAAATATTTTTTTTATTTTTCTTTCGCTCTTTTCTTTTCTTCCACTGACAGTGATTCTTCCTCCTTTTCTTTTCTTCCACCGACAGTTATTATTCCTCTTCTTTATCTCCCCAGACCCGCCTCTCCAATGCAACCGCACCTTCCTTCGTCGCCGCCTCCCTAGCGCCGAAATGTCGCCTCCGGCAGCGTTGCCTAAAGCCCTGCCCCAGCCGGCGTCGCAGTGGTCACAATAGTGACTGCATGCGGCACTGGGGTCACCTAAAGCCCACGCGAGCGAGCGGTCCCGTCCGGGACGAGATGGTTCGCTCGATTTTGACGAACGAGCTGATACATCGTCTGGGTGGAATATCCTCTAAAGTTGGATCATCTCATTTGGGACGACAGAAACACACTCTCCTCTTCCGTCAGACAAACTAGCGGGCTTGCTGATGAGGGTGAGAAGTTTAAAGCCCTAGTGCAAAGGATGGGTCTCGAAGACCGGGACTATATAGTATTGTCAAAAGATGAAGGATCTAACAACGAGTATGATACGAAAATACCATAAGTGGGGAGATGGGAGCACCCGTCTCGATTTTGACCGTCGATATTGGCTTGGATAGTTGAGACGAAAATACCATAAGTGGGGAGGTGGGAGCACCCGCCTCGATCTTAACGGTCGATATTGGCTTGGATAAGTTGAGACGATTTAGTTTGTTTTCATACTGAGTGGGCGCGTCTAGCGTAGCTATAGACGTAGTGCTGGTGCAAATATAGCAACCGCCTACATTTAGGAATTTCGAGGTGCGGGGAAAGCGTACAATGCATACCCCCCAAAAAAAAAGCAGCACTGCATGTCTATTGGGTATAGTAAATATTTTCCATGTGCATTCCAGTACATGGGGTAACCGATATATGTCTATTGTTGGCGTTGGTCGTGTGTGTCTGTTGGAATTTAGTTCCGTGTGTACTGCAAAAAAAAAATTGTACATGTCTATTGTTGGCGTTAATCTCGTGCCTCCTGCGATATTTTGATATGTATACTGTACACGTTAGTCACGTGTCTACTACAATTTTTGTCTTTATCCACTGGAGTTTGATGTCACATGTTCCGAGATTAGGGTTTCGACGATGTTTGTAGAACTTTTAAAATATAGCAAATTTGTCTCAAAAATTGTGAGATTTTATGTAGAGTCTCCCGACACAGTATACTTGCTTTTGTAAATTTATCATAATTTTATTCGTTCAGAAATTTTCTCGCAATTTCATATAAGTATATTATTTGTACGAATTTGTAAATGCAGAGAAAGAGCGCCAAAAATTATGAATTTTATTCTGACGGCTCCTCACGCAGTAGACTTGGTTGTGTAATATTTTTGCAATTTAAATTTATATGTATTTTGGAATTACCTAAAAATTTGTGGATTTAGGTCGCGAAAATTTGGATTTTAGGTTTAGAAAATTAGGGTTTCATGATTTCATGTGACATGGAATGTATTGAAAAAAACTACATTGTAACTCCATTGGACATGTCGATATACAATATGTCGTAAGATTACACATGTAACAACAAAAATACACGTACAAATATAGCAAAATAAAATATGAATACAAATATACCAAAACATAATCGCATAACACGGGATACAATATGATTCACTCATCTGAACCACTACTATCTGCTTGTTGCGGCTACCTCCGCATGTTCCTGGGTGTTTTGCGTCGAGCATATCCCGTGGGATACGTGAGCCGGTCCAGAGGGTGCGTGTCGGATCGGAGGAGGTACGGAGACCGTTGAGTGGGCGGAGGTGCACCAGTAGGCTGAGTCTGGTAAGAGTACATGTCGTGCTGATGAGGCATATCGACCTGGGGGCCGACTCCAAAGAATTCATGAACGACTGACTCCATAAATTCACTCCTGGGGTACAATGCCTACAAATCCGGTTGTGCGGATGAACTTTGGCCTTGGAGGTACAGGGTGTCAGCCAAGCCGGAGGAGCTCTGGCCTTGAACGTACGATAGAACAGCGAACCTGAAGGAGCTCTGCCCTATGTACGCTCTAAACCCTGGCTGCCATGATTCAAACCTTGACGACGTGTACTGTCCCTGGTAGGAGCTGGGAGGCCCGTCCCTTTCTCATCAGTCGATGTGAACTGGCCGTGATCCCCACGGTCAATTGAAGGCTGCAAGACAGAAAGATGTTAGTATAAATACACACTCTGGACATAAATTGAGAATCTCGTACCTCCCAGATGTGCAGTGCAGATGACCGAGGGGGGCGCTAGTCTGTGTATCGAACGCGGATGGTACAAGTGATTCATCCCGACGGACCTGCGGCTGGAGAACGACATGATGTTAGTGGAGCGTATGTCATAACTAAAAAACAAAACGTAGATTTTTACATAACTTACCTCCCCGCTGATCTAGCCCGCGGATGACCGACGGAGAACGCTACGACACCGCCGGACTCGCTAGGTCGTGGTGACCTAGAGGGTGAGCATGACACCCCCACTTGGTGCCCGATGCGCAGGACATCGTTCGTCAAACGACCGCAGCTCAAATTCTTTATTATCTTCTTCGTCTCCGTGAAGATGTATTTCAAAGTTTTCATCATCCCCGCTGGTGTTGTGTCTGGGTTGCGGATGGCAGACTCCGATGCACTTGCGATGCGTTACGCCCGCTCCAACTGTAGTGACATACATAACAGGTTCATTAACGATAAAAGTACAAATATATGTCATCAATGAAACGACAAGAGTTTGTAAGTGTATTACGGTGTCATCACACCGCGAAGCGCTGTGAAGATCAAACGAGCGGCGAAGGCTCTGCTGGTGCGTGACCTACTCTGGGCGCCCCGGTGGAGGAAGGGTGAGCCTTGAGCGCGATCGTGGCACGTTCCACTCCGTGTACTCAGCGTACATCCGAACATCGTGCGAACGCTGACATCCAAGTGTGCCATATCTGTCCATGCCGTAGTCCACTCGTGCTGAATTGGTCACTAGTATTGAATATGCCCACCTTGTCTCGATTGTCTGTATTTCCGGAATGATTGATGTTAGAAAAGAATTAAGAAGATTAAACATTTCTCGGACAAAGTTTGACTTACAGGTGTATGGTGCACACCAAACTATCGCTTTACGCACTACGATGCGTAAGACTTCACCATATGTGTGAACAGCAAGTGGAAGGTCGACGTCCACAGTCCTGTGTCCTGGTGCATTGCACGGACAGTCCGTGCGGCGCTACCGTGCACACAAACTCTGGATACCATGTAGTCCATATTATGTCGCTGTCGTACAACAACTCGAACTTGTTGTGGAACAACAAGTAGCACCTCCATAGTCTATCCTTGGCCCAGCGCAGACGGCCAGTAGTCCACCATAAGCCCATGGTGGGTCCGTTTATCCAGCCGTGTGGAACGGCGAATGGGTGCACCGCTATCTCGATGGACGGCTGTCCAGCAGGGAAGTTCTCCCAACTCCACAGCTGCAGGAGCACGTAGAAGACAGCCAGGCTAGGGGTACCACCGTGCCGCGCTACGAGGCGTCACACAACCATTGGTTTGTGGCGCAAATAATGGCTGATACCCCGATACACTGAGGCATCGAACCAGCCTCCGCATCAACCAACGACTCGGCGACGCGGACGAAGCTGTGGTAGCAAAAAGTGCCCTGTGTGAGTGGAAACAGGACCCAACCAAAGAACTGAAGAAGGTAAACAACAAGGTGCGTCCTAACGACCTCATCGGGTGCACCCTGCGAGCAATGACTGAACTGCCTCAACCAAGTCTTGGGGACCTCACGTGCACGTTCCGGGAGAGGTTGGCTAAACCTCTGCTCCAGCCCGGCCTTCCAGTCCGCATCCGGAGGGCCCGGGACAAGTGGCTCACCCCGGATCAGGAGACCGGTTAAGAACGAGATGTCCTACAGAGTGGCCGTCATCTCACCGCACCGAAAGTGGAAGGTGTGTGTCTCGGGCCACCACCTATCGACAAGTGCCGACAGCAAGCTGGCGTCCAGGGTGAACCGACGTCCGACGGACACCAGCCTCGCAAAGGGCAACAAGCCCGTGTCCCAGGGGATCGGGATGTAGCGATCATTCAGCTCCTAGTAATCCCTCCCCGTCCGAAGCAGCAGGGGCAAAGGGCCATCCGCGTCACCGACGATTTACAGCATGCACTAGTGGTCCTCATCATAGAAGTGTTCTAGAAGCACCGATAGAGACATGGCTTGCAACACATAGAATTGACAGATTATTTGTGAGGAGATTGATAATGATCGTAAAGTACTGCAAATTAAATATTACGACTAAACTAACACTACAGATTAATGTACTAAATAAATATGGTTGTAATGGAGGGGGAGCCGTGCGTGCGAGAGGGGAGGCCAACCGATTACCACGAATGAAACATAATACGCGTCTGAAACAATTAAAAAACTATGTGTGTGTTGATTCCTGTTCTCCCCCTTTGCTAAAATAAATTAATTGCATATGTGTGTGTTTATTGTATGGTGCGTGCACACTTGAATACCTAGAAACTACTTGCTTGCATGAATAACCAACAATTTTATTTTATTTTTCTTATTTTTCTATTTTCTATCGTTATGAACTTCAACTAATTGTTTAAAATAAATTAATTACAACTAATTATTTCGTAACTAATTAACCTCGCCTTAATAATTATACATGTTAATCTTGTTCTTTCTCTTTGCTAAAAAAATAATTGCATATTTGCGTGTTCATTGCATTGTGCATGCATACTTCAATACCTAGCAACTACTTGCTTGCATGGCCGGCAATGCATGCATCACATGATACTTTATTAACTATAAGTACGCCTGTAAATGAAAACTAACTAAGTACGAAAATAATACCACGACTGATTTACTAACAACGCATTTAATTAAGAATTTAGAGATAAGGGAAAAAAAATTACCTGCTAGATGGCTACAAATAACAATGCTTAATAACGCTAAAACATCCCTGAATATAAGTTCGATAGAGACAACCGAGAGAGAGCGAGACGGCGAAACTTAATCGTTCTTGTTCGCTATTTATAGAGTCTGTGAGCCGAGAGGGTTCTCTCTCGCATGCATGCACATGCAGGAGACAAGGATTTGACGAGGAGGCAGCGACTAGATGTAGGTGGTGGGATCACGTGACATCGTTTTTCGGTGGAAAATGGGGTAAGGAGGGCTGGGTGGGGGTGTGCGTCTGGGAGGGGGAGGAGACGGCGAGTGGTAGGGACACCGTAAAGATGATCATTTCTGTAAATACAGAGTGAAAAGGTGCTAATACAAAAAAAAAATAAGGGGGCAAAAATTCCGGCATGAGATAGACTATGATCAGTATGTACATATGCATGTACCTACATATACATGTAGCGGGAATGAATTTTCTGTACTGAAGATCTCGGTGCGGAGAATCTACAATACTGTGCATTGAAAGGTAACCTCTACTGGTCAAAATTTCAAATTAACAGCTACGGTACCTAAAGGAAACAGTAAAATCGTGCTTTGTTTCTTCAGTACTAATGTAGCCGTGCCCGTGCTGCTGAGTGCTGACACAGGCAAGCCACTGATCCACGTGCATCCCCAATCAATTAATGGCATCCAATTACATGCATGTAGACACAGTCCACTGATCCACATGCAGCTCCCAATCAATTAACTGCATCCAATTGCAGGCGCGATCCCAATTCCAGGACGACGAGGGAGGGAGGGTGTCGGTGTAGAATAGGGCAGGTATTGTAAGGAGTTGGTATCGCATGCAGTAGCTAGGATGTCGTGCGTCCAGTGTCTGCTCGCATGGCATGGCATCGCATGCAGCTACTAGTGACCGGTGACTAGTGATCCGTCCGATTCCGCAGCTAGTACTTACTAGTAAGTCCTTGCAGCTAGCCTAGCCGTCCTTGCCTACAACTGAAACGTTACGTCCATTCATGCCTTGCCAGTTGAGTTGCCACCTAGCTAGCTTTGCTGTTCTTATTGGTTTGATTTTCTTCTTTATCTGTCTCTCTCTCTCCGTTGCTTGCTGCATATAATCATGCATGATACTCTCCGTCGGTATACATACTCTGGCCAGTGATAGATAGCATGCATGATACGTAACTAGTTAGCTCTAAACACTGCAATGCAGCGACGCAATCAACGGCGCCAGGACAGCGTTGATTTGACCTGCCTTGCCTCGGTTGCCTTTTCTGTGTGTGTTCAGATCGATGCAGCACCCGAGCTAGCTACCTGCTCTTCTTGTGCGTGCTGACGTGCATATGCCACCGGAGCAGGACGACCACGTGCCCACTGCGCACTCGACCTCGACGGGGGCGGAGCTAGTATGTACATATGATGACATCGCCACCACCACCAGCAGCGTCTCAGCCAGCCCCCACTGGTGACTAGTCCATACCGTGCACTGCTCCTGTGTGGCTGGCTGTCCGGCGGTCACGCCTGTCAACTAGGTCGCAGCTGGAAAAGACAAGAGCTCGCAGTTAGTTCATCTGCACTGGAGAGCCGGACGCAGAGGTTGCTCCACCAACACGGTGTCTAGCTTCACCGTCCAATTAATCAGCCGGTACAACGGTACGGCAGTAGCTTTCGGTTGCGCTCCAGGACGAATGCAGCTAGTTGTCTCGATTTTAGATAGATTAGCTACAGATTTGAGAAGAGAAATATATGAAACGCCTCTGATGAATAACTTATTTGATACTGTTTACCGTAACGCTTTCTGTACAGAAACTACTTTTTACTCAACGAGCACATAATCCCTGAGTTCCTAACTACCTATGTACCAAAAAGAAGGCAAGCTGCGTAGCATAATTGATTTACACGACATCCTCTCTAGCGAACGAATCATGAAATGAGCTGGTTTCGTTTCCGTGTTTTTATTAGTTCAAAAAATACACCAGTGAACAATGTTGCAGTAATCTTTCTCAAAAATAAAAATAAAAAAAATCAACAACTACAGAAGCATCAGATCTGTGGTACCCAAAGCAAAACAAGCACGGATTTGTAGTTACAGACTTAATACTTACCTGAAACAAGGGCTAACAAAGCTGTGTAATTTCAATCAAGCTAATTCTAGAATGGTTTAAAATTCATGCTCAATCTTCACTTGGAATGTGTGCAAAAATGACGCAGCATTTCCAACATAGCCAGGTAAAAATAACATGACCTAATTACACGAGTAGATAGATATTGTAACTTACAGGTCCACCAGGGGAACCATTCCAGAGAAATATTTCTCCAGGCTAAAATTCATGCTCAATCTTCACTTATAGATGATAACTGTCTATTTGGGAAGACCTCGATGAAAGAAAACTCTTAGCAGAGAAATATTTCTCCAGGCTAAAATCATCCGGGTCAACCTCCAGTTCTCCTGACGAAATGAGCAGCTCGATGCATTCTTTCCAGTCCTCACAAAGGAATTGCCTGTCTTGCTTCACTATCTGCCTAGAAATTTGCCCCTTTTAGAGTCATATCCATGCTTAGACAAGAATAGCTCGTATTATTTCACAAGAAGGCGAAGCTTTGCCGCAAACACAGCATTAAACACACTCTAATTAGCACGTATTACAAAACAATTTGAGCAAACAAGCCACATTTTCTTGCAAATCAAACTAGCCAGCGAGTACAAGGTGACCAATACGGCAGTACACTCCCTTACCATGAAAGAGCCAAAATTTACTGCATTGCAACATCAATCGCAACGGACAGATAGAAACATTGCAACTTCTTACAAAGAGAAGGTCTCACACCCTATCGAGCTCAGTGCCGGCAAGGAGACGCTCAGCCTCGTGGGCGGGATGGCCACGAGGTCTCCGCCGGCCTCGGTTGTTGAAAATTCTATTCGTGGACGTACATTTTTACGGGTAAAATAGACAAACTCACAAAGAGATAAAATACACAAAAGATTTTGTGTAACACTACAACTAACTAACGCTACTTTTCCATTTTCTATTATTAATTCTCTTTTTTCTGTTTGGCTCAACTGAAAACAACAACATTAAGAAGGCTAAATAGCTCATCAACAAACACCATGATCCACTAACCCACTGCTCTAATGCAAACACTAATATACGCATACAGCGCACACACTAATGCATGTAACGCACGCCTATTCAACTACATGCGTTTGCATACAACTACATCGGTACTACCGCATGTCAGTAGTACCAAAAAATGTATGGCGGTTCGTATGTTACAGATAGCGTGTTTTTGGGAGTTTTGATCTCCCATGAATCGGTATGACCTCGTTCCCTTAAGTGCTACTACCGGAATGCGGTAGTACCGATATTTACATGGCGGTACGAGTTTTCCAAATAATGTATTTTTATAAAATCTTGAGCTCTGAAAAACGGTAGCTCTGTTCTAGCCGAGCGGTACGACCGCGATGCAGTAGTACCGATTTCTAATTGACGGTAGTACCGTAACTTTTTGTGTAACGGCTAGTTCAGAGTATTAAATGCCATTGTTTCGGCCGTTGAGCCGAAAATCTGTAGTACCGGGTTTCAACAGCGGTATTACCGCAAATCCTGATTTTTTCAGGACTGTGGTCGTAACATCTAGTTTTATGGTTGAGGGTTATAAATACACCCCCACCTGTATCAAATCCAGAACCTTTGGCCATATTGAATACTCTTGAGGCTTTGGTGCTCTCTGTTCTACTCATTTGCATTCAATTCACTCTTTGAGGTAGTTAAGAGCTAGTCAAGTGCATTGTATCATTAATTGATCTTTTGACACTTGATAGTCTTCAAGCAAGCGATGTGATTCATTACTCTTGTTGCTTGCCGGCACCTAGATGGCTTGGAGAAGTTGCGTGGAGATCACTTCAAGAAGCTTGTGAAGTGACCCAACAAGGGTTTGTGATTGGTGTTGTGCTCACCAACTCCAGAGTGGAGGAAGAGCAACTCTAGTGATTGAGATTGAGACTTAATTCGTGGAGCCTGCTTGATTCATTCAAGCTTCCTCAACGTGGACTAATGAAGATCGGCAAGTATTCGATACCACGGGAAAACATCTTCATCTCCATTGTGATTTAATTTCTTGTCTTTACTCTTCCGCATTTACAATTCTAGCATTTTACTTGTGTAGAATTGCTTAGCTAGAACTGCATCTAGTTTTGTCAAATTCATAATTGTGTTAAAATTGTTAATTAGTGGAAGAATTTTAAGAACATCCTATTCGTCCATCTCTAGTCGGTTATCCTTGATCCTATAGAGGAGAAGCTTCTTCACGACGTAGCTCTCCTCCATCTTGTCACCAAGACCGCGAATCTGGTTGATGAGAGTCATCAATCTCACGGCGAAGTCGTCCATCGACCCCTTTCCCTTCATGCGTAAACCCACAAACTCGCTCTTGAAGGTTTGCGCACGCGCCTTCTTGACGCGGTCGGTGCCGACATACATCATCTTGAGCATGTCCCACTCATCTTTCGCTGTCTCCTTTTCGGTGAGTAGGAGGAGGGTCTTCTCCAGGACACCTTGGAAGATGGCCGCAAGGGCCATCTGATCTTGATGCTCATCAACGTTGTCGGTCACCACAGCTTCACAAATACCTTGTGCCTTCATGAACACTGTCGGTGTATTAGAACCGATCTTACGTAAAGATTATTTGATTCGGGGGGTCTCCTAGAGATGAAATCACGTAGAGTGGTTGACACGGGATGTTTAGACAGGTTCAGGCCTTCTCCGGGGAGAATAACAACCCTACTCTTGTGTGTGTATGGTATTGACTGTATTCTCGATGATCAAGCAAGAAACTAAGACTATTACAGAGAACAGTACTTGTGTTTCCCCTTCACTCGCTCTATTTCGTCCTCCTTTCACCTCCGATTGATGTCTTTATATAGTCGTGAAGAAGTAGCCATTTTGTCTCGCGAAGAGGCGCCTTAATTAAGCCGATAATGGGCGCATGATGGCGATAATTACGGCGCATTGGCTTCTTCACGCCGTCGCGATTATCATTCGAGAGGTAATGGGGTATTTAAGCGCTATTACTACGCGAGAATAATAGTGCGTCGCGGACCGCTCAGATTCCTTAATCAATTGGACCCACTCGCTTGTAGATTTGATTATAAGGTGGTTGTGGTTTATTTGGTCGTAGTATCACTTACGACTGGGTAAGGGTCGTAGAAGGACTTACGACTAGGTAGTGGTCGTAGAAAGACTTACGACCAGGTAGTGGTCGTAGAAGGACTTACGACCATGACATAGTCGTAGTAAGACTTACGACTAGGTAGTGGTCGTAGAAAGACTTACGACCAGGTAGTGGTCGTAGAAGGACTTACGATCATGACATAGTCGTAGTAAGACTTACGACTATGGGGGTGATTGTAGAAGATCTTACAATCACTTGGTAGGTCTCCCCCTTATCAATATAAGGGGTACTTCTGGGGACTATGTGACATCATATTTACCCATAATAAGAATTATAGATAAAAGATAAAATGAGAATTATTAGATCCTCGTCATCTAGCCCCCCAGTTTCAAGTGAAAGTAACTTACTTGGTGAAGGATTTGCAAATGGACTTACGACTATGAAAATGTCGTAGAATAATGGTTGAAGGAAAAACTCTTCGACATTTGAGTGCTACTTTGACCAGGAATTTACTTGGTCCAGAAGGTTGCTTACGACTATCAAAAAGTCATAAAAACCCCTACCACTGTGAAGTGGTCGTAGTAGGATGATCGGAGAAAAAAAACCTTTCCGATTGATACTTCCTTCGACCAGAAAGACTTGGTCAAGAAAGTAATTTCGCTTGGAGGTGACAAAACGAACCTAATTTTCCCGGACAGACCGTCTGGGGAATTGCAAACGACTCCCACAGATCTGTTGATGAGACGGTTCCCGAAGCGGTTGCAATCGTGAAGATTGCTTACGACTATCAAAAAGTCGTAAAAACCCCTACGACTTATGAAGTGATCGTAGTAGGAGGATCGGAGAAAAAACCCTTCCGATTGATACTTCTTTCGACCAGAAAGACTTGGTCAAGAAAGTAATTTTGCTTGGGGGTGACAATACGCACCTAATTTTCTCGAACGGACCATCTGGGGAATTGCAACCGACTCTCACAGATCTGTCCGATGAGGCGGTTCCCGAAGCGGTGCAACCAACTCTCATAGACCTATTGGCGAGACGGTTTCCGAAGCGATAGCAATCGTGCGGTTATAAAAACTCACCAGAGTCGACTTGATTTTTACCTTTTCCTCAAATCGCTCACCGTTCTTCGAGCTCTTGCTTTCTCCGTCCTCGACTAGGTTTCATCTTCTCCGCTAACCAAATCAAAAACTTCTTGTTTCGAGCGAAATGGCCAAGAGAGTTTTCGAATGGGAAGAATCGAGATGGATGCGCCAAGATCAAAATCTTGGTCGACGCCGGAAGATTCCGAGAAGGCTCGTGAAGTGGATTCCGCTATTGGGCAAGACTGCCATCGGGGAAAATGGACAAATCCCGCCTTCCAAGCGTATTGTGAGTGCGGCCTCCGATCGTCGCTCACCCCTTTCTACTGAGTGGTACTCGAGCACTTTGGGGTGGAATTGGTGAACTTAGGTCCTAATTCCATTACCATGTTGAGTGTCTTCGTGTACCTGTGCGAGGCGTACCTGGGGATTCCGGCGGATCTCAAGTTGTTCCAATATTATTATGGGATGGCTCGACAAACTGGAATCGCCGGAAGTCATGGCTCAAGCTCCACGACTCAAGTCGAAGGAGTATATTCAGAGTTTTACCCGGCCTTCATGGCGGGGTGGAGGAAGATGTGGTTTTACCGAAAGTCACCTCAAGACGACCTCTCTTTTGCGGGAGGGGCTGCCGAGAAGAAATCTTCATGGGATTCGACTCCTGAAGATATCAGCTGGATTGCCCCCTATATTCAAGCTATCAAGGACTTGAAAGAAGAGGGGCTGACCGGATGGCATGTGGTAAAAGATTTTATCACACGCCGTATTAGTCCCTTGAAGAAACGAGCATCTCCTATGTGGAGATACTCGGGGAGAGGAGACCCAACCAGAGATTACGACGAGGGTGAGTAACTGTCGACTTAGCTTTCGGTTTGGTCTTCCTCAACATTGTCTAAAATTTTATCTGCTTTTACGGATCTTTCACAGGTCGAGGTTGACTCTAGAGTCAGACTCATCTGTGAGAAATCTCCGCCACTCCGAGTGGCGGTTCCTCAAATCATTGCGGCTTTGTCCGCAGATGAAAAGATAGAGCGCCTAAAGGTAATCAAAAATTTGATTCTTTCTTTAGGACTTTATAGTCGTAGAAGATACTTACGACTAATGGTGATCGTAGAAAGCCTTGCGATCAAGAAAGTGTCGTAGAAAAGATTACGACTTGGCACCGGTCGTAGAAAAACTTACGACTGGTTAGTTACTCTTCTTTTTCTATTTTGTGTTACAGAAAGTAGGCATGGAAAATCGTCAGGAAGACGAGGAAGTCGTACTGATGACTATTGGCACAGGGTTGTCGAAAGACAGAGGCTTGGCTCCTCCATCTAAGAGACGTCGACTTGCAAGATCTGCCGACAAGGGAGGAGCAAGCTCGAGCTCGGTCTTCGACGCACCCTCTACAAAGCTCCGCGGTACCGTAGCCATATCTCAAGCCGAGGCCGCAGCCTATCGGGCCGAGGAGGTTGAAGCAGCTGAATCTTTTAAGCGCAAACCTCGCAAGGCTAAGGTACCCTTCTATTATGACAAGGAATCTTTCGCAGTTGCTGCCACTCCTAGTTTTGTTAAGCAACTGGAAAAGGAGATCTGGAAAGATTTTATGTCTTTTATGAAGGACGATGCTGCTCCAGCACAACCTGCAGTCGAAGGTAGTGCTGCTCTTGGAATGGTCGAGACTGATCTCGGCCATCCAGAGAACCAGGAGACCAGAGCCCTGGTTCCTGTTCAAACTCTACGACCAGACGTGGTCGTAGCTGAGCCAATTATTGAACTTCGACCAGATGTGGTCGTGGAGAAGAAGAGGTCCTCCGTCGGGAGGATCGCTCCTAAATTTCTGGTTAAGACCAGGGTGCAGAGGTATGTGAAATGTACTAAAGTGTAAGAACAACATTTACCTTTTTCCTTTTCACAACCTGATTTGCTTCTCTTTATTTTAGTCCGACTCCTTCAGCCCCCGGGGATGCTTCCGCCGAGAAGCCCATTGTCACCTCTTCAGTTGCTGGAGAGGTAACAATGGAAGTGGTTGAAGGATTTCCCTTGACCCAGGTGGCTCCCGAAGTGGTTCCTCCAAGCTGCTGAGGTCGTAGCTACAACTCATCGGGTAGGCTGCGACATCGAGGTCGTAGAGGCCACAGAGGCGTTGCAAAGCCCCGTTCAAGGTGATAATGACTCAAGACACCATGCAGGAAAGGAAGTCGTGGCGGATATTCTTAGGTGTCCAAAGAGAAAGTGCACCACGAGAATCGGAGGATGAAGAACCTTTCAACTTCTTTGATTTCTTTGGACTCGCTTCGTCATAGGGTCTGCCGCTACAGATCTCGCGATCGAGTCCCCATCCCAAGGATATTCCAAATAGAGGAAATACCTTCGACAATGAGCGCCTTTGAGGAGGTGTGGTGGATAAAGTCGCGAGGATAGACAAGTCGCAGAACCCGGAGTTTGTGTATTCGACCTTTGCTAGGTCGACTATGAATGTAAGTATTTTTAGAATACTTATATATGTGGCTTTCCTTTTCTTCTCTTTGTCTTTTTTTGCGTAAAGCTCGAGCAAATTCTTTGTTGTCGGTGAGTATCATCGACAACTTTTAGAGCTACGACAAGAGAAAGAAGAACTCTGCATGCATGCGGAGAGATGGTAAGTCATCATTACTCATAGTCGCTTTCGACTTGACTACTCGTATAGTGTTTACTAGAGTTGTCATGGAAAAACTCATGATAAAGTCTTGGTCGTAAAGAGTTTACGACTACTTACGACCGGTGGTGGTCGAGAAAAACTTACGACCATGACATAGTCGTAGAAAACTTACGACTAGGTCGATGGTTGTAGAAGGACTTGAACCAATTGGTTGATGTTTATCTCCATTTTTGTCCTCTCAGAGGTGAAAAGCGACACGAAGACCTTAGCTGACTCACTCGATTATGAAAAAGAGGAGTCGAGAAAGCTAAGGGAGGAAGTAATAGTCCTCTCGGATAGACTTCGAGAAGCCATCTCTGCATCTAAAAGATTGCAGGAAAAAATAAACAGTAAGTGCTGAACTTAAGACTGCTTTTATCTTTAACCTTTACCCAACTCTCATTTCTTCTCCAGAAAAAGAAGATGAGATGAGGAAGCTCCGGACCGAAGTTGAAGAAAAAGCTTTGGTCATTCAGGAGTTTTCGCATTACCAAGAACAAGGATCAGGAACTCGAGGGTGCGAGAACTCGAGTAATGTAAGTAATTCTTTACCTGTTGTCCTTTCTGAGTATTTTCCCTTTTCTAATGCTAATTTCTTGTTCAGAAATTGCTGCTGAATTGAGGAGCCTCGAGGCTGAAATCCAAGAGAAGACCTTGATCTACAATGAGTCCGTCCGCATTGCTAAGATGAATGCAGAGGACATCAGAGCATGGGAGAAAACCATGTGAAACCATTGCTTCCCATGAAGAAGAGGTCAAGAAATTGGATTCTCAACTAGTAGGTAAGAAATGCTTTTACCTACAATTATCTTTGTGTTTTCTTCCTCTAGAAGTTTATTTTTGTTTGACCGGTTATATTCTTTTCAGAACAAGTGGTCGAAAACAAGAAACTTCGCGAGGCTTCGACTCGTACCCAACAGGAGATGGAATCAATGAAGACTAGTCTTCAAAGCAACATCACACTCCTGAACAATGTACTTGGTGAGCTACATTCGAGGAAAAACTCCTCGAGAAGATAATCAGAGTTGCTCACATAAGTACCATTGGGGAACAAGTCGAAAACTTGCAAGAAATGGTGACCACTCAAGGCTAATCAAGCCGAATCAACAAGGAGGCAATGAAGCTGCAGTAAGTTACGCCCGCGAAACTTAAAGCTCAAGACCCCGCCTTAATGTGCAACCAATTGAAGCCGACTTGGCCGCCTCGAATCGAGGCAAGTCGATTGATTGAGGAAATGCAATCGGTTGGCAAAAAGGTAGCGGAGGAAATGCAGCTAGGCACTCCCCCTTCAGAGTAATCTTGTAACTACTTTGTAAGGCAGACAATTTCTGTTGACGAGTAATATATGATCCATCTTGTCTCCTGCAAATCATCTTGTCGAGTGGTTAGCAACCCGAAAGATAACTAACGAATGAAAAACCAAAGGGATGAAGTTAAATTAATAACTTTATCCTAGGCCATCTTGTTTCCTGCAAATCATCTTGTCGAGTAATTAGTAACTCAAAAGATAATAAACGAATAAAAGACTAAGAATTGAAGTCAAATTAATAACTTTATCCTAGCCCCCGACTATTTGCTTAGTTTGTTTGGACAATCTAAGTAAATAGTGTGTAAAATGGGGTTTCTGAAAACAAAGAGAGGTTTATTTAACTTATAGTTTTTGTTATGGTTGTCAAGCACTGATCGAAAGAGTAGAAACGACTCGACACTAGGAAGTTCCTTCTAGTGGGCAGGACCATGTTCAGAGAGGAAAGGCTTCGACTAGGTGATGTTACCATCTCCGACTGGTTTAATCGAACCAAAAACAGCAACTTGAGTTAAGCAAACGTCTTAGAGGACTTTAATAATTCGTTCGCCCTTTTTTGGTGGACTCGATAAATCTTTTCTAGTAGCAAAAGTGGGAGACTGAGCGACGCTAGGAAGTTCCTTCTAGTGGGCAGGACCACGTGCAGAGAGGAAAGACTTCGACTAGGTGTGTCTCTTCCTTCGACCAGTTAAAACGAATCGAGTACACCAAAGGTGGTCGAATAAACATAAGAAAGTGCACTCTACTTAGAATATTTTTCGAAATTACTGAAAAAATAAACTAAGGTTAAAAGAGTTGGCTTTGAGAACATTTCGACTAGATAGAACCTGAGCTCTCTGTATTGGCAACAAAAGTGAATAACGAGTCGATGCTAGGAAGTTCCTTCTAGTGGACGGGACCACATGCAGAGAGGAGAGACTTCGACTAGATGATGTTACTTGCCTTTCGACCAGTGTAGAGAAAACTGGGTGTTTTTGGATCATAGTCGAAAGATTATAAAAGCACTACTCAAAAATAAGACAAAAGAGGTAGAAGAAACCTGGACCTTTATTGCCTGAGAGGTTGGTCACACATAGAATTTGCGTAACTGGTCGATGTTCCAAGAATTTGAGAGAACCTGACCATCTTCCATTGCTAGTCGTACCGACCCTGGCCGAGTGACTTCGACCACTGTGTAAGGACCTTCCCACTTGGGAGAAAGTTTATTCCGATTAGACTTGGATTGGCAGAGCCTTAATACCAAGTCACCTACAGCAAGGCTGCGAGGTCGGACCTTACGATCGTAGTATCTGCGTAGGGCTTGTTGGTAGACTGCTGAACGGATTAGGGCCATGTTCCTTCATTCTTCGAGTAGGTTAATGTCATCTGCTCGAAGTTGTTCCTGGTCGGAGTTGTTGAAGGTTTCAACTCGTGTCGACCGCAATTTTAGTTCCGGAGGAGGCATGGCTTCGGCTCCGAACACTAGAAAGAAAGGTGTTTCTCCTGTTGCTCGGCTAGTGGTCGTACGAACTGCCCATAATACAGAAGGTAATTCTTGTACCCAAGCCCCCGAGCGCTTAACAAGCTGGTCGAAGACTCGGGCTTTAATTCCTCGCATTATTTGGCCGCTTGCACGCTCGACCGTTGCTTTGGAGATGTGCAACAGAAGCATAACATAACTTGGTACCCAACTCGTCGCAAAATTCCTGAAATTTTGCACTTGC
This sequence comes from Hsuehochloa calcarea, assembly GCA_036346395.1. Lineage (NCBI taxonomy): Eukaryota > Viridiplantae > Streptophyta > Magnoliopsida > Poales > Poaceae > Hsuehochloa > Hsuehochloa calcarea. Next base: position 39,625,854 of record CM070595.1, on the reverse strand, counting down.
GAATTGTTTACCATTGTCTGTAATTATCCGACTTGGAACTCCAAATCGGCTAATTACGCATCTCATCATGAACCTTTTTGCTGCTTCCGTTGTTATCCCAGTTACAGGTTCGGCTTCGATCCATTTTGTGAACGTGTCAATAGCCACAAAAAGGAATTCGAAACCTCCTGTAGCTTTGGGAAACGGTCCTAGGATATCGAGACCCCAGGTCGCAAAAGGCCAAGAAAGAGGTATTGTCTGTAATGCTTGAGCTGGTTGGTGTATATGTCTACCATGAAACTGGCATTGGACACACTTTTTAACCACCTCTTTAGCATCGTATAGAGCTGTTGGCCAGTAGAAACCTTGTCGAAAGGCCTTACCAACTAATGTTCTGTAGGAAGCATGCGTCCCACAGATGCCACTGTGTATATCATGAAGGAGTGTTATTCCTTCGTTTTGCGGAATGCATCGCATGAGTATCCCTTGGGTTCCTCGTTTGTAGAGGACTCCTTCGACCAAAGTATACATTTTGGCTTTTCGGGATAAACGATCTGCCTCAAGATCATCCTCGGGTACAGAACCCTTGTGAAGATACTCGTAGATGGGATTCATCCAGGTATCCTCGTAATCTAGTGAGGCCATCTCAATAGGAGGTGTCTCGGTTCTTTGACCGAGAGACGGCTTTGAGTTGCTCCAAGAAAACTCCTTTTGGCAATGTAGATCGGGAAGAAGCCATCCGAGCAAGTTGGTGCGAGGAAATTATCCTTCGAGGATGAATTGTACCTCGAAACCTAAAAATACTTTTCTAGCTTACGTGCCTCCGATAAGTACGAGACATTGTCGAGCTAGAGCACCGTACTCTTTCCGACTTGATTCACGACTAGTTGAGAATCTCCTCTCACGAGTAGTCGACGAATCGAGAGTGCTTTCGCAGCTCGTATGCCAGCTAGCAAACCTACGTATTATGCCACATTGTTAGTGGCCTGAAAGTTTAATTGTATGGCATACTTTAAGGTTTCTCCGGTAGGAGATACCAGACCACCCGACCCGAGCCACTTAAAGTAAGTGACCCGTCAAAGTACATCATCCATCGGTCGTGGGAATCGTGATCGGGATCTGAGCAGTTCAGATTTGTCCATTCGGCGACAAAGTCGCCAAGATCCGGGATTTTATGGCCGTTCGGGACACGAAATGGAGGTCGAACTCCCCAAGTTCGACTGACCATTTTGCCATGCGTCCCGCTGTTTCCTTATTATGGAGGATTGCTCCCAAAGGAAACTCAGACAGTACAGCTATTTTGTGCGCCTGAAAATAATACCGCAGTTTCCTCGAAGACATGAGGAGGGCATATAGAAGTTTTGGGCACGAGGGTAACGCCTTAGGCCGTGTAAAACTGGCCGACGTAATAAACCGGTCGTTATGCGTTTTCACGTTCTACGACCAAGATCGCGCTTTCGCTGCGTGGCGTGGCGGCTAGGTAAATTAAGGCGTCTCTTACGGCTTTGGAGAAACCGAGCAGAGCACTCGAAAGGTACCTCTTGACATCCTCGAAGGCAGCGTTTGCCTCGTTCGACCACTCAAAACCTTCATGTCTCCTGAGAAGTTTAAAGAAAGGTAGTCCTTTTTCTCCTAGTCGTGCGATGAAACGACTTAAAGCCGCCATACACCTAGTGAGTTTCTGGACTTCCTTTTTTGTGGTCGGAGGGTGCATCTGGAGAATGGCCTTTATTTTCTCAGGATTTGCTTCGATTCCTCGTTCAGATACTTGGAATCCAAGCAATTTTCCTGAGAAAATTCCAAACACACACTTCTCGGGATTAAGTTTTAAGCGGTGCTTTCTGAGGTTGTCGAATGTTTCTTGTAGGTCAGTGATATGATTAAATTTCTTAATACTTTTTACGACTAAATCATCAACATAGGCTTCCAGATTTCGGCCTAATTGAGATGAAAAAGTTGATTGCATCAAGCGTTGAAAAGAAGCACCGGCATTCTTCAGACCAAATAGCATTTTGACATAGCAAAAGGTACCAGATGGTGTAATGAATGGTCTTTTCTTCATCGTTTAGACACATATTGATCTGGTGATATCCAGAATATGCATCTAAAAAACTTAATATTTCACAACCTGCAGTAGAATCAACCAACTGATCGATACGAGGTAAAGGAAAATCATCTTTTGGACAAGCTTTATTAAGATCAATAAAGTCTACGCACATACGCCATTTGCCGTTTGACTTTTTGACCATTACAGGGTTAGCCAACCACTCTGGGTGGTTGACTTCTCTTATAAAGCCTGCTTTAAGTAGCTTATCCAATTCTGATTTAATAGCATCTCGTCGATCAGGGGTAAATCTCCGTAATTTTTGTTTTACGGGTACTTTATCAGGCCGTAAAGCTAGCCTGTGCTCGATCACCTCCCTGGGGACTCCGGGCATGTCGGATGCTTGCCACGCGAAGACATCTGCGTGAGCTCGGAGGAAGGCGATGAGGGCGTCTTCCTATTTGGGGTCGGAAGTCTCCCAATGCGAGCGATTCGAGGGTTTCTCTGCGTCGGAGGAACCTCTTTGACTTGGTCGTTCGGCTTTGGTGCGACTTTAGGAAGCCGACTCGCTAGTCGAAGGCTGACTTTCATCTTGAGTTGGTATTTGGCCAACCATCTCGAGGGATCGACGGTCGCAGTTATACGCCATCTTTTTGTCACAATGAATTGTGATCACTCCTTTGGGACCTGGCATCTTAAGACATTGATACCCATAATGAGTAGCCATTAAGAATTTTGCCAAAGTTGGTCGTCCGAGTATGGCGTTATATGCCGTATCGAAATCGACCACATCAAAGGAAACTTTCTCTGTCCTGAAATTATTTGGTGAGCCAAATGTTAAAGGAAGAGAAACTTGGCCAATGGGTTTGGCCGAAGACCCCGGTACGATTCCATGAAAGGAGTATCGTACCGGTCTTACCTTTGTCCTGGGTACTTGCATCTCGTCCAGGGCATTAGTAAATAGTATGTTCAAGGAACTGCCACCATCAACCAACACTCGATTAACCCGACAGTTGTTGATGGTGGGTTCGACCACAATCGGATAACGACCTGATCGATTCGAAGTGATCGGGCAGTCACCCTTCTCGAAAGAAATGGTAACTTCCGACCACTTTGGTAGGTTATTGACAAGAGGAGCATTTATAGAGTTTACCTCTCGTCCGGCAGCTTTGAGTTGTCGTTTCGACTCGTATGTCGATGATCCTCCGTAGATATGCTTTACGGTATGTTGCGGATCTTGGAACGGCATCTCTTCATCATCCGATGACTTTTGGCCACTCGTATTCCCTACTTACTCGAGAGTGGGGAGTGACCCTTTGCCGTTGTAGTAGTCCTCGAGCTTTCTTTGGAAAACTCGGCAGTTGCGGAGGTCATGTCCTTCCTTTTTATGAAAAGGACACCACCTTGGTTTGTCGTTCCTACGATCAGGGCGCTTACCTTTGCCTTGATCAGGGTACGACTTGGTGGTTCGGGGCTCTTTATCTTTCACGGCCAAGATCTCCTTGAAACCACTGGTTTGTGGTTTTTGACTTTTTATTTTCTTCTTGGACTTCTTTGCTTTCTTATCCTTACCAACCTCACCTGGCTCTCGAGGAGTGTACGTTTCTCGATCAATAGTGTTGTTCCACTCGACCGCTTCAGAAGCAGTCGCATATCGATCGGCCATCTCGAATAGTTTGGTAACAGTGTTGGGAGGATTCAAAGCAATATCCTCTGTTATCCTTCTACTACGGACTCCTTGCTTAAAAGCCCTGATTACAGATGAGTCAGAAATTTTCGGAATTGAGTTACGAACCTGACTAAAGCGTTTGATGAATTGACGCAGAGTTTCGTTGTTGTTCTGTTTTATCCGGTGCAAGTCGTCTTCTTTCCCAGGGCGGTTGTATGTGCCTTGGAAATTCGCCTGTAGAAGATCGCAGAGGTGTTGCCAAGAGTAGATCGACTCAAGTGATTGGTTTAATAACCACGATCGAGCGGATCCTTCAAGCACAGTCGGAAGGTAATTTGCCATTACATGCTCTCCTCCTCCCGCCGCTTTCGGACGGTGTTGTATAGATCTGTAGAAATTCGATGGGATTTTGAGATCCATCAAACTTCTCCATGTTCACTGGTCAAAAATGAGGTGGCCAGCGAACTGCTCGAAGGTCAGGCGAAAATGCCCGGCATTCGGTAATAACTTCTTGACGCCTTCTTTGCAGGAAAGAAGGGTTAATGTCACCAGATGATCGTATACGACGATACCCAGCAACAGGCTGACCTGTCCTGTAGTAGGTCTCAGCTCTACGAGGGGAATACTCCTCGTACTCCATCCGTTGCGGATTTCCTTGTCGAAGTGGTGAATGGTCACCTCTCCGAGGGGCTTCTTGGTCATCAGCCAATCGAGATGTATTTCTCCGAGTAGGGGATCGATGCGACTTATGGCCGTGTCGATTTCTACGTGGTGAAATATTTGATTGACTGGTAGCTGAGGAAGTCGTATTGCTACGACCACCTGAATGATGTCGACGAGGTACTTCCAGTCTTGTCATCACGGTTCGAAGCCTTTGTGCAATCTCTTCAGCAAAGAGATCGTACCCTGGCGTTCGAGCAAGCTCTTGATTGGGATTTTCGAGCAAGTCGTTGATATCCTGGAGTTCTTGTACCTCCTTCGACTGATGTTGAATGCGCCCCGGCAGATTCTTCTGGGCTGCAATCTTCTTCCCTCGGATGGCCTCAAAATTCTCTTCATCAGATATTTGAGGCCTTTTCAGTGGAGTGCGAGAATGTCGAGGATTTCCCTCGCGTTCATCAGAGTGTTGGTTCTGTCCGTCACCGGTGGTGCCCTTGCCATTATCACGAGGGGGCGCAGTGTGTGATCTTCGGGGAGTGTTCTTATCTCGGCCTCCATGAAGCTGACCCTGATTTGAGGGAAGAACGAAGACCTCCCGTTGATGATTCTCACTTGCGCTCGAGGGGTCCCCGCTTGAGGAGTGCTCGAGAGACACCATCTGGCGACTTGGAGCAATCCCCTCCAGGTAGGGGAACTCTGGGTTATAACTGTCTCCGTCCGTAAATGAGATCTGCGGAGAGACGGTCGAATTTGCAGGAAAAGCATGCTTGATCCCACCCTCTCTGGAGTTACCCTGAGAGAGAGGATCACCAGATGTTGGTGGAGTCCTGGAATGGTGGCTCTCATAACTTATCTCACCAGGTCGGACCGCCTTAGGGGGACTTGGACACTTGGAGGAAAAACTCTCGTCGTGTCGTGAGTCCTCCTGGGTGCGGTTCTGGTCGGATTGACCCTTGTCCTTTGAGGGAATTGGCACCTCTGTTGGACGTATCGTTGTGGGGGATAAGGATCCCTCCTCAACTCCATTGATGGGATGGTTTCCTGGAGAATGATCTCCGGAGGCAACATCACCATCAGCGGATGCATCACTCGGCTCGTAGTCGAAACCGCATCCATGTCGGCGTCTGCGTGTCCGCCAAGTCAAACCAGGTTCTCCTCGTTCCATTCTCCCGCCATGATTGCATGAGATTTGGAAAAGAGAGTATGTTGACAAGAGATTACGGAAGATCCCCACGGTCGGCGCTAATCGCCGGTGTATTAGAACCGATCTTACGTAAAGATTATTTGATTCGGGGTCTCCTAGAGATGAAATCACGCAGAGTGGTTGACACGGGATGTTTAGACAGGTTCAGACCTTCTCCGGGGAGAATAACAACCCTACTCCTGTGTGTATAGTATTGACTGTATTCTCGATGATCAAGCAAGAAACTAAGACTATTACAGATAACAGTACTTGTGTTTCCCCTTCACTCGCTCTGTTTCGTCCTCCCTTTCACCCTCTGATTGATGTCTTTATATAGTCGTGAAGAAGTAGCCGTTTTGTCTGCGGAAGAGGCGCCTTAATTAAGCCAGTAATGGGCGCATGATGGCGATAATTACCGCGCATTGGCTTCTTCACGCCGTCGCGATTATCATTCAGAGGTAATGGGGTATTTAAGCGCTATTACTACGCAGAATAATAGTGCGTGCAGACCGTTCGGATTCCTTAATCAATTGGACCCACTCGCTTGTAGATTTGATTATAAGGTGGTCGTGGTTTATTTGGTCGTAGTATCACTTACGACTGGGTAATGGTCGTAGAAGGACTTACGACTAGGTAGTGGTCGTAGAAAGACTTACGACCAGGTAGTGGTCGTAGAAGGACTTACGACCATGACATAGTCGTAGTAAGACTTACGACTACGGGGGTGATTGTAGAAGATCTTACAATCACTTGGTAGGTCTCCCCCTTATCAATATAAGGGGTACTTCTGGGGACTATGTGACATCATATTTACCCATAATAAGAATTATAGATAAAAGATAAAATGAGGATTATTAGATCCTCGTCAAACACCTTCATCTTGATTTTCCACATGCCATAGTTGCCTTGTTCTGTATAGGGTATTGAAGAGAGACGCTGCTTTCTCTTCCTGGTACCTTCGATGGGACCATCGCCGGTAACAATGGTGCGGCTCGACGGCGGCACGAACCTTGCCCTCGACATGGCTCTGATACCAAATGTTGGAAATTCTACCTGTAGATGCACACTTTCACAGGTGAGGGAGATACTCACGGAGAGGAAGAACACATTGAAGATTTTGCGTAGCACTACAACTGCCTAGCGCTACTTTTCTCTTTTCTATTCTTCTCTCTTTTCTGTTTGGCTCAACTGAAAACAACAGCGTCAAAGAGGCTAAGCAGCTCATAAACAAACACCATGACCCACTAACCCACTGCTCTAATGCAAACACTAATGCGCGCATGCAACGCACGCACTCACGCATGTAACGAATGCCTATTCAACTACGCATACAACTAAAACACTAATAAACTAAGAATGTTACCATGCAGGACTCAACTCAATGCAAAAGCATTAATGCAACAATCTTGATTATTTCTAACATCGGTGGCGTTGAGGCGGAGCACGTCGCTGCAAACGACGCCATGCTCCCACATCTAGTGCTTGAAGGGGCGGAGGTGGTTGTGCGGACACGGAGGAACTAGTGTTAGGGGTTCAGATTTAGGGTGGATGGAAAGGAGGCTTTCTTACCATGCGCTTGGGGGGGGGTGCGCGCGCCAGGGAGGAGGGAGGTGGAGGAGAGCGGCTCAGAGGAGGGGAGGTGGAGGAGGGTGCCGGGGGAGATCCAAATCGGGATTTGAATCTGGGAGGAGGAGGGGCGCCGGGGACGAGGCCGGTGGAGAGGAGGGCGCTGGGGGAGGAGGGCTTCGAGGAGGAGGCCGGCAGGGAGGATGAAGCCGGGGGAGGGGAGGCTAGGGTAGAAGGGCGCCGAGCGAGGAGGAGGTGGGTGTGGGAGGATGGAGCTGAGCAGGCAACGGGGCGGGGGGGGGGGGAGCTGGCGGGGCTTTTATGGAGTGGTAATTGGCGGATAATTACCCCGAACCGGGGTAATTTGGGAACAATGGTTTGGAAGCTCATGAAGCTCTCGCGGGCGACTTCCGCTTCGACTTCCACACGTTGTAACCAGAAACGACTTCGGTGAAAAGCAGCTGCGAACAACTGGCCGTTTGATTTGGCTTTCAACTTTTCCGCTCGGAAGCTGAAGCCAAAACAAACATGCCTAAATAGTGATGATACGTTACCAAGCAATGTTTGTACAGTATCACTGACATTCATATCCTTCGATTCTTAATCTAATGGTTGGATAGCTAATTCATATAACTGTACAGCTAGCTAGTGAACAGCCATGACCCACCGGCCTTCCTTCCTTCCCCAGTTGCTTGTGTGGTCTGCTCATTTGTTCTATTAATCAAATTTAGTGCTATCTTTCTCGGCAAAATGTCAAAAATATCACTACAGATGGATAGACATACGATATGTGTCATCTACAGTGAGCACAGAGCACTGCAGATCCCTACCGCGATCCCAGTTCACGGTATGTTACCTGCCGCGGTCCCGGTTAGCGTTAGGTCGTCTGCTGTAATGGTTTTGTGCGATAGGGATACCATTTCGTTCGTATGTAGACTAGTTTTGCTATTTAGTTAAAAAAAAAAAGAGGTTGAACGAGACGAAAAAAACGAGACATGGATCTTTTGTCCTACTCCGATCCCATCCTTAATTTTTTCAGGATCTGTTACTTGTACAAACTGTGTGCAGCCGTTGATTGGATTACTAGTTGCTAACAAGTAGATTTCGCTGTGATCTCTCTGTGTGTGTGACTGTCTCTCGGAGATGGAGATGGAGATCTGTATGTAGCGACTGATTCAGCCCAACTATTCGATTAAAACGGCCAGCCTGCAAACTTCAGCTTATGAATATAGCGGCGGGCATCTAATATGCGTATTTGAGAGTAGCCACGCTACAAATTAAGCCTGCCTTCCTCTAAAAAAAAAAGGTAATTAGGCCTGCCAGGTTTATTGTCATATGCCACGTGCATATCGTTTCAATATGTAGATTAGCTCTCCGATGTGTACTCTGTGGCTAATCATGATTTTTCTTGACACAATTGTTCAAAAAAATCGACTTATGTACGTAAGAAACCATCAATCACCTTATCTATCTCTGATCTATGCGCGAGAGAACGCACGGCTCTACCTTCATTGTGGCCCCATCGACCAGTGGGTTTCGCCCAGCTCCGTTTCTGTTCGCCATTCTTTGTGAGAGATGTCACGCGTCTGTGTTTTGCTCGGTCCTGCCCTTCAATACCTCACGGTGCCTCGCCTCGAGTCCATCGCCTCCTCGATTCTCCCATTCCGCTCGCCTCGAGTCCATCGCCTCCTCGGTTGGTTCTGTCGTCCCTCGAGTTCGTCGGTTCTATCGCCCCGCCCGCGCCTCATCATCTCCAGTCGTCTCCACGCCCTAGCGTCGACGGCGTCTCCAGTCGTCCCTGCTGCGCCGCGTCGTACCGTCGGCCGCGTGCATCGTCGTCTCGTGGTTTCCGTCGGCGCTGCGTCTAGGGTCGGCTGTGTGCATCGGCGGCGTCGCCCCTTGTCTTCGGCCTCGTCATCTCCGGTTGTCTCCACGCCCTAGCGTCGGCGACGTCGCCGTCTCTATGTTGGAAATATGCTCTACAGGCAATCATAGAGATGATGATATTTCGATGTATCCATGATTTAATAAATGTTCCTTGAATATTGCCTTTGTGTTGATTAACAAGTATGTGACTTGTTTGTAAAACTCTTTACTTGTATGGTTATTCTAAAGTTGTCCCTAGTCGGAGTTCATGTGAGGACACACGTGAATGGTGGATTAGCACATATATCGGTTGATGACTATGTTTCACAGGTCATAGACATGGAGATATCAAACCAATAATGTGGACACATGTTTAGAAAATGAGGTTGGACCGACCCAACATGAGACATAACAATTATACTTATGGTTCTCTCTACACAACGTGTACGCCTTGTCCTTAGACCTAAGATTATCGCATGTACTTGAGATGTGAATCGACCTACTTAGGGGCTATCAAACGCTACTCCGTGGCGGGTAGTTATAAAGGTAGTTTCGGGTTTGTCATGAAGCATCTTTGCGAGGCATGGTCGATCAAGATGGGATTTGCCCTCTCTACGAGAGAGATATCTCGGGCCTCTCGAGTGATCGGATCCGAAATGCATGGCCATGCTACTTAAGGTTAAGAGTTAACCTAGTAAGGGATTCGGATCACAAGATCGAGAAAGAGTGGTCGACTTGGAGCTCGGCCAGAATATCGTGAGGCAAAGGGATTGGCATGTACATAACGTTGTGTTGGTTCGTCCGATATGATCTTTGTGTACGTTTAGGAGTTGGGACGTCTTGCTAGAGGTCGCTACCAACTATTGACCAAGTATGTGTACTCGTGTCATGTCTAAACGTACGTGAACCTAGAGGGTCACACACTTAAGGGGCTGAAACTTAATTCGGATTAGATCCGAATTAGAGTGGGCATTGAGTCCTAATGGGCCTCTATTAGTAGAAGCCCATTGTAAGGACGTCTATAAAAGGAGGGCAAGGGCGCACAGGTTTGGGTGCAGTTTTTCGTGACATCCTCAAACCCTGGCCGCCACCTCTCCCACGCCCTAGTCGCTCGCGCGGATCTAGCAGTCCGGCGTGCGTCGTTTTCTCCCGTACGTGTGGATACCATTGGAGGCGCTGCATCTGTAGCGTTTGGACGAACCGCAAGAGGGGAGCTGTACGTGGGACGCCGCGACGAGGACGAGGAAGTAGTACGACTACTCTGCCCCGACGTGCTGCATCAACTCAGTTTCCGCACCTGCGCGTCTAGTGGTAAGACCGTGATCTATAACTGCAGTGATCTTGGTTTACGGGTAGAATTTTTATTAATTAGCGCTAGTGTAGCCTACCCTTAATCCTTCACTCTAGTCGTCCCCGCGGCATCGTGCCGTACCGTCGACCGCGTGCATCGGCGTCGCTGCCGCCTGTCTTCCGTTCGTTTTCTTGATTCGATTGTTTGATTTCGTTGTGTGGATATCATGGGGATATGCTCCAGATCTTAGGATGATGTGACAATTGACAATGGCGTTAATGGTTTATCGTTTCACGTGTTTTCGGCAAAATTGCAGGGCTGTTAGGCCTCAGGCGGTCTAACCGGCCTAACCGACGGTCAGACCGGCCATTGCGGCGGTCGGACCGGCCAACTTCATAAAGTGTTGTTTTGAGCTGGGCAAAAAATAAAGGGTGTAGGAAAGAGAGGGGATTCTATTGCACTTGGTCCCATAATTTTTAGAGTTTCCAGTCAAAAGTTCTATTCGTTTGAAAATTCAAGTAGGTTTCGGAATTTTAGAGGTTGAAATCAGCTAAGTCCTAACTGGCGGTCTGACCGGCCAATAGGTGGCGGTCAGACCGGCCAGGGTGGGCGGTTAGACCGACCTTAGGGGCGGTCTGACCGGTTTTCACTTGAATCGTCAGCCTTCGTGGCGGCGATGTTTGGTTGTTAGGTTAAAGTCATGAGTTTTAGTGCATATGTGTTGCATGATGTATGTTTTGACTAACATGGGTCAAGTTGTGAAGAACTTATTCCCGAATTCGGTTTACTTGTCTATTGTTGTGCAGGTTGCTTGGTGGTCAACGACGGTCAACGGCGAGGATGATCGGGATTAGGCTTGGAGAGCTGAGATCTAGAACGATCGACGATGTCGGGTGAGGTCAATGAACTCAAGCGTTGTGCAAGATGGACAAGGGTGACCTATTGGCTAATCCACAGCGCAAGATGACGCAAGGTGTAGCTAATTAGGTCAAGAGGAGATAAAGACGTCACATTAAGATACGTGTGTATGCGTCCTGTTTGTTTTGAGCCTTAACGGGAGCCCAATTGAGTCAAACTTCTAGAAGGTCTAAGCCTCCACTATAAATAGGGGAGAGAGGTGGCTGCGCCTCCTCTTCGTCCCTTTTGCTATTTGAAACCCTTATTTGCTTAGAAAGAGCTTCTGTTGAGGCTAGGGTTTTAGAGAGTTTGATGTGATTTTCGTACTCTTGGATTGAGCATTGTCCTTCATTGATGGAGTGGTTGTAAGCCCAAATCATATCAAATCAATCTAAAGAAAGTTTGATCAATGTCTTGTCTCTTTGCGTTCTTTCTCTATATTTGATGATTTTGAGTATTTCTTTGATCCGTGAGTTTTTGATTGAATTCTTCACGTGATCTAGTTTGCTGTGATATGTGGGAACATATCTAGGATCATCTTGATCATCAATCACCCACGAGCAAGATTTTGGATCTAGTTTTTGTTTTGACTCGGTTTTGAATCCTTCTTCAATCAAACCGAAAAGGATCGTTATTCTTCCAAGAATTGTCACAATCTTCGATTGGAATAGGTTCCTGACATCATAGAGAAAGTGTGTTCCAAGTTTCATCGAGTTTGGAGTTATAGATCAAAAGTTTCATCTATTTGCAACTTCGTCATCGGATTGTTTTGATCTGTTCTTCAGGCCGGCGGTCAGACCGCCCAAGGCCACCGGTCAGACCGCCAGGGTCAGCGGTCAGACCGTCAGGACCCAGAGGTCAGACCGCTAGTGCACTGCTTTGCTTTAGCTTGTGTTGATTTTCGTCGTATTACTTAGGGGGTTAAATTGAATTCAATAGTAGTCTTCCGCTGTATTGGTATATTGATCTTCATAGCTTCCATAACTACTGAAGTAAAATCTTATTGAATCAATTAGTTGTGAAAAAGTAAACATGCTCCTATTCACCCTCTTCTAATCACCTTTTCGGTCCAACACGCTGCATTTTACGCACCTGTGTTTCCCGCACCTCCTCCCTATGCCTTTTCAGTTGCACATGCTGTCAAAAATTTACCCTCTCCGTGTTAATCATTGTGTCTATGTATCTCTCTTTTTTTTCTGGTTTATCACCGCAGGACGACTGTCTTCGGTATCTGATTGCTTTGCTTGCTTCGGAGGTCGGTTGTTTACTTCATCTTCTACCTCCAGCTCCAGGTGCACATACTTTTTTTGGCATCTACATTCCTGCTTGTGTATGCAATCTTTACATTATGTTATGCTACGACAGGAATAACGTCTTCAGCGCCTGGTTTTCCCGCTTGTTTCACCTTCGGCGAGATTAGCCATCTCATATATGTGATTTTAATGCGTTTGTTATCGGAACATCCGATAGAAGGTAACTTTTTAGAGAATACTGCTCCAATTATTTTGCTCAGTTCATCCATTTTCTTCTTCCTTATTGCAGTACGCTATTCCGATCCTTATTAACCACAGTGCGCACGGTGTCCTCCTATCTGTGATGATCTATAGTCAAATAGTGTGCTTTCGTTTTGCTTGTTTCTTTTATACTTATGTACATCTGTGATTACCTTTTGTTCGTTTCATGTATATATATGCCTTTGTTGGTATCTTCCTGATGTGAATATCTCTATTGGTTTTGTTGTGGCCCTAGATGCCTAGACGCCCGCCTTGGCGATCTGCCTCTGGTAAGCCGTCTTTTATAGACTGTTACTTCATATGCTTACCCAGTTTGGTCCACTCATGGTTAGCTTATCTTTGCTTTGTCTCCATTCCTTCTTGTGGTCTCTTGTCAGAATCCTCTTATACAGATGAGGAGAATGAAGAGTGCATTACCTCTCAGCAACATCGCATCTCTGCGCTTCATCTTTCCCTCCACGACAGGTTATTAGTTAGGTGCTCTGCATAGTCCCTTGAACATTCTTCCATCATTTTAGCAAGGTTCGCATTGTTATCTTTTATTTTCTATCCCACCGCGGATTTGCATTCCTTATTTCGTATTAGTGCATCCCAGATGCTATATGCTTTACCCCTGATTTTTCATGTTTTTCCCCCAGTTGCTTATCCTGGCCGATCATTTTATGGTGGCCTAGACTATGTCTGTTCTCATTACTCAGCAATTTTCTGGTACGAAGAAAGGATACGTACACAGAGTGCATTCACCCAACATCAAATTGCTTACCATTTGTGCTGCCGTGGTGGATGAAATTCCTTGCCAACTCAGAGACCATGGCCTCCACTACTGAGTCCTTTATTGCAGCCTAATGGCACCCCAAGTTCCAAACATTTCGTGCACCTCATCAGAGAATACAATTCAATCTTTGCATTTACCTCTCTTGGTGTTGATGTCGATTGAAGCATCAACACTGGTGACGGCCCATATATCTTTAGGATTAACGATGTCGTGCACCATCGAATGGGCTCATTGTTACCAGCACATGGGAAACCTCCTGAATATGCACAGCTGTATATACATGACACATCAAATGAATTGCAAAATAGACTAGATATTTTCCAAAATGGTGAGAGACGTTGTGAACAACCAGATCCTTCTATTGTTGTGTTGGAAGAATAATTTATCCCCTTACTAGTGGGACCTACCCCACAAAATTAACTCCTGCTTAATGGATCCAGAAATGTAATTACCTTGCAAAGGCCGATTGTACCTCTCACTTGTACTCATAGTGTAGCTATCCCCAAGGGGTATTTTGGTCATTTGTATAGGCCCAAGAGCCTATAAATAGCCCATATATCTCTCATTTGAAGGGGGTTCTCGAGAGCAATAAATAAGCATATTAAAACTGGTGAGCCCTGGGGGCTCCCTCTCCTGAGGTAACCCTCGTTGGCTCATCGACAGGAGTAGGGCGGTCCTCTCGGACCTTTGAACCTGTATAAATCATCATGTTATTTTTTACTCTCGTGGACGATGGCCCGTCAGACGGCCGACGTCCACCCCATCACTCGTGTTTGGTTTTTACACCTACAACATGTTGCTACTCTCATTGCAATGCTTGATGAGCATAATTCATTAGTGAGACAATTCAGGATGGCTTGTGATCGATTGTTCTCTCCCAATGCTCCAGAGCTAGCTATAAAACTTCTTGGATCAGACAATGCTTCTTCGGAGCTAGCAGCTATTATAGTTGACGACCTAACTGTAGATGTTTCAAGATTTGATATTATTGTCGAGACCAATGCAGGAGAATTAAAAAATATTTCTCCAGTACATCCAGCTCTTATGGCCTTTCAGTATCCTCTATTGTTTCCATATGGTCAAAAAGGTTTCCACACTGGTATCAAATATAGGGAAATAGATACATCAACTCCTGAAATTTGACAGAATATTTCCATGCTTGAATATCATTGCTACCATGTCCACTACCGCAAGGACCAACCAAATCCATACACATGTTGTGGAAAGTTATCTGATCAATTACTGGTCAATTCTTTCTCGTGTGTGGAGGCCAGCCGTTTGAGTTACCATTTCTTTAATTAGGACAAGCTCCGTTGTGAGTTCTATCAAACAATAGACAATGCAGTTGCTGAAGGCGTTGATACATGCAGGAATATTGGTATAAATAAGATATTACCAGCCAGTTTCACTGGTGGAAGGCGTTACATGACACAAAATTACCATGATGCTATGGCAATTTGTAGAGTCCATGGTGCTCCAGATTTGTTCATCACTAACACTTGTAACCCCAAATGACCAGAGATCACAGCGGCACTTAGGATGGAACTTGGTCAACATTCTTGTGATAGATCCGATATCGTTACTCGAGTCATCTTCCAGGAAGATAAATAGCACGCGAGGCGTTAAGGCCAAATTGAAGAAGATTAAAGCGCCTCACAAGCCTAGGACATTCTCCCTCGGAATGCCATTAGTCTTCGACACAATATTACGCCACATTGGTATAGCTTGCGGGACTTTGCATGCCTGGTACATGCGGTAGACCGACGAGGTGAGGGAAGACCGACCTACTGGATTCACCGTCAGCTAAACAGAGAATCATTTCCACCACAAGCCGGGCTACTTCGTCGTGGGCTTCGAAGACTTATTTGATCTATTCAACCTCGACGCTCTCGACGCCTCACTTCTACGATGCTGAACACTGTAAGTGTGTACAATCAAGTTCTACATTCACGTAATACCGATAAATATCATAACCCATTGCTTATGTATAGATACATGATGCAATAAGCCCGACGATCGCGACAGCCGGTGGGTTTCTTTGACCCACATTTGATCTCTGAGCAATGCATCATCCAAGGCACATCCTACATCGAGAAGTACATAACAAAAGGATTGCTTACTCACCACGACAAGGACTACATACTGGTGCCCTACAACCAGGGGCAAGTGCTTCACTACTTGCTATACAAATTTTATTTGTTCTTTATACGCAACACAAACTTAGGTTTAATGACTAAAGTGACATACATGAGTCGGTTCTACTGGACCTTTAGTCATTGTACCAAAGTGGAACAATGTAATATACATTGATTTTCTAGTCAATAAGAACCACAACTTCACCCTTTTGTAAAAAAGTACTCGATAGGTATGCTCATTTCCTCCATATGTAACTCTATTGTAGTCTTCCTTCGTTTGAAATGTCTAAGGATAATTTTTTATAATCACGTAGGTCGTTTAGCGCTTATATTACCGAGGGAGGGACACATAAGAAATCAGGCGCCACACTGCGACACAGGACACAATAATCCTATATCACACTTTGTAATCTGGCCTCTTGAACTGACTATACATATATCCTATATCACACTTCTATTTTTGCAGTACCACTAGCAACTACTACAAGGCAACATATGTGCATTCTACGTTTCTCGTCATATGCTTGAAATCACGAGTGCTAGGACGAAGGGTCCAGAGGTTTGTCAGTAAATCTCGCATTAATTATTTCGTAATTATGAATTTAAATATATATATATATATGCTTACTACTTCATTCTTGCTAGCGACAGGGCATGAAATTGCCATAAAGTGTCTTCCATCTGGACTTACTTGCAGACGTTCGAGGACTACTCGCCGCCTTTATCACGGGGGAGACAATTAAACAGAATAGAGAGTTTCACCCTGGCGACACCGATTTATTGTAATTCACTTTGAGTTGTAATCAAATCACTTTGTAATTGATATTGAGTTTTTAAATCACTTTGAGTTATTCTATATCAAATCAATTGTGATATATCTGTTTTCTGCTTGCTTGTTTTCATAGGGCATGGCTAGCATTACCTGAGGCTAGCCGAAAAACCAAAATATTTAGGTGTAGAGCGAACTATCACAGACTATTTTGTGGAATAAACCGTCCGTGAATGCAAACTACCACAAACAACTATTTTTACTAACCGTCTATGATATATATGCAATCACAGACGGCTACTACTAACAACCGTATGTGATATATCGGATATCACAGACAGTTGCTATCAAAAACCGTCTGTGATATTTATGATTTCATAGACGGTTATTTTTACTAACCGTTTGTGTTATGTTCCTAATCATAGACGGTTAGTAAAAATAATCGTCTATGATATCGTACGTATCATAGACGGTTTTTGATGGAAATTGTCTGTAATAGTAAATCTTCATAGGCGGTTTCAATAAAAATCCGGCTGTGTTACGACTTTTCACAGACAGTTCACAAACCGTCTGTGTTAACCGCCTGTTATCACAAATACATAGATTCAGACGGTTCAAAAATCATCTATGATCATAAACCGCCTGCAAATTATTCCCCTCACCCGCCGCAAAAAAAAAAAAAAAAAAAAAAAACTTGGCTCTCCACCACCAATCCTGCCAACGGTGGTGCCCTCGGCGCGTGATCTGCCACCAGTGGACTGCCCTGCACATAAACACAGTACTCCCCTGAGCTCGCCGCCACCGTGAAGTCCATCACCCTGCCCCAGCTCTCTTATTTCCACAAATGCAAGCGTATATAGGTAGCTGCAGATATTACACCAACTTAATTAGGTACAAGTAGGAGAGTAGTACATGCATTGATGTTGGGAATGGGAGTACGTAGGTAGGTAGGGGCATGCACATAAACACAGTACTCCTCTAGAGATGGAGCAGGTGGCAAATACTACTGCTTACTTTAGTCACAAATATATATCGTTTTGGATACTGATAAACACTAATTTCTATTACAATATAGTTATAACGCTAATAAAATTATAATACTATGAAAATAATTCTTGAGACAAATATATATATATATATATAGGATTAATACTTTCTACTCCTGGGTGTAGTTACTCCCACTATATAATTTTGACGTATTCAATCTAAATATTTAAAAAAATATCGATAGTTAAAGTTTAATAAAGTTAGACGAGGTGTATCCAGAATAACGTGTATTTATGATTGGGGCTAGTAATACGTAGTATCCACTACTTATGCAGTACACAGTACATATACGTAGGAAGTAAAGAAATGGAGCTGACTAGGGTTGATCGATGCGAAGTTGCCAAGGATGCAATATATATTATTATATGCACCGATCGACAGATGGATCATGGATCCCGGCCCCCATCTCTCTCTCTCCCGGCCGGCCATTAATTTAGTGCAAGCATGCATGAACATGCACTACTGGCGCATTAATCCGAACAACCAGCCTTCACTGGCAGTCGCAGTCGGGCTATCGGCGAAGCTACGATAAAAATACAGAGTGAACTCAAAATAACTAAACTAAATTAACACAAACATGCATCGGTTGGAAGAGTACTATTTAAATGGAGGAACGTGGGGTTGTGGATGTGAGGCCGCGCGCGCAGTTGGGCCTTGCGGCCTCTAGGCTTCATCAAAGGTCCGAAAATTCATTCCACAACAGTACATTCTTCCTCATTATTCTTCTGCGGCTACTCCTCCACCTGCATGTATTCACCCACCACAGGGCTGGCCGTGGAAGATGAAGAAGATACTGTCAGGTCAGGTCAGGTCAGGTCAGTCGGTTGAGGTCTCGATCGAGGGTATATCCTCGTGTCCCCAATAGAATAGCTGGTGCTATAGCGAGGAGCGTCCAGATCCAAGTAGCTAGCTAGCTAGAGAGGTATGATGCATCACGTCACGGTAGATCCGCAGAAGAACCCCCAATGGATGGATGGATGGATGGATGGAGTACGTACTAGTAAGTTTGGAGTGGCCAATTGGAGTAATAATTGGGGCCGGGGGGCAGGTTCAGGAACCGATGAGAGCGTTGGGGTGGGGGGTATTTACTAGCTGCATGCATGCCTGGTTTCAACGAAATCAATGTGATGAATTGAAGGCGTCCGTCCGGGCGTTGTGGCGCTGGATGGGAACGCGCGCATTTACTCGGGGCCATGTGACCAAGTTCCCCAGCAACGCCAAGCACCAAAGACGACACTATAGATCAGGAGTGCTGTGCTGGCTACTATATAGAGGTAATATAGGTGTTGCTCCACTATATATGTATGCCTGCCTTGCTTGCTCCATATTTAAAACATATATCTGTTATATCTATCTGCCGATCGATCGGTTCCAGGAAGCCATTCGAGTACGTCGTTTGTATGTCAGTGATGAGTCCGCAAGCAATAATGCAGCCAAGAGAGCTGGTTAGCGCCATCTTCTTCTCCCTCCTGCTTAGTAGCGCGGCAAGCAGAGTTGCTCTGGTGTCGGCCAACGCGACGGCCGTGCCGCCGTCTCCTCCGCACGTCGCAGCTGGGGGCCCGAGGCCGAGAGCGCCCGCTCTGGTCGTGTTCGGCGACTCCATCGTGGACCCTGGCAACAACAACGCCATCAGGACCATCATCAAGGCCAACTTCCCGCCCTACGGCCACGACTTCCTCGGCGAACGCCCCACCGGCCGATTCTGCAACGGCAGGATACCCACCGACTTCATCGGTACGTACCTGTCCTGCATAGTCCACCATACCTTGTGCTTCTACGTGCTATCTATCTATCTATTTTTATCTTTACAAAGCTCGGCTCACAGCCAAACGATCGATCTCCAAGCATATATGGAAAGCTTTCCTCTTTCTTCTTCTTCCTCTCCTTCTTCTTCCTCCTTCTTCTTGTCCTGTCCCGTTGAAGGAAAAGAGAAACTACATGCATGCGTGTACGTACTAGCATATATAGCATGCATGATCCAGTAATTAGATACTGGTTGGCTCGGATCAGCAAGCACCTAGCTAGCTAGCTAGCTGAAGCTGAAATACACAACTCTAATTAGACACGCCGCGCGGCAAACGTCACGTGATTACCTAAATAAATAAATGACCTTTAAAACACAAGCAGTCGGGGTTTAATTAATTTGGGAACATATATTACTGTTCCTGTTCCTGTTCCTGTATATAACTATACTATACTGTCGGGGCAACAAGGGTTGGTTGCATTATCAGTTCAGTTGGATGTTTAGCAACATTAATTATGCGTGGGACGACGATACGATTAGAATGCTGATCAATGAATCGCTCGATTGGTCCGGCTAAAGGATTTAACTTTCCCGTATTCTTTTTTTTATTTATTACCACGTACGCATTTGATACAGTTGGATGTCATGACTAACCAGATATATAGTATAAGATATGTAAATACGCATTTGATACTATCACGTACGTACTATCTACTCCTCCTCGTATTCTTTTTTTTTTTTTTTTATTACCACGTACGCAGCTTCAAGGCTGGGGCTCAAGGAGCTGCTGCCGGCGTACCTGTCCCCTAACCTGGACAAACAAGACCTCCTCACCGGCGTCAGCTTCGCCTCCGGAGGCACCGGATTCGACCCGCTAACGCCGCAGCTCGCCTCCGTCATCTCCCTCCCCGACCAGCTGCGCATGTTCTCCGAGTACAAGGACAAGGTACGCGCGGCGGCCGGGGACGCGCGGGTGGCGGAGATGATGTCTAAGGGCATCTTCGCCATCTGCGCCGGCAGCGACGACGTGGCCAACACCTACTTCACAATGCGCGCGCGCAGCAACTACGACCACGCCTCCTACGCCAGCCTGCTCGTGCAGCAGGCCTCCGCCTTCCTCGAGGACCTCATCCGGGCCGGCGCGCGCCGCATCGCCGTCATCGGCATCCCGCCCATCGGCTGCGTGCCGTCGCAGCGCACGCTCTCGGGGGGCAGCGAGCGCGGCTGCTCGTCGGGCCACAACGAGATCGCCGTCATGTACAACGCCGGGCTGAGCAAGGGCATGGAGGAGCTCAGGGCCAAGTACCCCGGCACGCGCCTCGTCTTCATGGACATCTACGGCTTCCTCCTCGACATGATGATGCACCCGCACACCTACGGCTTCAAGCAGTCAACCATGGGATGCTGCGGCACGGGCCTCCTCGAGGTCTCCGTGCTCTGCAACGGCGTCACCTCCGCCGTCTGCGGCGACGTCAAGGACTACCTCTTCTGGGACAGCTACCACCCCACAGAGAAGGCCTACAGGATCCTCGCCGACTTCGTCTACGACAACTACATCCAGTCGCTCCTCGACTAATTAAACGCATATCATTATCATGCACTCCACCGTATATCATATATCCATCCATCTCTGGCTTGTCATTAGTTCATTTAAATTGAATTGTTGCTGTGTCGTTTCCAAGCAATATATAATCATCACATGCGTATAGCGAGTGATCGATCAGCCTTGTTCTCGATTCTTCAGAGCGAAATCCCTCAAGAGATTACACATATTTGCATGCCGAGCATTTCTTCTTCTCCACTTGTACTATTGATCAGTACTTACCTTTAATTTAGGTGAATCTCAAGATAAGTTGTTGCTTACAAATCACTACTGGTTCGTGCATGCCATGGAGGACCTTGCGTTTTTTTGCTACCTGTTCCTATCCGTACCGGCCAGTAGTAACTCCAATTCAGAGCTAGCATATATATATATATATATATATATATATATATATATGTGTGTGTGTGTGTGTGTGTGTGTGTGCAGTGAGACAGTCATATTGTACCCGTTTCAGTATTGCAGACAACTCCGTTTCAGTATTGCAGACAACTAGTTAATTTACATGACGATGAAATCCTCACGAGGGATCTGTATGAAAGTGACGATGCAACGGCTAGCTCCGCATCGATCGTCTCATGCTTGCTATTGTTACCCAAACTGGATATATAATCTGTAATTAACAAGTTCAAGAACACTTTCTTACTGATCAAAAGTCTGACCGCATGCTCTGCACCTCACCTCTCGATGCTGTTATATCATATGGAGTACTTCTTACTAGCTAGCTAGCAACATCAACAACATATCGATCTAAAGCTTGGAAGATGGCAGACCTGCAACACAATTGAAGTCGACATCAGAAAGCAAGCTACTCATATAGCCAGTACTACTACAATTAATTGTTGGCACAGAGCTGTTCTTGTCTTCAGGCTTTTAATTTGCCAGGTAAAGTAGATCGATAGATAGATAGACAGATAGATAGGCACCGACCCAGTTGTTTGGCACTAAGATAGATAGATAGACAGATAGATAAGCACCGACCCAGTTGTTTGGCATTAACGATGCTTGGGCAAGCTGCTGGCGGTGTAACATTCTCGTTCAAGAACGGCTCAACCAGGTTGGGATTTCCCCACACCGGATACAGAGATAAAATAGGATTCTAAAGATAGACTCCTCCAGGATAGAAAGCAATGTACTAGAGATAGAAAGGATCTATAGATAGAAACCAATATCTCCTGTAATCGTAATATAGCATGTAACTAACGCTGCAGTTTCTGCATATATAACAAAGGTACGCGGCCTCCATCGGAGGTTAGAACGCTTCTGCATATTTCACATGGTATCAGAGCTATTCTCCTCATAGATACATCTACTAGCCGCCATGAGCGCATCATCTTCTTCAGCTCTGGCCGGTGTCTCGCCATTTGGTTTTCCGGTTTAGGAGTCTTTCTGCGAGAACAATTACTTGCTATGGAAGGCGCAGGTCCTTCCTACCATGAGAGGAGCCCAGATGTTCGGCTACCTCGACGGCACTATCGTTGCTCCTACAAAGGAGATCTATCGACTTTAAAGATGGTGACAAGATCATCAAGGTGCAGAATCCAGCGTACGCGCAGTGGGTTGCTGCAGACCAACAGGTCCTTGGATACCTGCTATCATCCCTCTCGCGCGACGTCCTGACACAGGTGGTGTCGGTCACAACGGCGACGCAACTCTGGACGACTCTCGAGGAGATGTTTTCCTTATTATCTTTGGTTGTGTCTACTACGTCCTTCTAGCACCTCGTGAGTGCACAAAGCTAGCGCTTATTTGGTTGAGTGTGTTCTTAGGTTATAGTCCTGAGCATAAGGAGCATAAGGGATATCATTGCTATCCTTCAACACGTCGCATTCGCATCTCTCATGATGCGACCTTTGATGAGAGTCGACCTTTCTTTTATCATCCTTCTACACATACTACTCATTCTTTCACATATTCCACCTCTTTTTGTGTATATCTCTCATTCCTCCAAATACATTTTCTTCACCAGTTTCACCTTTAGTGTCTCCTCCACCAGCTCCACTAGTTTCTGACACTTCTACTTTTTTCCTTTCACTATAGTCGCCAACAGATAGTTCCTTCTTATCCCCATAGTTCCATTCCTCTTGAACCTTTTGATCTTCAGTCCTCGTCCCCTCCACTTGTCCTATCGGTCAGTGCCACTGACTCTAACGACCATTCTACTACATCATGGTATGCCCTACGTGATTATTCTTCTATTTAGGCATGAGAGAGATGGGAATTTTCTCATGCAGGTGCAGTATCTGAGTCGAGTACCTATCAGGGTGCAGCCAATATACCTGAGTGACAGTTGGCTATGACTGAAAAGCTTACAACATTTGAGTGTATAAGCAGTTGGGATCTTGTTCCGCTACTATCTGGAGCTATTCCTATAGGAGATGACATAGACTATGTGTCTTTTGTCAAGAAGAAATTGAGTGAATAGTTTATGATGTCATATTTAAGACAACTGAGCTTTTTTGGGGGATTGAGGTTCATTCTAATGACGATGGCTACTATCTTTCTCAGCATCAATACGTTCAGGATCTGCTTGCTTGCTCTGGTATAATTGATATTCGCAATGCTGCCACACCCATAGAGCTCAACCTGCAGCTTTGTCCTACCGGCGGTATACCACTAACATATTCTCCCCACTATTGTTAGCTCGTTGGGAGCCTTGTTTATCTCACTTTCACCAGACCAGACATTGCCTATGTTGTTCATGTGCTCAGCCAGTTTGTAAGTGCTCTCACCTCAATCCACTGGTCATATTCTTCGTGTGCTGAGATACTTGAGGGTGACTGCATTCAAACGTCTGTTTTATGCCAGTTCAAGTCAACTCTAGCTCCATACTTACTCTGATTCCACTTGGACGAGTGATCCTGTTGATCGTCGATCTATCACTACTGGCTACTGTATATCTCTTGGTACTTCGCTCATTACCTAAAAGTCCAAGAAGCAGACTATGGTGTCACGCTCTAGTGCAGAGACTGAGCTTTGAGCCCTTGTCACTACCACCTTAGAGATTGTTTGGCTTTGGTAGCTTTTGGATCTCTGTGTTTTTTGTAATAATCTTACACTTTTGTTTCGTGACAATACTAGTTTTTTCAGCTTGCTAGTGATCCGGTTAAAGTTGACAATGCATATTGGCGTTGATGCATCATTCACACGGTCGCATTGTCAGCAGTCGACCGACCGTCGAGTTCCAGTATATACCATCAGAGATTCAAGTTGTAAATTTCTTCACTAAGGTTCAGACTCGAGAACATCATTAGCTTCATCTACTAAAAAAAAAAATACATCAGATTCTCCTGATCCACCTTGAGTTTCAAAATAAATATATAGCCTGGTTTGCTCTCGACACTAGATATTTTGGGTGCCGGGCGGGGATCAAGCCAAGACAAGAGTAACATGGGATTTGCGCCTAACCTGATGTAGAAAGCCATGGGCTAAATGAAAAAGACATATACATTGCGTTTCCGCGGCGGAGGGTACTGAATGTAGCTGTTTAACCCTCAGCTCTGACCAACACTGCCAAAATACACTAGAGCGCATTTATTGGAAAATGTGATCACACATGAACACATTGTTAACATAACATCAATTCTCGCTCGATAGGATTCCTTTCCACAAATATGTAACTATTGCCCCTTTTATTATTCACATGTACTGGAAAGGAGCTCCTGATTCTTCTTCTCGGTGCTCGCCACTTGAGCAAACTCAACTGTAAAACCGAAAAGCGTATTATCGTTCAATGTTACATGTTATAAGGTCATACATAATAGGTGACGGGAGAGAAGGAAAGCATCTGTCTACAATGCCAAATTGAAAGCAAGAGGGTACAAGTATCAGCACCTGCATCAGGAGGGAGACCTGCAGAGCGGCTGGTAACCTCAACCTGACCTGTGTTATACAGGCAACGAAGAAACTTCTAATTCTGGATAAAATTGATGGGCATCCAATGGTGAGCCCTGTATGTTAGTTATCATCTTACGAAAGATCAAATGATCCCCGGCCTTCTAGGATAGCGTAAAGCAGCTTCTTGCGCATAATTTCCTGCAAGAATGCCCAAACAATAGCGAAACCCAGTTAATGGGATACATCAGTGTTAAATCCACCCCCAAAAGCAGCACACTTAAGTACCAAAGAATGAAACCATACTTTTGTCGAGTACGGGGGTAGCTTAAGATAATTAGCGCATGTCATGACACTAGGCAAATCGTCATCCGCGGCCTCTGTTGCCCCAGTTGTATTTGAAGTGTTCACCGCACTTGAGGGGTGCTAATAATCAAAAGTGACACCGAGTTAAAAAATAAAAATCAACACATGACACATAATAAGAAGGCGGATGTTACAATAGCATATGCAAGACAGACAAAGAAAAGTACCTTCCTAACTATAGTAAGCTTGGGACTAAGGGCTGCTAAACCACCAGGTGGAAGCCGAGGAGCACCAGTTACAAACTGGCAGAACGCATGCTGTTGCTCAGGGGTAAATTCCAGCATTATCTCGAGTAGCTACAAACAAGCAAATGAATCAAGGAATTAAACTTATTAAAGGCCAGATTCAGATGTCAGAGATGTAAAGGATGGACTTACGTTTACAATTGCAGGACTCTTAGCAGTATACCCATGATCAAATTTTATGTTATCCACCAGTGATTCCGGCTGCAGCAATGCACGGGTTAATTCAGTCAATTCAACAAAATACAACTGAAATCAAGAGAGATGAAGCATTACCCCCCAAATTTCTTGACGACCACATATTAGATAGTCAAGCTCTTGAGGTGAAAATATTTGGAGGGATGAGATATCAAAGACCTAAAATAGAAAAGTACACAAGAATCATTGAAGTAAAATAAGTACATCTCAGAACATCCAATAAAATGATAAAAAAACAAATCGAAAAACAAAGACAATGAGGCTGCACCTGGTTAAACCCTGATCTAAATGCTTCGACCTGCCTCATTATACCTGACTTAACTGTAGCATCCACTACCAAAGTAACATACTCTTCCATGTTGTAAATATTAACCTACACAAGATAATATCACTATTTATTACCCCAAAAACGAGAAAATGCAGACACAAAATCCCTGAGATAAACACATCACTTACAATTGTGCTTTCTTCACCTCCTTTAAGAACATAATCAGGATAACCTGGAAGAGTAAAATCTAAACACAAATCTTCGATAGGAGCACCACGGAAACGCAAGTCTGCAACTTGCTGATTCTTGCCAGAGGTGGATTCCAGAAACCTCTTACGATCAACAATAACTTGCAGTTCTTGCAATGTCTTTCCAAAGTCGGCATCAAACGAGATTATGTCGAACAAATCAAGCTCCTGGTGAATAGAAACCATGTGTGCATTACATCATGAAAATGGAAGATGATACAGCGACAACAAACTTAAATAAAACAAACACAACAGAATGAAAACAGATACTGTATCCAGGAATTGAGGATCTATACTTACTTGTCCAAGTATAAGCTTATAAAATGCTGTTGATAATGGCAAATCTAAAAGTCTTCCATCTTGCAAGACTTTTGCCATCACTCGACCGACCAAGCGGAAATACTCGATGACTTTGAAGAATTTGCTACCTTCTGAAGCATCAACAATAGGTGGCCAAGGCTGAGGAAATAATCCAAGAGGCGCTTGTATCAAGTGCCTGCCTGAGTTTAGTTCTTTTGCTGGTAAGTCATCTTCAGGATTTACATGAATCACACCGCTCCTATCAATTTGCATTCCTGAATCATATGGAGAACTAGATCTCCATAATCCCAGATGAGCACTTTGTAGCTCATGGCTTAAGAGAGTATAGAACTCCAAAGTGGGCCCCAACCCTGTTCCAACTTCACCAAAGTATTCCACCTCAAGAACAGACCTCTGACTGGAGAACATCTCCATAACTTTAGCAGCAGAATCCAGAATACGATTACGGGAAACACGAACTTTCTGGCGCTGTAATCTACCAAACCGGACCTCTCTTTCGCCACCAGAATTGTGATTATCACCCTGTTGTTGCTGAAGTCGATTCAACGCACGGGACAACCCAAAAGCTGTGGAGTAGAAGTACTGCCGCCTTGTTTCAAAGGGAAACAGAAAGGGGCAGGCTTTGGTCATCTGACAACACCAAGAAGGTAAACTCCCACTACAGAGTGCAAGAACATCCTGCATTTGCCGAGCAAGCTTCGGTGTCAACTTACTATTGGCAAACTCTTCTGAAGGTACATTGGCTCCAGTGTTATATAGCGCATCAAGGGTATTGATTTTTCCCTCAGCAAAATCATCAGATGCTGCCTGTACTCTTAAACGAGGGGATAACTGATTCAGCCCCTCTAATACACGTAATAGTGCTAGAATGTTGTAAGTTGAGTTTGTTCTCTCTAGATCACATGGAAGTTCTCCTTGTAAGATGCTATCAAGAAGAGAAGCCCTGTATGCTTCAGAGATAGATCTGCAAGCATCTGATTTTGAGTGCAATGAGGCGGAACCACCTTGGGATCCCTTCTCAACTTGGCCATCAGCCTTCTGGTAAGTTATGGTGAACATGTCACCCCAGAAGCGGTTTCCATCATTTGGTAAATCAGATCCATTGAACCTTTCTTCATCATCCTCATCAAGCATCAGTTGACGTTGGATAGCTTGATATACGGTCAAATGTTTGCTAAGCTGCTTCCCACCAACCGTAAATATCAGTTTGTGCTGCTCATTCATGCTACCTCCAAGTGACAGGCCACGCCGATCTCGACTACCTCTAACACTGCGACCACCAACGGAAGCTAGCCCAGCCATTGTCGCAGCAACAAATGACATTGCACCTCGCGAACCAAAGGTACTTGCACTTCGAAATTCAGCAGCATCTGCTCCCCTGCTCATAATGTTTCTAGCACTGGAACCAGACGAGGGCTGCGCCTGGTTATCACTTGCTAAGCCAATATTAGAGTCATCAGCGTCACCCAATTTCACATCATGCACCCCATCTTGAGCACAAATAGGAAGAGACCCATCTTGGAGAACCTGATAATTTCAATTAAGTTGTTTATTTATATACAGAAAGAAAGTAAATGATCTCCTTCATTCTAGGCCAACAAAGAGCTTAATTGGCCTAGCATGGGCTAATCTTACAAGCTTGTCAAGTTTAGCAGCTTACAGCTTATAATCTCAATAAGCTAGCTTACTATATAAGCACAAAAGGCTGTTTGGGTAAAACTCCCTTATAATCTCAATAAGCAAGATTAGGTGCAATAGAGCTGCCCCCACTGGCTTTATTTTCTTCTCTGTAGAAGAATGACTTGGATTTAACAGTCAGGCAGGGCAAAAAAATTGATGATTGTTAGCCCAAACTTGCGCTTATCTTGGTGTAAGCCCAAGCTAAGCTAGGACAAACTGGCTCTAACATGCCTCGTGAACATAATAATATATAATATACAAATTAATGCAAGCTGCAATAAAACAAAATTACAAATAATAAACTTTAAAAACCAATACCTCATGATCATCATCTTCATCCTCTGAAATGTCATCATCGTCAATCATTAAAGCTTCATCAATCTCAACAGGAGAAGTGTCAAGCTCCTCATCCTGCATGTACAAAAATAGAAAAGTATTACTTACCAAGCTTCCAGTCGAACAAAAATGAAAATACAGAAATGTAACTTCCAGAATTGTCATCCTCAGATTTTTAAATTGTCATACAACCTGGTGGTCCTCAAAAAATTGCACTCTTACACCATAACAAAAATTATACAACAAGATGGTCCCACTGCATGGCTCATTGCTTGTGGACTAAACCACCACCAAGGTAAAACATTCTCCACAAAGTAATAGTAGTTTATGCCAGTAGACTCCGCAAAAATG
This sequence comes from Hsuehochloa calcarea, assembly GCA_036346395.1. Lineage (NCBI taxonomy): Eukaryota > Viridiplantae > Streptophyta > Magnoliopsida > Poales > Poaceae > Hsuehochloa > Hsuehochloa calcarea. Next base: position 39,597,271 of record CM070595.1, on the reverse strand, counting down.
GAGCTGTGGTCTCTGGAGTGTTGTAGCACCTTCTGAAGTTTTAAGTTCAAACTCAACTATGTGACAAGAAACAAAAGGAGGTTGTCCTTTATAATTTATCGTTTGCCAGATTTTTCTCATTTTTATATATCCCAGCATAGATTGAATATGCACTTGAATCTTATGCAGAGGTAGACTAAATTGACACCTAAATCCATAATTTTTTCCCGGAATTTTCATGTTCGTTGGGAATGCAAACGAAATAATACCTCAGAGCTACTGTCAGCATGTGTTTGCTTTATTTCCAAATCTTTCTCTGAAGCAGCTTTTCTGCGGGTAGCATTCCTTGTATTAGGTCCTTTGGGTTCATCTGAGTTCAGTTTTACAACAGCTTTGCCTTTTCCTTTGGCAGTATTAGTGCTTTCCTCCTGAGAATCCTTCATAGATGTAACACTATTTGCAGCAGATGACTTTGATCTTGTTGTTGGACGCCGGCCAGATTGAGCTGATGCAGGTGTTGATGATGCACCAGCAGTGGTACCAGGTACACCTGATTCAGAATTATTTCCAGATGGAACAATAGGTTTCGAAGCAGACTCACTGCGCTGAACTCTGGGCCACAGGAATTCTTCAACAGCTGCCAGACTTGCAAAGGGGTCAATAAGCACAATATTCGATGAATAATCCCGCAGTGATTTTTCACCTTGAGCTCGACACAGGCGCAACTTGAAGGGTTGAGCCAGAGCACTAAGACCTGAGGTCAGGCAGGAGCCTCAATACCAATTCTGCTAGACTGGCTGAGCACAACAGGGAAGCGTTCCAATGAACACAAAGCACTTTGCAGTTTTGGACCAATAGTGTCAGTGGAGTTTCATTCCTCTCATGATCAAGAGAAAGGGCAACAGATATAAAGGACTTGTATCGCCTAAGCGCCTGCTGACGAAGCTTTGGCAGGTTTGCTTCAGATACCCTTTCCTTTCCAAATGTCCCACACGACAAATAGTCAAGAAATGCTGCAACAACTCCACTTCTAATGAACTCAAATGTGGAAACCCCATTCACTTTACTAAGCTCAGCAAGCATTTCACTTACTATCAGGTCTAATTGTTCCTCCACATGATGTGATATGTCAAAATGACTAGCACTTAAGGCCTTTGATTTCCCTTTGGCTTTTGTTACGACATTCTCAGTTGCAGTATTCAACTTTGCACAGAGTGTTCTCAGTTTAAGAAGGTCATCAGTAACTCCGATATCACTTGAATCATGGTCAGAAGGGAAGTATTTATCTTTGAATGCCTTTGCACGATCGCTAACTGTGAAACGAAGACTGGTATTTGGAACTTCCGTAGAGCTTGGAGCTGAACTGGCAATCCTAGAATTGGAAGCGTTTGATTCATCTAATGAGCTGTTTTCCGTCAGCGCCGCACCCCCACGCCGGCGTTGGCGTCTAGAGCGTGAGTACATAACAGAATCATTATTTTTATCCTGTGGAGGTACCTGAGAAGGCACTGTATTCGAGGATTCCGAACATATAAGTGACTCCACAGCATGAACAACACCTTCCCTCACAAACAACTTGGAAAATGTCTCTGGAAGTTTTTCCATCATAATTTCTGCTATCTGAAGAGCAGGAATCAACACTTGTGGATCTTTCCAAGCAAGAATACCTGCTAGGAAGCTGCAAAGGCAAATTGTGTAACTTAGCAAGGATCAGAAAAGAAGATGCGCCTACTGTGACAGTACACGAAATGATAGCTTCTGATGTCAATATATCATGAAAGCATTCTCTAGAAGAAAAGAATCAGGCTTTGAAGTCTAGAAGAAACGAATCAGGTTTTGAAGTAGAAACTCGTATTAGCACCTGGATATGTTCGTTGCGCCAAGGAGAGACTGAATCATTTCAGCGGAGCTGTAGTACATTAATTTCCCAATGATAGATAAGCACTTATGACGTATTGGTGCGTTTACACTTGAACCATACACCTGTCCAAGAGCAAAGTCTCTTAAGTACGACAACCAAAATACTATCTAAAAGACAGTAGTTACAATGCGTTAACAAGAAAAGAAATTGGTCACAAACCTGTGTCATTATGGGTAATAAGTCTATACCAAACTGCTGTAGAAGTTCGGGGTGTTCGCGTAATAGCCTCTCATGACCTGACCTTTCATTTTCTGTTGAACCAGCCCCGTCTTGTTTGGTGGAATCAGATTTCTTTGTAGAAGAGCCTTTAACAAATACATGGAAGTATGTTGGTAAAGAAATGATTCCCACAGGCAAATGTGGAAGCAAATCATCAGCAAGGCTCACGATCTCAAACATCTGCAGGGTTAAAAATTAGAAGTAAATATATGAACACCATCTGCACAAAGAAAGCATGCAAGTATATATCACCCCTGAGTCAAACACTCATGGGCTTCAACAATTGACATTTGAGCAGCTAATTGAGCGAGCAACAAGAAGCAGCTGCAGACAACATTATACATTTATACTAAAAATGTCAGATTCTTTTGAATCTGGCCACATATGGTTGCATCGAACAAATGATTACTTGCAAAGTTATGCTAAATATAAAGGGATTACGGTGACAAAAATCTCAGCAGCTACCTAATCCTGGTAAATGTTGGCAGATTTAGCTCAATCACGTTGCAAATGAATATCTTATTCCCTCACAAGCCTCCTTAAAACAACATCTCAAAAGTACTTAATGCAGGATGACTTATTCGATGATGGTGACTATATTGATTGGTCACTAATGCTCTTACGAATTGAATCACATAAAAAATGGTAAAAACTATTCATAATGCTAGCACCAGCAGCATAGTAATACGTGATAGACGTAATTACCTGATCAGCAGGCCTTGACAAAGCTGGGGAGACTGATGTTCCAGCAATCAAACCAGAACCTGAAAGAATATCTTTAAGAGTGCCACTAATTCTAAGAAGAAGAAGTGTTTTGGCTGCCAACAGAGATCCACTTGCACATGTTGAGAGAAGACGGATTAAGCCCTGAAAGAATGTCCAATCTAAACTTAGCAAGAGTACAAAAAAGACCATACCATAGTAAACAATACGAAAGAATAACAAAACATATCTGTGTATACCGTATACGTCGATGTACTCAATGATGCCTGGCCTACAGAGTTGCTGACGGATACCAAGCTAACAGCTTGTGCAACCAACCCATGATTGCACAACTCGTCCAATTTCTCTGGGTGGGACGAAAAAGCCTCTGCGATGCGTGTTAAACAAACAGAAGCATGCTCTAGTACCTGGAGCGTGCATAAACAAAGGTTGAAATCACATGATATACCCTGATAGGATTGGTATTTGGTAGTGACAAATTTTAGAACCAGGTAATGGCAAATCATAAGTCTAGAGGTTGGACTTCAAACGTACCTTAGAATCATGGTGGTTTAGGAGATTCGTGAGCAATGGAACAGCTTCCATGACAAAGTCGGACGCATCAGGCGGCAGCTTCCTGCATATATTAGCAGCAGTAGACAATGCTACTCTCTAGAAGCATGTCCACCAAGGAAACAAATTTAAGTTAGGCAAACAGCGCACAGCAAAAACCAGGGGGCATTAGACTGAAGTATACTCGAGGACTTGGAAGAAATGGAGTGTTGGATTTAACTAAATACCTGAACACCAGTGGAGAAAAAGTCAAGATACGATAGGACAGCAATTAGCGCGCCAGAACGCAAACAGGCAGTTGGATGCTCCTGAGAAATCTTCTTAAGAGCTTGTAGAGACTGAAAACATGTGAAGAGAAACGGATAAGAGTAAAGGTTAGCATCTGGGCGAGGGCAAACAACATATGTTCATTTCTCAAGCGAACCTAGCAAGATGAGCACATAAAAAGATACATCCATGACACCAACATCATGGCACATAGCTATGCAGTCGAATCCTCTCGGACTAGAGCCCGCTATGGGATACAAAATCAGGACAAGCAGAGATTCTAAGCAACAATTTACTGGTATAGCACTAACGGAGGACGGGTAGCAACAGCAAAACAAGATGGGAGTCTTAAAAGATTATGTGAGTGACCTAGGGGTTAACAAGAAGGTAATATAGAGCTTAAGTGAGCAATAGGATTTACCTGCTCGGCAAGGTCCATGTACTCGATGGTGAGCAGTCGAGCACAGAAACACGGGATAGCCCCATAGTGCACGACGGCTGAGCAGGAAGACGGGAGGACGTCGACGAGGTTTGCGAGGGCACGCGCAGCGAGCAGCATAACATCGGGGCTGGCGCCGCCAGCAGCCTCCTCGCGGCCGAGCAGACCAACGAGGATGGGCACAAAGGCGTCGACGGGGAAGGCAGCGAGCGACTCCTCGGTGCCGATGGACAGCATCTCGCAGAGCTGCATGAGGGACTGGAGCTGGCGCGACTCGTCCCCGTCGGCCTGCAGGCCGGCGAGGATCCTCTTGAGCTGGGCGGAGGTTGAGGACGAGGAGGAGGCGGCGGAGGAGGGGAGGAGGTCGTCGAGGCCGGCGCCGAGCCTGCGGAGGAGGCCCTGGAGGGCGGTGCTGGCGGAGGTGAAGGAGTGCGGGAAGGGGGCGACGGCGTCGTCGTCGTCGTCGGGGGCGACGGGGGGAGAAGGGTTGGGGGTGGAGGAGGGGTCGGGGTCCTTGCCTTTGTCGGCGGCGGGGCCGCGCGCGCGGCGGCGGGAGGATGGAGAGGGATCCATCGCTGGCGCAGGCGCGGCGGCGGAGGAGGAGCGGCGGGTGCGGGAAGCGGGGTTGGGGCGGGGGCGCTTGGAGGCTGAGGCCGAGGCCGAGGAGGAGGCGGCGGCGGCGCGCTTGCGGCTACGTGTTTCCATACAAACGGCAGGCGGGCGGGGGGAGGGCGGCTCGCTGCCGTACCTAGGCGGCGAGCGGCATCGATGGATCTGCGCTGCGATGGATCGGATCAGATTGGGATTGGATCCAATTGCTCGTCGGAGTCGGAGCCGGCGATGGATGTATCGGCTGATGAGTATTGGGGGATGCCCGCCCTGGTGGGATTGGGGATTCTAATCGGGGATTCCGGGGGGTTAAGGCGGTGGAGGAGGGTCCAGTGACGACGTGGCGCTCTCCCTCTCCCCCTGCCTCTGTCGGGTCGGGAGCTTCCGCTCGAGTTTTTGCCGGCCTCTTCTGAGATAAATAGTAGATATAGCTCTAAAATATAAAATGCCAACGTAGCATCTCTGCATATAGAAACATCACGGCAGAGAATTTATCACATACCTAGTCAACGGTAGGCGGTTTATCGTGCACTCAAGCAATGGTAGGTTATATACGTACAGTATCTACTACAGAATAGGTTAGCGACAGGTGGTCTGCGACGGTCTGAAAAGTTGTCACATATCCTAACGCGCTCTGGGTACGCGGCAGATCCTCTGTTGGGGCGTTTTTTTTTTGCATTGTAGGGGTATCATTTTTACCATTTCATTCGCATGACTATTTTTACTATTTCATTTCCAAAAAATGTGTTAAATGAGCCAATAACTCCTCCTACTGTGTCTTCACCTTCGATTTCCCCCTTTTCTAATATTCTTCTTTGTCTTCATTTCACATTTGTTTTTTCTGTTTTTTTAATCTAAGCAGCGTTCGAGGTTCTAAGAAAATCATGTGTGCTAATCCATCTCAAGGAAAATAATGATTTACCACTCTCCGTGACCTTGTTTGTGAATTTGCCAGCCCAAAAGAATTTTCTCGATGAAATACCACCCTAAAGAGAAAGTAAATGACTATGATTTGTCACCCTCCATATTTTCTTTCTTTTTGCCCAAAAATCTATTGTGAAAAGACCGAAATGCCCTCTTCTTCTTCTTCTTCTTCACATTCTATCCCCAACTCCTCTTATCTCTTCCTAACAACTTTCTCTCTCTCTCTCCCTGTATTTAGCTCAGCGCCTCCTACCCCACTAAAACAAGCTTCCCTAGGCTCATCAACAGCAAGCCACAGCTAGCGACCACCTCCGCAATCGGTGAGGACAGAGGGCGTTGGCGAGAGGAGGGGTTGGACGAAGAAGAGACCTTGGGAATCTCGTGTCTCGGGCGGGGTTGCCGCGATGCAGGTGGAGCTCGCTGCCCGCACCGCCTCCCAGCCAAGCTAGACAAAGGAGACGTCGTTGTCCTCCCAACAGTTGAGTTCGTGGCCAGCGTTGGCCTCCTATTCTTCCTCTTCCTTGTCAATCTCAAGCTCCTCTGCTCCATACGCCGCCGGCACCTCCCTCCCCTTCGCTTGTGGCGTCGATGTTGCCTTCGTCCTCTACCGTGCAAGTAGGCTCTCAAGCGCTCTAGGTGCTCCTCTCCGACGCAACATTCGTGGTAGTGTGGATGATTGTGGTCAAGTCAGCCATTGTAGGGGTACGGGTAGGCTACACTAGATCATAATTCAGAAAATTTATCGCATAAACCAGGAAGTTATACGGGTAAGAGATCATAAATCGTTACTACTAGATGCGCAGTGCAATAGAAGAAGAGTTAGAACAGCCTGGTCCAACGTCCCACGCTTTGATGTAGTGGTCGTAGTCGATCGTCCAATGTCCTTAGCCACCGATTTTCTGCTCCAGCAATCTCTTGTGTTCCCTATGTAGGTCGCGGATCGTCCTCAATCAGCACAGTAGCAGTCGCAGCAGCGCCTCTATGGTATCCACATGTCTAGGGGTGGAACATCGTACGCCGATGTGCTAGCACCAGTGCGCGCAGTAAGGCCTTCGGAGAGGTGGTGGTTAGGGTTTTAGTGGGTGGTGCAACTACTTCCAAAAGGCCACACGCCTCCCCTTATAAAGAGCCCCTAATGGATCCAATCCGATCTAGTTTGCTTCAACCCTGTGAGACCCCGGTTTATCAGGCTTGTAATGCTTAACCGTCCACTTGGTCCTAGCATCACAAATCAAATAAACCAAGACTCGAGATGTATGCACTTCCCAAGATGCAGTACACACACCTCATTACAACAAGTATGTATCAATTCCATACAAACACATAGAACAAGCAAAAGCAACAAACCAGAAGTTAAATTTAATAGAGATGAGTTATTACAAAAGAGAGGCCGACCGGCAAAATAACATACAAATACTAATTAAACAGCGGAAGTAAAAATGCCATAAGATGGCCATAAATAAAAGAGCCAATTAGTATGCCTTTAACCCACAAGGCAACCAACCGGACCGCCAAGCTAGTCGTCAAACCCGCAACACATCTCGCAAAAGTAAGGCTCTTGGGGCTCACCTTCTTTCTCTACAACAAATAGTTAAGCAAAGCAAATGAGTACAAAAATTATACTCCGCAAGATTTACGTGTGGAGTAACACACCTATACATATGCTACATGCAAACTTATTTAAGTGGAGGCTGTATGTTTCAAATTTTCGGCATAAGGCCATCTTTATTTGCAATAATGTAATACATTTAAAGCAAGTTGGCAAATCTGTTTTTAATATTCAAATAACAATTTGACAACAATAATAACAATAGATAGATGACAACAACAATCCTGGAAGTGACTAAACCAATAGTCACCACAACAATAGCATGAATTACCCATTCATACCAACCATGTCAAATTTTAATTAAAAAGGTTGTAGTCTAATTCTCACGGGGCGTATCCGAGCGTGTCCATAACCTAGAACGAGGCTATTCGAATAGTTTATACCCTGCAGGGGTGTACCAATGTACCCACACGTCAGACCACCTTTTTGCCAAGCTATGAAGCACACTTCCTTTGGTATGCCAGCACGGCTAAGTCCTACGAGATATTTCCAATATTATGCATTAACTAAGAGTCGCCCGTATGGATAGAAACCCATACGTTGTGTCGGAGTCATCGTAAAGCCTTGGTCAACTACCCCTCATGGGTAAAGCCTTGGACAACTACGATGCCCATCGAGGTGGAGAACCTACCCGGAACTCCACCACCGCACACCCAACAACAATAACACAATTTCTTTTTCACACAACACACACAACCCACCTCCTGCGACTCGGAGCTAACACACGCCAAAGTACTAGGTCAAGAGAGGTCCCATATCCCTCTCGTGTGGTTAGCACACAAATTGCTCAGTACGGTGGCGCAAGTAATTCGGTCCTTGTTGACTTAGGCATACCATCACAATCCAGACAACCACACCATCCAACCAATATGCCCAAGTCTAAATCAATTTTTTATTTTCAGATTTTTACTTTATAAATTAACAAAGCACAAGTGCTGGACATAAAGGAGTAATAATTAGATGTGTGATCAAGATCATCGACTAAATCGATGATCCCCCATTACTACCGAAACTAAGCATTTTTTAAGCAATTTCGAATCGCAAACTACTAAGTGACAAGAGCTCATCCAAAGAACTCAAATCACAGCAATTAACCTAGGCTCATGGTAGTAGAGGATAATCAATTCCTATAGATTATGCAACTATAGGATCCACTAATCATAATTTAACACAACATAGCAATACATACATACAAGTTGCAAACAAGATATTAGACTTGAAAATATAGGATAAATCATGATCAAACTGCTTACCTTGTTGCTGCTTCTCAATATGTTGCTGAGGGTCACTCTCGTGGTTAGCACAATCGTTGGAACCTAACGAAAGAGCGAAAAAGAATCGATAAGAACGATAAATACGAAAAAGACTCAACAGCAAACTTTTTCCGAATGCTTTGAAAATTTTACAGAAGCAGGAGCATGATCTATAAGGAGTTTAGCAACAAGAACCAATTGATTTGGATTCTTAATGCAAAAGATATGAGCAAAACAAATCTGCTGAACCTTAGAAATCACAAATGCTACTATTCATTGCAATTAAATTATTTGACAACATTTTCTAGAAAGGTGGTGTAGCTGAAAATTTTACAGTAGATCAAGCACCTCATGAGATGAACAACCCGATTGGATTCATCTCATTTGGAGCTATGATGCACTTTCTACAATTTTCCAAAACCATAAAATGAGCAAAAGTAAAATACATAAGTAGTCTTTTTGGGAAAAGTAACATTTTGAAAACTAATTTTCACAATAAGTTCATTAATAGAGGAATCCAACAAAATTAAATTCACTCAAAAATAGTTTACAGAGAAATAGTTATGCATTTTACAAGTTAGTTGTATTTTTCAGTTAACAAATAATACTCGTCGGGAAAATCCGAAATTAAAACGACGTGGACGAACTTGGACTGTTGATCTTGGATCCAACGACCCAAGTCCACGGGACAATACGCACTTGCGCTGCTCACGCGATCCACAAACCCCGTTGGATTTAAATCGTAGATCTAAAGATCGACGGTCCACAGAGAACTACGTTTAAACGCTCGCGTACAGTTCGTCCGGCAAAACCCGACGGCGAAGGGAGGCTCACCGCCGGCGACTCTGGTCATGGCGGCACGAGCTAAGGCCCAAAACGGGTCCGCAATAGCCTTGCGCACACACCGGGACCAGACAGTGTGTGTTATGCCAAAGCGCTGTGTTTGGGTTGGTATGACGGTAAAGCACACTGGGAGTAATAATACTTGAGATGAAGTTTCTGAAAAGTTTTGTTATGACCAGTGTTGGCCGCATTGATCGTATCGTGTGGGTAAAGTGTACAACCTCTGCAGAGTGTTAAATCAATCTATTCGAATAGCCTCGTCCTCGGTTATGGACATGCTTGGGAATTTCACACGAGGGGTAGATTTTCATGAAATATTTGGGAAGGGTCAGCTGTGTGAGATAACTTGTACAGCTGTGTGAATAACTTGTTTAGATTGTGTGTCCTTTGTGAAACCAATTGTTAAATTAATATTATTTAATTGTTTTCAATTATGTTTTCAATCTATTATTTGTATTCAATTGCAAATGTTGCATTTCTGTAAAATAACCACAGAAGCCATTTCTTTGGAATAAGCCATCATGTATAAATGCATTCTGTGGTATAACTTGCGAGTACGGTGTGTACTCACTCTTGCTAAACAAATCAACAGAAGTGGAGGAGTAAATGCTTTGCTTTTGAAGAAGAGTTCTCGAAGGTTGATCGTTAGGGTCTTGATCGATCGGTTGCTCGTGGTAAATTGATGGGAGCCCACTGGAGTTTATTTCGTTTCCGCTGCCGTTTATTCTTTATTGTCAGCCTTGCATGGCTTAATAAATGTAAAACTCGACCGTAAGGTCCCAACAGTTATTTGTTATTCAAAGTACTCGTTTATTCTTATATTCGTTGTATGGATATGATATTTCATCGATGTTGACACTGTGTGCACTAGCGTGATCCTGGACTAGTGCAGAATACACAGAGGGTCCAGATTTGCATATTTTGGTCTCGACATGCTCAAGCACCAACTACTGGATGCAACGGAGCTAATGGACGTGCATCAGTTAATTCACCTATTCCTACCCCACCGTGAGTAAAGGGTCAGACAGGGCCCACAGGAAGGTCGAGGGAAAATTCACCTCATCAAACGCCCACTGCAAGCGGGAATCCTCCACGACCTTCGGTAACAATGCAAAACCTGCAACGAGTACGTGATATTGTGAATAATCCAGATCCTACTTTAGCGGGAACTCCAAGTTATGCTCAGCTTGCAGGACATGTGTCGGAGATCCTCCAACAAACCATGCAGCGTACGAAAATGTATCGGGAGCAAAGGAATTCACAAAGTCACACAATGACTTCATCCCCGCACTCCTCTCTCAGTAGGGGATAGCATGGTCGAGCAGAGGACAGATCAGCACCAAGACCCCTTCGTAGGTTTCAACCAGGAAATCATGAGGGAAGACAACTCTTCACAGCAGCCACTCCTCCTCATCAAGAGGAGCGACCACTTGATTCAGGTGATCTCAAGCATCATCTGAACCAAGCTGGTGGTCAAAGACGTTATCATAATGCCCACGACCGATTTGGGATGCCGGATCCTAGGTATGCAACTTTGAGGACCCCATCCCTAACTGATTACAATCTGGCTCCTTTTTAGAGAAGGCGCCACGATTACATTACAGGCTGCCGAAAATTTTTGGCAGGTATCCAAGCTGTTCGTTGGCCGGATAGGTTCTGACTAGCCAACATAGAAAAGTTCAATGAGACCTAGAACCCATTAGAGTTTCTTCAAATTTATATTACCGCCATCAAAGCTGCTGGCGGTAATGACAACGTGATGGCAAATTACTTGCCCACGGTCCTTGAAGGGTCCGCTTGCTTTTGGTTGCTTAATCTACTGGTCGGATCTATTTATATTTGGGAGCAACTCTGCGATACTCTGATTGCTACCTTTCAAGGTGCGTGTGATCGTCCCGGGAAGGAGGATGATCTTCATCGGATGAAGCAAAAAACTAACGAAACCCTTCGATAATATATCAAGAGATTTAGTAAGGTTCAAAATTCTATCCGAGAGATCATAGAATCTTTTGTTATTCAAGCTTTTAAAGCAGGACTGCAGAATTGCCGGTTTACGGAGGATATTGCAATAAATCCTCCACGAGCAATAGTCGAACTTTTCGAAATGGCAGACAAGTATGCGGCTGGTAGTGAAGCGGTCGAATGGTGCGATACTATTGATCGAAAGGATAAAAATCCCGAGTCAGGCCTAGAGAAACAGGAGAAAAAAGTATGAAGTCTCTCAAGAATAAGAAGAATCACAAGCCCGATAACAATGAAGTCCTTGCGATTCTCAAAAAAATTACCAAGGGCAAGAGTGATTTCACTAGTCGGAACAAGGCTAAGGCTCCGACCAACGATTATAAGAAAAATAAGATGTGGTGTCAACTTCATCAGGCAGTAGTGCATGATTTGCGCACTTGCTGGGTCTAGCAAAAGAAACTGGAAGATTACTACTCAGATAAAGGTCCCTTTATCTCCATAACAGAACTCAAAGAATCAAGCTCTAAGAAGAACGAAGATGGCGACGAAGAGATGGAGTACCAGGAGCCGCAGCACACAGTTGATATGATTTTTGGTGGATCCTCCTCATACGAGTCAAGACATGATCTAAAGGTCGTGGAATGGGAGGTGAACCTTGTCGAGTCTCTGATCACTATCCAGCCGTCCAGGTGGTCAGAAACTGTAATCTCCTTCAGCAAAGAAGATTGCCCCATCCCATCGACTCGACCAGGTAGTTTTGCTATCGTAGTTGAATCTACTATTAACAATTGTAAAGTTAATCGAGTCATATTAGATGGAGGTAGTTCTTTAAATATTTTATTTACAGGAGCATTGGAAGAGATGCAGATTCCCCAGTCTAAAGTAAAACCCGTGATGTATGCCTTCCATGGCATAGTTTTCGGTTCTACTGCCAAACCAATAGGACAGTTGTCCGTACCAGTTATGTTCAGAAGACCCAACAACTTTCGAACAGAAAAGGTTCCATTTGATGTGGTAGATTTTGAAACTGTATACAATGGAATCCTCGGTAGTCCAGCTTTAGCAAAGTTTCTGATAGCCATGCACTTCGGTTGCTAAAGTTCAAAAATGCCAGGACCGAAGGGAGTTATCATGGTTTGAGGAGATCGAAAAATGGCTTATGCATATGATCGGAATTCCTTAAAACTGGTCGATGAACTTTTGACTAGAGGAACTAATCCGCTTACCATGCAGATCAAGCACTCGAGGCCAAAGATTACGCCAAAGCTTTCCGATCAGACCAAGGAGGTACCACTTGGCAAAGGTGTTCCTCTGGAAGGCACCAACACACCATTTGACTCAAGAAACGCTGATGTATCCTCCCAAAAAGTATTGGTCGGGGCAGGACTTGACCCCAAATAGGAAGAGTCGCTCGTCTCCTTCTTGCGAACAAACAAGGACGTATTCGAATGGCAGGCGTCCGACATGCCCGGAGTTCCCAGGGAGGTGATCGAGCATAGGCTAGCTCTTCAGCCTGACAAAAAACCGATCAAGCAGAAGCTAAGATGTTTCGCATCCGATCGGAGGGAGACAATCTGGTCGGAGATCGACATGCTCCTCAAGACTAGATTTATTCCTGAAGTCGACCACCCAGAGTGGCTCGCCAACCCTGTAATGGTTAGAAAAAGCAATGGAAAATAGCGAATGTATATTAACTTCATAGATCTAAATAAAGCTTGTCCGAAGGATAACTTTCCCCCTCCACGCATTGATCAACTTATATACTCTACTTCCGGGTGTGAGTTGTTAAAATTTTTAGATGCGTACTCATGGTACCACAAGATTAATATGAGTAAAGATGATGATGTGAAAACTTCCTTCATCACTCCATATAGCACTTACTGCTATGTTAAGATGTCATTTGGTATAAAAAAACGCTGGTGCTACTTTTCAAAAATTAATGCAAAAAAACCTTTAATCCTCAGATAGATCAAAATTTAGAAGCTTACGTTGATGTATTAGTTGTGAAAAGTATCGATGCTAGCGACCATATTTCCGACCTACATGAGACTTTCAATAACTTAAGAAGGCATAACCTTAAATTAAATCCAGAGAAGTGTGTGTTTGGAGTTTTTTTTGGGAAAGCTTCTTGGATTCCTAGTTTCGGCTAGAGGTATTGTAACATCCCAAAGTTCTGTTACCAAAATAAAAATAAATAAAGTTAATATTTTGTTGGATTTTCTTACTATCGAAGATTTTCTTGATTTTCTGTAAGTGAAAAAGAGTTTTCTATGTTAAAAGGAAAAAATAATTATTTAATTTCTTGGTTTTAAAGTAAAAAAGAAAGCTTATTGAAATTTATTGGATTTTCTAGGATTTTATTGGATTTAAATTGAAAATTATAATTATAATTAATTTTTGGATTTTTCTGAATTTTTCTAGAATTTTTGGACTCTATTTACTATATTCTAAAAGGTGTTCAAATTTGTGGTTTAAATGAATTTCGAATTAAAAAAATCAGGAATGGTTTGTCCACATTTGCGATTTGAAGTTCGTCGGCCGTTCGTCGTCTTTCGTCTCTTGCGTCGCCTTTGGTGGAGCTTCGCCACTTTTGTCACCACCGCCGGCACCGCGACGTCGTACTCTACGCGTGCATGCCTTCGCCTCGTCGAAACCTCGTCGGAGCGCCCGCCCACCTCCATGGCCGACGCTTCTGTGCTCCGCCGCTGCCGCCAGCCATCTCCAACCGCGCCGCCACCACCATCGGCTTCGTCTTGAGGTGAGCAACCCATTTTGGTAATTTTCCGGCCACTTTCCCTTTTCCTTTCCCCGGTGCCGTGGCCATTCTTCCTCTCTGTTGCTTCGGTTCCTTGGAGAAGATGAACAGTGCATGTGCTTATTAGTCATCTCCTGTAGCAAACTTAAATAGGTTGAGAAAAACCTTCCAAAAATCTTTCCTCTCTATTGCAAACTCCGAATCTGATAATTCTTGATTGTAAAATAATCTAAAATCATCCTTTATTTTCAGTATTTATTTGGTAATTTTTAGTATTTATTTTATTTCTGCTATTTATTCTATTTGCGCGTCGCCGTCGCCGGCCGAACCGCCACCACCATTGGGTAGAGTACCTCGCCGGGGTTCCATTTTTGTTATTCGCCGGCCACCTCTCCCTTCCTCTCGCCGTCGCGGCCAATTCCTCCTTGGTGTTGCACTATTCACGTGTATGGCATGAAAGTGAATAGTGCCATACAAACTACTATTCACTCTCCCTTTCAACCTTCTGGAATTTCATTCTCCCTCATACGAACTCGATTCCACCGATTCAAATTCCTATATACATATAAAGTCGATATCTTACTTCTAGTATTTATATTTTAATTTTTGGATTTTACTTGGATTTTATTTGAATGTTAATTGAATTTGGATCGTTTACACGTATAGATTTCGGCGACTTCGGACAACCGGATTTCGACGCCGTTTGAGAACATCGATAAACCAAGCAAGGCAAGTTATACCTTTGATCATATTTGATCCCATTATTTCAAATTATTTAAATTATGTTTTAAATTATTATTGCATGCTTATTTTTATTCAATGTAATTTAAATGCATGTTTTAAATTTATAGTTATGCCTAAATCCTTTGTATGGCCAATGTTGATATTTGAATCAAATATATTGTCACCCTAGATAAAAACCTAGTTGATACGATAGTATGAACTGGGATCATTTGAAAATATTATGCAAAGACATGCTTAGACCAAAAATGTTTAGTTTGGGAAATTTTAGCCAAATGATTTACTATTGTTTAAAAATCTATGACATTGGTTTGTCATGGAAATTTTTTGCAAATGACTTTGAAAAGCAAAAATGAAAAGTTGGTTTGTAATTGGGCGAATTGGATGCTTGGTGGGTGCAGGTTTATGCACGGGCTCAATCTGGGTAGGATTGTGACCCAGGGGTTATTTTGGAAGTCACCCAAGTCAGTTAAGGACCGGTCTTCGAGCCGCATCTTGCTAAGCCAAATCGTACTACCACATATCCTGTGTGGGCAGGACCTGGCTAACTAATTTACAACGTTTCACCATGGTTGTACCATGTTGATGTGTGGGTGTCAGAATGACCTACTTTTATGTATTCCCACCTGGCGCAAGAGGGGGCCTGAACCCGGCGGGTTTCTATCCAAAGGGGGTGAATCCTTAGCGAGGCAGGACTACGGTTGAATGGCACATTGTAAAGGCCTTGACACGTACTCTAGACTGCTTACCTAAGGTAGTGAGCAGTGGTATCGACGGATGCCAAACAAACTAGAGAATTCATATCTTGTGGGTAAAGTTGTACAACCTCTGCAGAGTATAATACTATCGAATAGCCGTGTCCACGGTCATGGACATGCTAGCAAAGCCACTCAAAGGTCGACTTTGATTTTGCAAATGATTTGAGGATGGTTAATCCTTGTGGAAAAATTGGGCGGTTAGCCATGTGATAGGAGGGCATCCATCACCATGTTTCATATGGAGGTTATCCTACTATAAAACTTGAGAATTTATAAAATGAATTTTAGTTGTAGAATAACTGCTTTGGAACTTAGTACAAATATTTAAAGAAAATATTGTTTTATGCAAATTTAACCAATAAACATTTCTTTGATATATCCATACATGCATGAACTCTGTTACTGGGTGTAACTTGCGAGCACGGTAGTTGTGCTCACCCTTGCTTCATGCAAATAAATTTCAGAGAAGGACTTCGGATCTCAACGACTAGGCCGCTACCCCAGTCGATTGCCTGTGGCAGATCAGCTGGACTCCACTACTTCTTCGTCTTCCGCTGTGTTTGTTTATTGTTGGCTTGTAAACCTCTTTTGTAATAAATTCTGTTGATAATTAATAAAGTTATGCGAATTATGGATGTTACCATATTTGTTTACTGTGTGGACTAGCTACTGATCATGGGACTAGTTCATAAATACACAGAGGATTCTGGGGTGTTACTCCCGGGTCCGACAGGTATTGAAGCAAACCCAACAAAAATATTGGCCATCGACCAGATGCACCCTCCGACCACAAAGAAAGAAGTCAAAAAACTAACCGAGTGTATGGCAGCATTAAGTCGTTTCTTCAAAAAATTTCAGAAACAAGGAAGTTTCGAGTGGACTAAGGAAGCAGACGATGCCTTTGAAAAATTTAAAAAGTAACTTACGAGTAGCCCGATCTTAGTTTCTCCAAGATTGAGAGAAACATTATTGATTTACGTGGCTGCTACACTACAAACAGTCAGCGGTGTACTGGTCGTAGAACGTGACAACGTCCAATGACCGGTGTATTACGTAAGCGAAGTCTTATATGGGCCAAAGGAAAGATACCCACAGGTACAAAAGTTGCTATATGGTCTTCTTATGGCTTCAAGAAAACTACGGTATTACTTTCAAGCCCACAAAGTGGTCGTACCAATCGGATATCCCCTTGGTCAAGTTCTCGGAAATATGGAATCATCAGGACGAATAGCAAAAAAGGCGGTCGAGCTTGGGGCGTTTGACCTCCATTTCATCTCATGAACAACAATTAAGTCCCATGCAATGGCATAATTCATTGCCGAATGGACAAACCCTGAACCCACCCAAGGAATCAAGTACGAACAGTGTGACCAGTGGACAATGTACTTTGACGGTTCCTTGATGCTCAAAGGCTCGGGGGTTGGAGTCGTCCTAATCTCCCCTACTGGAGAACATATCAAATATGCCATTCAGCTAAATTTTCTAGCAACAAACAATGTGACAGAATACGAAGGTTTACTAGCAGTACTCCGAGTAGCCAGTGCGCTCGGGATTTGCAGATTACTTGCGAAAGGCAATTCTCAACCAGTAGAGAATCAAGTCTGGAAAGAATATCAATGTTCAAGTACCAAGATGTTATCTTATCTGGCAGAAGTACGGAAACTTAAAAAGCACTTCTTCGGTTTTCAGATTCAACACATTCCTAGAAAGATTAACTTTCTGGCAGACTAGTGGGCACATACGGCCTCCTCAAGGTCACCTATCCCGCCTAGAGTTTTTCTCGAGCAACTCGATTCACCCTCGGTGGTCGAGCATTCCAAGGACATAGATGTTCCAATAGAGGTCGTACAACTTGATCTTGCAAACATGGATGCTCCACAGGAGGTCGTCAAGCATGACCCCGGTAGAGATTGGATGGCGTTGATCTACAATTATCTTCAGCATGGCATTATTCCTAAGGATGATGTAGAGGCTGGTCGTATTGCTCGAAAAGCCAAATCATACACTCTGATCGAGCGTACTTTGTATAAATGAGGATATCACGGAGTGTTGATGAGATGCATATCTCAAAAGGATGACATTAAGTTGTTATCCGACATTAATGGAGGAGTCCGGAGAGCACATCATTCCTATAGAACACTGATCGGTAAAGCCTTCAGGCAAGGATACTACTGGCCCACTGCCCTTCATGATGCAAAAGAGCTCCTCACGAAGTACGTACAATGTCAATTTCATAGTTGTCAAGTACATCAACCAGCACAAGCTTTACAAACAATACCTCTTTCTTGGCATTTTGCAACCTCAGGACGAGACATTCTGGGATCTTTCCCAAGAGCACCCCGGGGTTTCGAATTTATTTTCATCATGATTGACATATTTACAAAATGGATAGAAGCCGAGTTAAAATAACAACTGAGGCTGCTAAGAGGTTTCTCATAAAAAATATGATCACACATTTGGTATACCGAGTCGTATAATCACAGATAACGGTGCCCAGTTCTCTAGTGAAAATTTTCAGGAATTCTGCAAGGATCTAGGTATCAAGATATATTTCGCTTCTATTGCTCACCCGCAGAGCAACGGAGCAATCGAAAGAGCTAATGGGATCATAATGCAAAGGGTGAAATGCCGAATGTTCGACCAGTTAACACAACGGTCAGGAGCTTGGGTTCAAGAAGTTCCTTTTGTATTATGGGACTTTTGAAACAAATTTTCTCCCAAATGAGAAGGTCCATACATTGTGGTTGAAATCACGAGACCTGGCTTGGTACGACTAGCTATGTCAGACAGGCGTGTTTTGTCAAATTATTATAATATTGATCAATTGTGTAAGTTCTTTGTATAATTTAACTTTTGCATTGTGTCATATTTCAATAAAGTTTATCATTTCTTTATTTTCTTCGATGAGTGATATTATTTATATGTTTATAACCAAACTTTGGTTGTCTACTATTGTAGATCTGTTTTCCATAATCAAAATACCAAATGACAAGTTGCATGGTCGGAACCAGTGTGGATACTAGTTGTATTTCGATTATGGAAAACAGATCTATAGCTAGTTGAAGTCACACATGGGTTCCGACCACAGTTGATTTTCTAGTATTAATACGATCAGTTTTTATCATGTAATATGCACATACTATCAACAGTGGTCGTCACTTTTGCTCTTATTCTTGGCTTAATACTTCTTTAGTAAAGGTCTTATACTATACATGCAGCCGGGGGCTAGAAAATATGTGAGTACTTCATAAGTCAAGAGGATAAACAAAAAGACTTTATTGATGAAAGAAAGGTGAGTTTTTATATTTATACTTCCTATATTACAATAACCTACTCCTTAGGATCACCAGACTAATCGCTGCATATCGGAGATCCGATCTCCATTTCTCCCGCAACCTTATTTCCGAGAGGTATCATTTCCTCGAAAAGTTTGGTTGCATCGTCTCCCGAGCAGTTGAAGTCTTCCTCAGTAGCTTGGAGATTTATGGTGGGGTTGGAGGCCTTCAGCTTTACCAAAGCAAAATTGACTCTATTTTTGACAACTTCAAATAAAGTTTGCGCATGGTTCTCCTGAGTAGTTTTGAGTGAGCTTTTGAGATCTTCGAGTTGTTGGCCAAGGAAGTTGATCTTCTCCCTGGGATCTCCTAAGCTCGGCAGTTGTGTTCCCAATCCCATATCGAAGAGCATCTTGTTGAAGGCCCTAACATTCTCTTCGAGATTATGCCCGAAAGCTGCCACCTTGCCACGTTCAACGTCAAGATCTTTTTCTGCTCTCTTTAATATTTGAGTTTGCGTTGCACGAGTAGACCAAAGAATAAATACATACAATCAAAGATAGTACGCTGGTCGAGTTTACGATCGGTTACCTTCAGCTATCTTCTCGATAGCCTCAAGGACTTCCTTGTATCTGGTCATCAAATATTTGATCGACCGGTCCTTGTTAGCCATTCCTCGTTAAGCTTAGCTATTATGGCTTCTTTTGCCATAACTTGTTCTTTAAGCTTCTCTGAATCTATCAAGTATGATAAAGAGAGAAGTTAATCAACAAAGAAGGATCCAAATGGTAAAGAAGGAGAGGAGAAGGCATGAAAAAGTGCTTACTTTCTAATTCAGAGTTCTTTTCCTCCAAAACATTTATTCGCTGGGTCAGTCCTTCGACCACAGCAAAATTCTCCACGAAATGCTACAAAATAGCAGACTCTTCGAGTTTTTGACAATTTTTAAAGGGAAAGGCTATTAAAAGTGGTCGTGGAAGCTTACCTGCATTGCCATGTTATTATATTAGGCAAAATGGAATAAGGACTTATCTTTAAGTGACGATCTGATATTCTTCCCCAAGCATCGTCGAGTTTTTTATTGTCAAAGACTCAAAAGCGACAAGGGAAAGCAGCAAGAAGAGGAGACTTTTCAGCAGAGGTCGGAACATGCTGGAATTTCTTTGATATCACCACCTCTCTGTCACCTGCTCGGGGGCTGGCTGACCTCTTTCTCCTCAAAGGCCTTTGCCTGACGGATGCACTGGCCGGAAGCGACCGGAACACCAGATGATCTATAAGGAAAGAAGGAAAGAAGGAAAGAAGCTCAAGGCTCTAGAACATACTAAAGGTAAGTATTTACATAGATTTTATTTTCATGTATACATACCATGTTTTCTTAGTTTTGAACTTGAAGCGCACTAAAGCAAAATGCGACGCGCTGGCTTTTATTTTCTTTACAGCTGGCTTCACTGATTCCAAATCGGTAGGGTTGGTTAGACTCCTCATATCCACCAACAAGAGGTTAGAAGCAATATCCTCAACTAGCTCGTCGAGAATAAGATCCTTGACCATAGGGTCGGATTGTGTGGTCTCGTCGACCTCCAGAGCGGTTGCTTCAGTAGCAACTGACGGGTCATAAGCAACCACTTGGGATTCCACAACAACCACCTAATTAACAATCGAAGTTAGCTAGGAGACAAAAATTCTTCACCTAGAATATACATTTTTGTTCGGTTACCTACCTCTGTAAGATAACCTTCTCGGGTGGTCGTAGGAGCAGTCGGAGTATCAATAGGCTCACAACTCTCGGTGGCCTCATTGATCTTCAATCCGACCGATTGCACATCAAAGACGAGTTCTGGTAAACCAATCGGAAAACACATAAATGGTGAAAGATAGTTGATATCTTTACCTTAAGCCTCTCAGCTCTCTCTGTTGCAGAAACAATCACCAAAATCTGGGGGAAATTAGCCTTTTCATTGGGCTCTCTAGCGCAGATCATTCTGATCTGGGTTCTAACATCGTCAAGAGAAAGGGCTACAAGAATGAACGAGAGACTTTAGGGTTACAAAAGTAATCAGCCAAGACAAACAAACCAGTCGAAATCTTTTGGGACTTACCCTCCTTGGAATCTTTGGTCGCGTCGTCACGATCAATATACCATAGCATTAAATATGCTTGGGATTTCAGGGGACTAATCCGGCGCATAGATTAATCTCTCACTACTTGCCAAGAAGTTAAACCCCTGATACTACGGTGTTGGATGGCTTCAACCCATCTTCCCACCATTCCTTCTTCATGGAGAAGCGCCATTCTGGGTTCTCGACCGCTTTCTTACTGGTATAGTAGAGGTTGTCCTTTTGGGTAACCGTCATGTAGAACCAGCAATTCTTCCATGACGACCACGAAGATTTTGAGTACATACGGATGTACTCTGATGTAACGGTGGCCCGATCTTCCGAAAGGTACTGATAAGTCGATTGTGGAGAACTCGACGTTGATGATCCGAAGGCTCCGACCAGAACAGATCAAACCTCCTGCAATCACTACACTACTGCTCCGATGGTTATCAACCGTGCCGTACGCGGTTGACCTCGCCAAGAAGGCTATCTCCTGCATGCAAATCGAGAACACAAGCAAGAAAGTAGAAGATGCAATCTGATATTGTATTGCGAATATAGATGAAGTACACAATGTGGGGTTCCTCAACCGAACATGCGGCGAGACTGCTAAGCAGAATAATCTCAAAGAAAAACCCACGTTAAACTATGACGGCTACTGTATATATATGGGGTCGACCTAGGGTTGTACGGCTGCGGGAAGAAGGGTACACAACTTGAACTCCGACCTCAACACGCTTACAAGGCCATATTAGGCCAAAATGGTGACGCGACACCTTATTCACTATTCAGGTCGCGTATCTCTGGTCGAAGACCTGGTCGTAGGAATGGTCCTGGGGTGGTCTTGAGGAGTCCATGTTATCTCTGGTCGTAAGCCTTCTTGAAGTGGTTGTAGACCCTGCGGAACTGATCGTAGACCTTCTTGAACTAGTTGTAGTCCTAAATTCCTAAGTATAAGTAAATCATCTCTGTTAGGCAGCATCATAGAGTTCTCAAATAACACACTCAGCCCTAGAAACAAATTTACCTGATAAATAAGTTGACAAGCACATGCTCGAGTAATTGGACCTTGCACATGAGGAGTGTTCGTATCAGTAGAAGTGGTGTCCTCATCATCCTCCCCTTCTTGAATTGGAGTCGTCCTCGACTCAAGATCATCCTCCGCGCCCAAGAAAGGCTGCAAATCTGCAATGTTAAAACTGGAGCTAACCCCGAAATATGCAGACAAGTCTAACTTATATGCATTATCATTAATACGTTCAAGAACTTTAAAAGGGCCATCTACATGTGGCACGAGTTTAGACTTTCGTAATTCAGGAAATCGTTCTTTATGCAAGTGTAACCACACAAGATCACCAGGTTCAAAAGAAACATGCTTGCGTCCCTAACTACCAGCAATTTTATATTTAGCATTCATAATATCAATATTCTCTTTCGTTGTCTCGTGCATCTTTAGTATCAACTCAGCATGTTGTTGAGCATCAAAATTTACTTTCTCCGAAGCTGGAAGAGGTAACAAGTCGATAGGTGCACGAGGGATGAATCCATAAATAATCTCAAAAGGACACTTCTTTGTGGTAGAATACAGCGAACGATTATAAGCAAACTCTACATGAGGCAAGTAGTTCTCCCATATTTTTAAGTTCTTTTTAAGCACAGCCCTAAGCATAGTGGACAAGATTCTATTGACAACCTCAGTTTGTCCACCGGTTTGGGGATGACAAGTAGTGGAAAATAATAGCTTAGTCCCCAACTTACCCCACAAGGTTCTCCAAAAATGACTAAGAAATTTAGCATCACGATATGAAACTATCGTATTCGGAATAGCATGCAAGCGAACACTTTCCTTAAAGAACAAATTAGCAAAATTTGAAGCATCGTCACTTTTATGACATGGTATAAAATGAGCAATCTTAGAGAATCTATCAACGATAACAAAAATACTATCCCTCCCCTCCTTTGTTCTAGGAAGCCCTAAAACAAAGTCCATAGAAATATCTTCCCAAGGTATGCTTGGAACAGGAAGAGGCATATATAAACCATGAGGATTAAGTCGCGACTTAACTTTTTGGCACGTGGTGCAGCGGGTAATGAAGCGTTCGACGTCACGCCTCATCTTTGGCCAATAAAATTGGTGGGTCAGAATGTCCTCGGTCTTCTTCACGACGAAGTGACCCATCAATCCTCCTCCATGCGCCTCCTGTAACAACAAAAGATGAACGGAGCTAGCTGGAATGCCTATCTTGTTAGCACAGTACACGAACCCATCATGCACCATAAATTTATTCCAACTCTTTCCCTCTTGACAATTTAGCAACACATCTTTAAAATCAACATCATGCACATATTGCTCCTTTATTGTCTCTAATCCAAAGATTTTGAAGTCAAGTTGTGAAAGCATGTTATATCTCTTAGACAAAGCATCAACTATCACATTTTCTTTGCCCTTTTTATATTTAATGATGT
This sequence comes from Hsuehochloa calcarea, assembly GCA_036346395.1. Classification (NCBI taxonomy): domain Eukaryota; kingdom Viridiplantae; phylum Streptophyta; class Magnoliopsida; order Poales; family Poaceae; genus Hsuehochloa; species Hsuehochloa calcarea. The sequence goes on along the minus strand of CM070595.1, from coordinate 39,573,874 downwards.
AGGGAAAATACTCAATGAACTCAATCCACTTAGCATGTCTGCGGTTCAGGTTGGTTTGACTTCGAATATGCTTCAACAATTCATGATCAGAATGTATTACAAATTCTTTGAGCCATAAATAATGTTGTCATGTTTCCAAAGTTCGAACTAGAGCATATAATTCTTTATCATAGGTAGAATAGTTCAAACTAGGATCACTTAATTTTTCACTAAAGTAAGCAACATGTTTTCTTTCTTGAATTAACACACCATCAAGACCTATGCCATTAGCATCACATTCTAATTCAAAAGTCTTGCTGAAATCGGGAAGTTGAAGCAAAAGGGCGTGTGTTAGCTTATCTTTGAGAGCGTCGAAAGCTTGTTGTTGTATGGTGGCCCAAGTAAAAGGAACTCCCTTCTTTGTAAGCTCATTCAGCAGTGCAGCGAGGGTGCTAAAATCCTAAACAAAACGTCGAAAGAAACCAGCGAGCCCTAGAAAACTCTGCACTTGTGTGACCGTTTTAGGTGACCAACTCTGGATAGCGACGATCTTGGCTTAATCAACTTCGATGCCCTGTGGAGTAACAACATAGCCAAGAAAAGAGACTCGATCCGTGCAAAAGGTGCACTTCTCAAGGTTATCAAACAAACGTGCATCTCTCAAAACATTAAAAATAGCACGTAAATGATCCATGTGTTCTTCATATGACTTGCTATAGATCAAAATATCATCAAAATAAACCACCACAAATTTTTCAATGAAAGCACGCAAAACTTCATTCATCAAACACATGAAAGTGTTAGGTGCGTTAGTTAAACCAAAAGGCATCACTAACCACTCATATAGTCCGAACTTAGTTTTAAAAGCAGTTTTTCATTCATCTCCTAATTTCATTCTAATCTGGTGGTAACCACTCCGCAAGTCAATCTTTGTGAAAATAATAGAACCACTCAACTCATCAAGCATGTCGTCTAGCCTAGGAATAGGATGACGATATCTTATGGTAATATTATTAATGGCTCTGCAATCAACACACATACGCCAACTACCATCTTTCTTAGGAACCAAAAGAACAGGAACAACACAAGGACTAAGGCTTTCTCTTACGTACCCACGGTTCAAAAGATCTTGGACTTGTCGCTGAATTTTCTTAGACTCCTCCGGATTGGACCTATATGCAGCACGGTTTGGCAAAGTTGCTTCTGGGATCAAATCAATTTGATGCTCAATCCCTCGAATAGGTGGTAATCCCAAAGGTACCTCAGCTGGAAATACATCCACATACTCCTGCAAAAGGTTAGCAATAGCAGGAGTCAAAGAGCTAGATATATCCGCAAGTGAATATAAAGCATTTTTGCATATCAAAGCATAGCATGGCAGCTCATTATAAAAAATTCCAGCAAGATCATATTTGGTTGTAAGCATGACACAACCCTTTAATTTAATTCCCTCGATCTTAGAACTAGGTGCTAACCACTCTTTCTTAGGTGGGAAAACATTCTTCACTACTTGCTGATTTTCAGATTCGTGTTCAAGTTCTTTCTTCTCATTTTCAGCTAGCACTTTATCATAATTCACAATTTCAGTAGGCGTCAAAGGTAGCAAAGTTATTTTCTTTCCTTTGTGCATAAAAGAGTATTTATTACTTCTACCATGATGAGTTGCATCGGTATCAAATTCCCATGGACGACCTAATAAAAGAGAACAGGCTTGCATAGGTACTACGTCGAAATCAGCAACATCATGATAGGAACCAATGGAAAAATGTACTATTGCAGATTGTGTTACCTTCACCTTTCCGCTGTTGTTGAACCACTGAATGTGGTATGGGTGAGGATACGCGCGTGTGGTCAAGCCAAGCTTCTTGACCAATCCAGAATTCACCAAGTTATTGCAGCTTCCGCCATCAATTATAACACGAACACGGCAATCCTTAACGATGAGGAACATCTGAAACAAATTATGACGTTGTAGCGTCTCCGCTTGCTCTCTTTGGGAGCTCAATACTCGTTGCTCAATTATGGTCCGATAATTTACCGTAGCAGCGGCACCTAAAATTTCCTCACCATCGCTATCTGCCTCATGATCATTATCATTGCCTACAAGGTTAGCTGCAAGAGCATATTCATCCTCAACATCACTAGCACTTACAATACCACCATCTTCTGTCGCAATGTACGCTCGTTGACTTGTGCAATCTCTCATGAAGTGACCCATTCCTTTACAACGGTAGCATACAATTCCTGTTGTACGACCTGTGGAAGCAACCGATGAAGAGCTCTGCGCTGGTGCCTGCACACTAGTAGATTTGCTCATCTCGGGTGCGCGTGACGGTGGAGATGGCGCCGCTGAACGCGCCCTACTCATAGAGGGGGCAGTAGACCGAAAAGCATGTGGGGCTATCTTGGCTTATCTCGGCGTTGTTCTCGATGTAGACGTACTACCAAAATTGCTCATGGTCCTTTGTTGTCTACCCTGCAATTCTTTTTCTGCCAAACAAGCAAGCTGGAACAACCCATTAATATTATTATATTCTTTGTAATCAACTATGTCTTGAATCTCACGCTTTAAACCACCATAAAAATGAGTCATCTTATCATCCTCATCCTCAACAACATTACAACGCAGCATGCCTATCTGTAGTTCTTGATAATATTCATCGACAGATTTATTACCTTGGTCTAAACGCTGTAATTTCTTACGCATATCACGTTTAAAAGCAGGAGGAACAAATCTAGCACACATAGCTACTTTCAATATATCCCATGTATCAGGTGTTAAACCAGAATTAACTACTTGATTCCACCAAATGATAGTAAAATCTTTAAATTCACTAGTAGCTTCTCTGACTCTATGCACTTCAGGAACTAGATGGGCATTAAATTTTTGTTCAACTGTCATCTACCAATCTAGATAAATTTTAGCATCATAAACACCCACAAAATATGGTATGGTAAATTTAACTTTAGCAAATGGGTCATCATTAGCACGAGCATTGTGGTACTGATAATGATTACCTCCCATACCATGACGGTTGTGATGTAGGTGCTATTGTTGACGTGCATCTTGGTCAGCAAACCCAGCGCCGGTATCATGGTTTCTCCTCTCATTATCATCTCCCTCTTCAAGATCTTGGACTGCCTCGTGATCATACTCACGTTCAGTGTTTAGTGGTCGGTTCACCATTCTTTCAAGGTGTGTAGTGAGCGCGATAATACTATCGTTGATTGAGCGCTGCAATGTGATCGTGGTAGCTTAAAACTTTCTGTCGATGTCCTCATTAATGGTAGTGTGTTGTTCATCCAAGAGCGTCATGAGCTCTCCCTTTATAACACATTCTTTCTCATCAGACGTTTCACCTGTCATGGTAAACAGAAAACAAAAGACAACACACATGTATTATCCCTATCAACTACTAGGTGATGGAAGGTGGAAACACACACTCTCAAGCGTCTTACCACACTCTTACAAGTGTTCTTACCAACGCAACAGGTGGTACAATCGGTGGCTGGTTCGTGATACTTTGTCGAGAGTGGGCATGATTGCAAGAGGGGACCTATTCTGATCAAGAGTAGGTGGAGCTCGGAAGGCACAATATGTAGCAAGGATTAGCAAAAATCGTAACCTGATTAGCAAAGTTGAATAAGGGTCCAAAGTACCTGTCACGGTTGCTGGCCTAAAAAGTGTCCCTAGCCCTAGCACACACTGATCGATAACAAGGACTGGATACAATGATTCAAAGGATGCAAGGCGGGGAGTGGTCGTAGACCAACTGGGGATGGTCAATTTTCTTCTTCTTCACTGGGGGTGGTCGGTTTGCTTCTTCTTCTACTCTCTCTTCTTTTTTTTGAATGCCGAAACCCAACCTAGGGTTCCTTTCTTCTTTTTTATCTCTCTTTCTTTTTTTGATTGCCGAAACCCAACCTAGGGTTCCCTTTTTTTTGCGAATGTGACCGTGACACAAAACTCTTCAAAACCCTCTTCTGGGTCTATGGATATATATGGGTCACAAACTTTTTGTAGAAGGTAGGGGTATATAGGTAATTAAAAGATACTCTCTCTCTCTGAACTTTGGCTATGAAAATTCTTCTCGGACTTTGTGTGGCAGGCACGATATGATGAGTGCGTGGGGGTGTCCGAGAGCAACAAGAAATAATAGGGTGGTCGGGGCGGGAACGAGTAGGTGGTCGAACCCGAGTGGGTGGTCGATTCCGACTAGGTGGTCGAACGCGAGGAGGTGGTCGAAAAAAGGGGTGGCGCGACGAGGATGGATGGTGGCATGGCGGGCGACGGTGTTGACTAGCGACCAAAAACATGACTCTAAACCAGCAACACGACTTAGACAAAGGACACTAATTCAACAACGCAAAACAAAAAACGGAAATTGCAAAGACACAATGGGTGATGGGACAGCAGAAGAACACGACGAACAAAAATATTTTTTGGGGCAATTTTCTGGAGTTTTAGGACGATGGCAAACAACTAATCTAACAGGGAAAAAAATTGTGATTACCTAACGGGCAACTTTTGCTCTGATACCAACTGATGTAACGGTGGCCCGATCTTCCGAAAGGTACTGATAAGTCGATTGTGGAGAACTCGACGTTGATGATCCGAAGGCTCCGACCAGAACAGATCAAACCTCCTGCAATCACTACACCACTGCTCCGATGGTTATCAACCGTGCCGAACGCGGTTGACCTCGCCAAGAAGGCTATCTCCTGCATGCGAATCGAGAACACAAGCAAGAAAGTAGAAGATGCAATCTGATATTGTATTGCGAATATAGATGAAGTACATAATGTGGGGTTCCTCAACCGAACATGCGGCGAGACTGCTAAGCAGAATAATCTCAAAGAAAAACCCACGTTAAACTATGACGGCTACTGTATATATATATATAGGGGGACGTGAGGAGGTCGACCTAGGGTTGTGCGGCCGCGGGAAGAAGCGTACACAACCTGGACTCCGACCTCGACACGCTTACAAGACCATATTAGGCCAAAATGGTGACGCAACACCTTATTCACTATTCAGGTCGCGTATCTCTGGTCGAAGACCTGGTCGTAGGATTGGTCCTGGGGTGGTCTTGAGGAGTCCATGTTATCTCTGGTCGTAAGCCTTCTTGAAGTGGTCGTAGACCCTGCAGAACTGGTCGTAGACCTTCTTGAACTTGTCGTAGTCCTAGATTCCTAAGTACAAGTAAATCATCTCCATTAGGCAGCATCATAGAGTTCTCAAATAACACACTCAGCCCTAAAAACGAATTTACCTGATAAATAAGTTGACGAGCATGTGCTCGAGTAATTGGACCTTGCACATGAGGAGTGTTCGTATTAGTAGAAGTGATGTCCTCATCATACTCATCGGCTTTTCCTTCGTGGAGGCGCAAGGTGCATTCCCAGGCGTCCCCATCGTCTTCCCCGACTTCGCCATCTTGTAGAAATACTTGAAGAGCTCCAAGTCTGCGGGAATTCGAAAGTACGCTTCACAGAGCTAGACGAAGACGCTAAGGTTAGCAATCGCATTTGGAGAAAGGTTCACCAATTCAATTCCATAATTCTCCAGGATTGTGGGAAGGAATGAATCAACCGGGAGCCTGAGTCCACATTCGATATATGCGAGAAAAACATGGATTTCTCCATCTTCGCCACTCGGAGAATGCTCTTGTTGGACCGAAAAGGCGACTAGAGGGGGGGTGAATAGGAGCACGCTCACTTTTTCAACCACGATTAGATTCAACACAAATTTCACTCCAATAGCTATAGAAGCTATGAAGATCGATATACCGATCTGTGGAAGACTAGGATTGAATCCAATCAAAACCCAAGCAAAACAACCAAAAACAACGAAACTTAATTTCTTAAGTGTGGGCGGTCGACCTCTATTCAAGGCGGTCCGACCGGTCCTATGGGCGGTCCGACCTCAGAGAGGCGGTCCGACCTCAAACCGATGAACAGTGAAATCGGCCAAAAACGGTTGCAAATAGATGTAACTTTTGATCTACAACTCCAAACTTGATGAAACTTGGTACACACCTTCTCTAGGATGTTAGGAACCTATTCCAATTGAAGATCATGAAGATCCATGGAAAAGTTATGACCTTTTTCAGTTTGAGAGATGGATGGTTCAAAACCGAGTCAAAACGAAAACTAGATCCAAAAACTTGCTCGTGGGTGATTGATGATCAAGATGATCTTAGATGTGTTCCCACATGTCACAGCAAGCTAGATCATATAAAGAAATCAACCAAAAACATTCGAATCAAAGAAAGACTCAAAATCACCAAATAGAGAGAAAGAAGGCAAATGAACTCATCTTAGAGAGAACTCTTCTTTGGATTGATTTGATACCGTATTGATTACAGTCACTCATACGGATACGCATGGACACAAGATCAAAACATCTCTCTCTCTCTAGAACCCTAACCTCCACTAAATCTTCCCTAAGCACCTAAGCCAAAACTAGGGTTTCAAGCATGAAAGGGTTTTTTTTTTGAGGTGCAGCCACCTCCCTCCTCTATTTATAGTGGAGACTTAAACCTTCTAGAAGAGTCACCCTAATGGGCTCCCGTTAAGGCCCAAAACAAACGGGTCACACACGCACGCCTCTCGAAGCGCCGTCTTCATCTCCTCTTGATCTACTCCGCTTCTCCATGCCATCTTGCGCCGCGAGTCGTCAAAAGTCACCAAGGCGGTATTTGGTATAATTACCAAAATACCCCTTCTCGATCTTTTTGCAAAGACCGAGTCCCATCTTTGTGAAGCACCTCCCATGCTTCGCCACGTGTAGGTTGATCAACGGCTCTCAACATGTCGGCAAGTCTCTCCCATCAGGCTCCCACCGTAACCACCATGGCACTTGCAGGACCCCCACGCCGCTGATCCAACCGGATCGCACCGAACCGCCTGCGTTCGGTCATCATTGTCTATTCTGCACCACACTTGAGTTCATTGACCTCACCCGGCATCGTCGATCGTTCTGGACCTCAGCTCTCCAAGCCTAGTCCCGATCATCCTCGCCGTTGACCGTCGTTGACCACCAAGCAACCTGCACAACAATAAACAAGCAAATCGAATCCGGGAACAAGTTCTTCACAACTTGACCCACGTTAGTCAAAACATGCATCATGCAACACATATGCACTGAAACCCATGACTTTGACCTAACAAAACATCATCGCCACGAAGTTGGCCGATGAACAAGTCGAAGCCGGTCGATCGCCAGCCCCTCGGGCGATCGGTCAGTGGTCGGCCTCGATCGAATGCCAGCCGGCGGTCGACCGCCACCACAAGGCCGGTCTGACCGCCCGTAGGGACTTAGCCAATTTTCAACCCCTGAAAATCCGAAACCTACTGGAAACTTTAAACCAATAGAACTTTTGCTTGGGAACTCCAAAAATTATGAGACCAAGTGTATTAGGATCCCCTCACTTGTCTACAATACCTATTTTTGGCCCAACCCATTCGACCATTTTGGTCACGGTACGGTCGATCCGCACATGGCCGGTCCGACCGATTTGGGACCGATCGGACCGCCATGCTATGGCGGTCGGACCGCCCTATCCCGTAATGCCTGAACAGATCTGAAACTTTGTCGAAACCCGTGAAGCGACAAACCGTTAACGCCATTGCCAATTGTCACATCATCCTAAGATCTGGAGCATATCCCCATGATATCCACAATCTCCCCCTTGATGAACACATTGGCAATAATCCAGAAAATGTAATTTGAAGGTTTGAAAAGTAAAATACTTTCGTTTTGCACAAAGGCACAACTTGGTCCATAAGCAAGAGAAAGCAATGGAAATGACCAAACGGCATCGTAATAGCATAGACAAGTGAGATAAGGCAAAAGAAAGCGTAAAAACTTTGATTTTTAAAAGTCAAAAATCTCACTTAAAGTCCATATGAAAGAACAATTGTTCAATTGACCTTTGATCATTGTGAGGTGTAATAAATGCAATTCAAGTTCAAGAGTCAATAAGGCAATAAGAATGCAATTCAAAAACTCCCCTCACTATGATCCTCTGATTTGAGAAAATTTCAAATTCTCCAACTTTCTCCCTTTGTATAAACTTCCCAACATTGAAAATATCTTCTCCCCTTTGACAATGGAGTCATCAAGGAATCACGCCTTCCTCTCATCCAGAGATAGCAATTTGCGAGAATGAAGAAAGAAGCAAAAGAAGAAGTATGCATGAAATGCAATGGAGTGGCTTCATTTTTGTATTTTTCAATTTTGATTACAAGAAGCTTTGAAGATTACCCAAAAGAGCAAGTCGGCATTTCTAATATTGCACAAACAACATATCAAGCCCTGATAGTGCTAGCAAGATCATGGTAAGACATATATAACAAAGCTAAGCATAAAGGCTCAAAAGTAAAGCAATGAATTTGATCAATTTAAGCAAAGCTTCAAATTCAAAGAAGTTCATCAACAGGATCCTAAAATGAAATTGGTCATGTCAAAATGTCAAAGTAAGATCAAAAATCTAACAAAGACCACATTAAGAGTCAATCAGTCTGTATTGAATCATTTTGCTCGATATTTCTTAAAAGCCCATTTGTCAACAGTTTTCTCATATGCAATGAATATTGAAGTTGACTAATGATCTAACTTAGTGACAAGATCCCGGACTAGGAGCCATCCACAAACTCATCCTAAGCTTGACCGAAGTTGATTAAAGGTATATCTTAGTAAAGAAGATCCCGGACTAGGAGCCATCCACAAACTCTTTCTAAGCTTCTACCGGGCGACAAATCTTGAGGTTCATGTCATTTCGACAAGCAATCCCCATGAGATCGTGCGGATCATCAAACTATCTCCAAGTTCATGTCATTTGACAAGCGGCCTCGTAAGAATAGTTTGGCACATTTTAAGCATAAGACAATCTTGATTTTCATTTTTTTCACAAGAGCAGTTTTAGAATCTCAAGAACACAAAAGCTCAAGTAATGGTCAATTTTAGATTCAAGAGCTCACAAAGCAATTCTGACAGGGCCAATGTCACAAAAGGAGCACTAATTGCGCAACTCGCTAAAACATCCACAAATTGCAATTTTTAGTTCGAGTTGTTTTAAAGTTCTAGCTCATATAGCAAAGACTTAGCTACACATGTAAAAGCATGATAATTTTAGCAAGTCAAAGAACTAGACATGGCATTGAGCAAGAATTGAAATACTAAAGCTCCAAAGGGTAATAGGCAAAGCTTCATCAATTTTAAAAGATAAGCACAAGATCTTATATTACAATGCATCTTTTTGGATTTTTCATACCACTTGATGTATTTTTCATATGAATGTAATATGATACAATGAGATGCAATAAAAAGCCTAAAAACATAAAAAGTTCAAAAAGATCACTAAGTTCAGAAAAAGAACAATAAAAGATCAAAAGAACAAGGTAAGATCAGAAAAGATCGAACTCCCCCTCAAACCAACCCATAGGGATAAATTACCCCTAACTCACTTCTCAAGGTGGCAAACCTAGTTGGGTCTAAAGGTTTGGTGAGGATATCAGCAATTGACCCTCGGACTCCACAAAATGCAAGCACAATATCACCCTTCTCGACATGGTCTCTAAGGAAGTGATAGCGAATGTCTATGTGCTTGGTCCTAGAGTGTTGCACAGGGTTCTTAGCAATGTTAATAGCAGAAGTGTTATCACAGAAAAGAGGAACACTAGCAAAATTTAACCCAAAGTCCTTAAGAGTGGACACCATCCACAAAATCGACTACAAAGACTAGAAGCAAGCGGCTACATATTCAACCGTGATGGATTGTGCAATGTAAGACCGCTTCCTAGAAGACCAAGAGACAAGAGACGTGCCTAAGAAATGACATGTACCGAAGTGGTCTTCCTATCTAGCTCTGACCGCAAAATCGAATCGAAAACCCCGAATGGACAAATAAGAAGAGCAAGAATACCAAATGCCATCTTCGAGAGTAGAATGTAAATACTTGAAGATGCGCTTAACGGCTTGGCGATGTGAAGTCCTCAGTGACGCCTGAAACCTCGCGCAGAGGCAGACCGCGAAGTGGATGTCCGGTGTCGGGACCCAAATATGCAAATCGACCCTCGTGTATTCTCGCACTAGTCCAGATCACGCTAGTGCACACAAGTGTCAACATTGATGAAATATCACATCCATACAACGAATATAAGAATAAACGAGTACTTTGAATAACAAATAAGCTGTTGGGACCTTATGGTCGAGTGTTACATTTATTAAGCCATGCAAGGTCGACAATAAAGAAATAAAGCTCGCAATGAAACGAAATAACTCGATGGCTCCCATCAATTTACCACGAGCAACCGATCGATCAAGACCCTAACGCTCAACCTTCGAGAACTCCTCTTCAAAAGCAAAGACGACTCCTCCACTTACTGATTTGTTTAGCAAGAGTGAGTACACACCGTACTCGCAAGTCATACCACGTAATGCATTTATACATGATGGCTTATTCCAAAGAAATGGCTTATGTGGTTATTTTGCGTAAATGCAACATTTGCAATTGAATACAAATAATAGATTGAAAACATAATTCAAAACAAATAGACAATAATAAGTTAACAATTGATTTCACAAAGGACACACAGTCTAATCAAATTCTTTCACACACCAACAAGTTATCTCACACGGTGACCCTTCCCAATTGTTTTATGAAAAACTACCCTCGTGTGAAATTCAGAGCATGTCCATAACCGAGGACGCGGCTATTCGAATAGATTGATTTAAACACTCTGCAGAGGTTGTACACTTTACCCACACGATGAAACCAACCGGATCGAGTTGATCACAACAAAACCTTTCGAGACTTCATCTCAAACAATGACACTCTGGTGTGCTTTATCGCCAGTCAATTTGTACACACCCTTGGAACGACACACACCATTGGACAGGATGCAATGAATCGTCCGCGATGTGACATATCACACCTCCGCCCATCACATAGCTTAAATACAACTCTGAGTTGTCAATGTCAAGACTCCATAACTTACTAAGTCGCCCACCATACTAGGCATGTGGTCGCGTGCAGAAGGCCCAGCTCAATGGCGCACAAAGTTAAGTCCTTAATTGACTAAGGCAAGACTTCGCTTTTCCCAAATCACAAAGTTTATATCACAGATCCACCATTCACACAGTAATCCACCACTTGCCTCGCCTAAATCTTTTCCCACCCGCTGATTAAGTGCAACACATGCCACCAACGAGTAATAGCACACAAAGACACACGATTCATCACACAGTTCCATAATCACTTATTCAAGTTCATAATTGCAACTCTCACATGAAATGATGACTCGTGGCATGGCTAAGCAGTCTAATCGTATCTAACCAACCCACGTTGGTGCTACGATAATACCAACTAATAATTAATCAACCTAGGGTGACAAAAGATCATGGCATACAATAGACAAGGTGGCATAACAATTTGGATTAATAACTACACCCAAAAGCATTTAAATAAATACTTGAAATAGAATGCAATACATTGAAACAAAGTATTTTGAAAACTGGGTTCAAAATGATCAAAGGTATAACTTGCCTTGGAATAGATCTAGATATTGGTCTTGGTCTTGAGGTGCTCCTTCTTCTGCAAAATTCCCCGAAGTATCGACGTCTACTCGCAAACGAGACAAAAGAAAACAAAACAAATAAATAACAGAGGCAAAATAAACTCCAAAAATTAAATAAAATTCATAAATAAATAGATCTAAATTTTATATGAATTTACAAATTTGAATGGGCTCAATCGGAGTTCGGATGCAAAAGATATGGGCTTTGGAAGATTGGAAAATCAATAAAACCCTAAATTGGATTTTCTCGAATTTCCCGAATTAATTTTATAAAGGAAAATCGAATTATTGCGCAATGCTTGCGTCAGCCGAGGAAAAAGAATTAATTTAAATCCGTACTGACAGGTGGGACCCACTGTCAGCCTCTCGGCTCACGGTGGACTGGGTTCACCGAGCCGAGGGTGAGGGGTGGGTGGATCGAGCCACGCTGGCCGATGTGGCGGCCACGCAGTGACACGCCAAAGATCGAGGATGAGGTGGCTGCACACGCGGGCAGCCACGAGGCAAAACGACGGGCGACACTCCGGCGACCACGGACGCTGGGCGGATGACGGCGACTTCGGCGGTGGCGGAGGTGCGCTCTGGACTCGGTCGACTGGCGATTCTCGGTGACGCGGTCGCTTCTGCCGGAGATGACCGTAAGGCGCGGCGACGAGGAGGCGGCGCGAGCGGTGCGGTGATGGCGGCGACGGCGAGGTAGGGCTTCCCGTGGCAACGAACGTGCGCATGACAGGTTGCCCTTGGCGAGACGAACTCGGGTGGGCTCGGTGGCGGTGAAGCTCACCGGTGGGCGCGTAATCCGGCGAAGAGGCTCACGGCGGTCGAGGTTGAAGCTTCGATTCCGCGAAACGACGACGATCTAGGGTTAGAGGTCAGGCGAAAGGCGGCGGAAGTGGATGCGATCCTCGTGACACGGGCGCGGCTTTAAATAGGGCCTAGAAACCCTAGAACCCATGTCGAGGGGCGGCGGCGCGCAAGGAAGAATCGGAACGAAGTCCCGACGGAGACGATGAACAAGTGTTTGGTGGGACCCACTTGTCGTGGCAGGCTGCTCGGACGAAGGGTGTGGCAAAAAGACGATGCCTCGGCGGTCCCACTTGCGAGAGAGACGAGGCAAGATGCGCGGGCGCTGGGAAGCAGAGCCGGACGACGGATCAAGGGCCGGGAGCGAGGAGGCGAGCGCGCATGAAGCGCAAGCGATCGCGCGGGGGACACGCGGAGATCCCGGCTCAAGGCGGGAATGGTCATGGAGTGGCCGAGGCGAGGAATAGTCTTGGGCTTGCCCAAGATCTTCAAGGATTTAAAATATGTTTTTCTTTTAAATAAATCGAGAAAATGCAAATAGCAATTAGAAAATAGCAAATGACTTTGGAAAAATTCGAGAAAATTCTATAAAATATAACCAAGCATATAGAATCTAAATAAAATAGTTTTGACAATTGTTGATGTTGGGATTAAGCACATTAAATCAATTTATCCTTAAAGTCCATATTAAGCTTTTTAATTTAATATTCAAATAAATCCAAATGATAATTTCTCTTGCTACCAATATTTAAAAGATTTTAAAAGCTCTGAAAATTGGGATGTTACAAACCTCCCCTTAAACGAATCTCGCCCCGAGATTAGGCTAGCTAGAGAAAAGGCTAGGAACTCGGCTTTCAACTCTTCTTCACGCTCCCACGCTGCTTCTCCTTCCGAGTGGTTACTCCTTTCGACTTTGCGTAAACGAACGGTCTTGCTTACGTGCGGCGCTCTGCGACATCCAAAATTCGACAGTCGTTCTTTGTATGTGAGATCTTCCTTCGCTCAATTGACTCAACGGGTGCGCTCTTCTAGCACACGAAGACACTTCTTCACCGAGAGACATGAAAGACATCATGCACTCGCTAACGATCGGTAGCTCCAACTGGCACGCAACTTCTCCACGGCGTTCCAAAACCTTGAATGGACCCACATACCTTGGAGCAAGCTTCCCTTTGGTGTGGAATCTCCGACACCTCCGAGCGGAGTAACTCAAGATACACAAAATCCTCCGTTCAAAGCCGAGGTCACGACGACGATTATCGGCATAACTCTTTTGCCTCGGATGGGCTATCTTTAGTCTTTCTCGATCATAGCGACTTGTTCTTCGCTTCTGAATAATATCTCGCCCGAACACTACACGCTCAAATTGTCTCACCAATTCAACGGAGTTCGCAGTACGACCGTCTGAGCTTCAAATGGTGACATCTGCAAACCGCTTGATAACTGTTGTTGTACGAGAATTTCGTGATACGGTAAACTTTTATCCCAACTGGTAGCATTAGCTAAGGCATGTGCTCTTAACATATCTTCTAATATCGGTTGACTCTTTCATCTGTCCATCCGTGCGTGGATGATAAGCGAAGATGAAATTCAGATGAGTTCCTGTGGCTTCATGTAGACTCGCCCTAAACGAGAGGTGAATTGAGATCCTCGATCCGACACTATCTTCTTAGGCACACCGTGCGCATCGACGATTTTGTCATATACAATCCGCCAAGCGGTCTCTCGAGTAAGTGGTTTTGATGGCAAGAAATGGGCAACCTTAGTCAAACGATCCACTATTACCCAAATCGAATCATATCCTCGATTGAGTCTTGGGTAAACCGTAATAAAATCCATACCGATCTCTTCCCACTTCCATTACGGTATCTTCACGGTTGTAGCAATCTCGCTGGTCTCGATGCTCGCCTTTACTTTCGACACACGTCGCATAAAGCAACGAACTCGCGACGCCTCGCTTTAAGTTTGGCCACCAAAACTTATTCTTAACATCCCGATACATCTTAGTGCTTCTGGGGAATTGAATACTTTGAATCATGGGCTTCCTTCGTAATCACCGTCTTAATCCATCCATATCCGTACACGATACGCCCATTGATCCACAAGATATCCCGATCATCTATGGTGAAGTCTTTAAATTTTCCTTCCGACATCTTCTTCTTGAGATTAGCAAACTCGTAATCCTTAGGTTGAGCTTCACGAACTGTTTCTCCGAGTAGACCTGCTTCCAAATTGGCCACAAATCCTTAGGAACAACTTCTACAGTAGCTTCAAATTCCTCTGAAGTTACGAACACAACTCCTTTACTTCCGAGCATTGCAAGAGCTCTTACGACTCGGTGCATCTGCAACTACATTGGCCTTACCAGATGGTAATGGATTCCAAGGTTATAATCCTTTATTAATTCCAACCATCTTCTCTGCCTCATGTTCAAATCGATCGAGTGAATATGTACCAGTGCTCTTATGATGCGTGTAGACTTCACAAATGATTCGATGAGATAATGACGCCAAATCTTCAAGGCATGCACTACGGCAACTAGCTCCAAATCATGGGTAGGATAGTTCTCTTCATGAGGCCTTAATTGCCTTGACGCATGTTTACAGCTCTTCCTTCTTGCATAAGAACACATCCTAATCCTTGACGCCAAGCATCACAAGAGATATCAAAATCCTTACTAATATCAAGCAAAACTAGCATCTGGGTGAAGTCGACGCTTCTTCAATTCTTGAAAACTCTCTTCACAAGTCGGGTCCAAATAAACTTCTTCTCTTTCTTCAACAATTGCGTAAGAGGTTTAGCAATCGTTGAGAACCCTTCAATGAAACGACGATAGTATCCCGCCATTCCCAAGAAACTACGAATTTGAGTAACCGTCTTGGGTGCTCCCAATTCATTACTGACTTTAACCTTTCCGGTCAATGCTACTCCTTCTTTGTCATCACATGACCGAGAAAATCAACTTTCTTCTTCCAAAAGTCACACTTGCTGAACTTGGCATACAACCTGATGTCCTCTCGAGCTTCTCTAGGATAAATCTCAAATGTTCTGCATGCTCTTCTTCTGATTTTGAGTATACCAAAATATCATCGATGAATACTACCACGAACTTATCCAAATATTCCATGAATACTTTGTTCATCATGTTCATGAAATAGGCAGGGGCATTAGTCAATCCAAAAGACATGACTAGAAATTCATAATGTCCATACCAAGGGTTGAGAAAGCGGTCTTTGGTACATCCTTAGGACAAATCTTCAATCGATGGTAACCTCGATCGTAGATCGATCTTGGAGAATACTCCGGCTCCTTTCATCTGGTCGAACAAATCATCTATTCTGGGCAATGGGTACTTATTCTTGATGGTGACTTCGTTGAGAGAACGATAATCGATACACATTCTCATACTTCCATCTTTCTTCTTAACGAACAAAACAGGTGCTCCCCATGGCGATTTAACTAGGTCTTACAAAACCTTTCTCGAGAGTTCCTCTATCCGCTTCTTCATTTCCACAAGTTCATCGACCGCATCCGATAGGGTCTCTTGGAAATTGGTCGTTCTCGCACTAGATCGATGACAAACTCAATGTCACGGTCGGTGGCATTCCCGTAATTCTTCCGAAATACATCTGGGTAATCTCTGACTACAGGTACATCTTCCAAAGAAACTGTCTTCAAACTGTTGACTACCAAATGTCCATCACGTACTGAGGTGGCTAGAAATTCTACTTTCTTTCCTATGGTATCCTCAATTGTCACGGCTCTTCGGC
This sequence comes from Hsuehochloa calcarea, assembly GCA_036346395.1. Classification (NCBI taxonomy): domain Eukaryota; kingdom Viridiplantae; phylum Streptophyta; class Magnoliopsida; order Poales; family Poaceae; genus Hsuehochloa; species Hsuehochloa calcarea. Next base: position 39,557,738 of record CM070595.1, on the reverse strand, counting down.
CACAATCTAGCACTGCTTTATGTTTGGATAACCAATCCATACCAAGGATGACATCTATGGTCTGAGTGTCTAGAACTATTAGGTTGGCTAGAAACTCAACTCCAGCTATGAGTAGCCTAGCTCCTAAACATCCAACTTTAGAACTTAGCTCTGCTCCAGGCGACTGGACTAACAGAGTATGCTTAAGATGCATAACTTCCAATTTGTTCTTAATTGCAAAAATTCCAGAAACAAACGAATGCGAAGCTCGTAATCAAACAGTAATCGATGCAGTAGTCGAATTTACTAGGAACTTACCCAAGACAACGTCAGTGCTTCTTGGGCTCCTCTAGAGTGACGTGGTTGACACGGCCTCGACCATCGATGGCGGTGCTCCTCCGGATTGACCGGTAGCTTGAGAAGTTCCTTGATGGTTGCCTTGTACTGGCGTCTTGGCTGGTGTGTTCCCAAGGTTGAAGCGTACTGGAGTGATAGTCCCATTCTGCGGACATCGGTTGGCGAAATGCCCTGGCTGACGACAGGTAAAGCAAACTCGTTGTATTACGTGGGTTGCTTATGGATTGGGGTTGGAGTGCGCAGGTTGCGAAAATTCGAGCAAGCGGGCGAGTCTTGAAGTTGGTGCGGTGGTCCGCGAATTCGTGGTGGAAAGCGGCTAAAGCTGCGGTGGAATCATTCTTGCCTCGGTGGGGTTGGTGACTTCCTTGCCGAGCCATTCTGCGCTACGATGATCTTCCAATTCCTTGCGCTTATCCTCTAGAATCAAAGCCTTGTTGATCAACTCTTGAAAATCGTGAAAGGTGTGGGCGATCAAGTTGACTTGAAGTCCGTGTTCAACCCTTTCGTAAAACGACTACGACGAGCCTTGTCGGTGGCGACATCTTCGCAAAGATATCGAGCAAGTTGTGAGAACTTGTTGAGGTAATCGCCATCGACATTCCTCCTGCTTGAGAGCACGAATTCATCCTTCTTTAGATCCATAATTCCTTACGTACATGATATCGGTAAAAGCGTTGTGAACTCTTCCCAAGTAATATCTTGTGGCGTTCCATGCGCTGCACAGAAGTTTTCCCACCATTCAGCGGCAATGCCTTCCATCTGGTGAGAGGCGTACAGAACTTTTTCATGATCGCTGCATTGAGTGATCAGCAGCTTTCTCTCAATGACACGGCCAATCATCGCTTCTCTTCGTGAGACATGTCCAGAAAAGGTTGGTGGACGGGTTCTCATAAACTCCGCCAACTTGGATGATCCATTGTGACCATGAGCAACTGGGGCTCCATTGTGATGCTGATTGTTGTTGTTCTGATTATTCATAGCTTGCATCTGATTCATCATGGTGTACATCACCGAGTCGAGTGTCATGAATGCTCCAAAATTCGCAGATCGATCAAGGTGCTTGTGGTGGAACCGCTTCAGGATTTGCTCCGCCCTTCTAACACCGAGTATCGTAACCACTTGCGCAGCCTTGACGAGTCCGAACCATCCGTGAATCTCCAAGGGTTAGATAAGGTAGCAAGCACGAGATAAGTTGTAGAACTAAGCGGGGTAGGTAAAACCCAACAACATATTTTAAGAAAGCTCAACTGAAACTCTTATATTGATTAAGATAATAGTATGGCTTGCAACAAATGCCTAAGGGCCTTTGCACTCATACTTGCACACAAAAATAAGGATGAACTTAAGCACACAAAACTACCGCCTAAAGGGCGACTCAAGACATAAAGCGGCTAAGCTCAAACAACGCGAGCAGACTACTCAATCAAATAGCCTCCATGACCTTGACGGTGCTCCCGCCAGACACGAAGTGAGTGGCATCCTCGCGAACCGATCTTGATGTCCCGGATGGTGCAATAGGAGCAGTGTCCACAGTGCAGTCTTCTTGGTGCTTCGCTCTGACCTCTGCTGGCTCTTACGGTTCAGTAGGTCCATTAGCTTCTTCCGGTCTTCCTCTTGATGTCTTCTTCGTGTCGTCCATAAAGAGTTTCTTCTAATATGGCGATCCTTTCTTCACTCTCGAAGAGTCTCATAGGTACACTCCACTCTGAGCGGCTAACTCCAATGATTCTTCTGAGCGTGGCGAATCGGGCGAGATGCACGACGGTGGCGTTGTCTTCTCCTTTTGTAGACGGAAGCGTGCGGCAAGATCCACGTCGATGTGCGGGATGATAACGAAAAGCGTGTCACGAAGCTCGAGTAGATGTTGCGGATCCTCGGGATGGCAAGGCGTGAAGACTCTGGATTGCTTCAATCCAAATACTCCTTCGAGCCGAGATGTTCGATGGTTTGCTTGCCTTGGTGTGTTGCTGGCGTAGATGGTCAAATGGCGATCACTCCACGATCTCGGCCGCTCACAATCCAAGCACCGCCACGGTACAATGGACGATCGAACCTCCAAGTACTTGTAGCAACTTCCAAAGCTCGCGGCAAGTCCTCCCTTGCGCTCTCCATAACTCAAGACGAGGCATCTGTCAAGATGGACAAGGATATGAAAACAACTTTAAAGCAATGGGAGAGAAAGAATTTCAGCAATAGTTGAGTCAAGAAAGACATGAGATGAGTTAAGGAATTCAATTAATCTTGCAAGTTAATTTTGCTTTAGAAAATAGTTTGGACTCACTAAGAACAGCCAATCTAACTAGGGTCAAGACCTACAATCAAGATGGCTCGATACCACCTCTGTCGGGACCCAAATATGCAAATCTGGACCCTCTGTGTATTCTCGCACTAGTCCAGATCACGCTAGTGCACACAGTGTCAACATTGATGAAATATCACATCCATACAACGAATATAAGAATAAACGAGTACTTTGAATAACAAATAAGCTGTTGGGACCTTATGGTCGAGTGTTACATTTATTAAGCCATGCAAGGTGACAATAAAGAAATAAAGCTGCAATGAAACGAAATAACTCGATGGCTCCCATCAATTTACCACAGCAACCGATCGATCAAGACCCTAACGCTCAACCTTCGTAGAACTCCTCTTCAAAAGCAAAGACGACTCCTCCACTACATTGATTTGTTTAGCAAGAGTGAGTACACACCGTACTCGCAAGTCATACCACGTAATGCATTTATACATGATGGCTTATTCCAAAGAAATGGCTTCGTGGTTATTTTGCGAAATGCAACATTTGCAATTGAATACAAATAATAGATTGAAAACATAATTCAAAACAAATAGACAATAATAAGTTAACAATTGATTTCACAAAGGACACACAGTCTAATCAAGTTCTTTCACACATTTGAACAAGTTATCTCACACGGTGACCCTTCCCAATTGTTTTATGAAAATCTACCCTCGTGTGAAATTTCGAGCATGTCCATAACCGAGGACGCGGCTATTCGAATAGATTGATTTAAACACTCTGCAGAGGTTGTACACTTTACCCACACGATGAAACCAACCGGATCGAGTTGATCACAACAAAACCTTTCGAGACTTCATCTCAAACAATGACACTCTGGTGTGCTTTATCTAGTCAATTTGTACACACGACCTTGGAACGACACACACCATTGGACGTGGATGCGTGAACCGTCCCGCGATGTGACATATCACACCTCCACCCATCACATAGCTTAAATACAACTGAGTTGTCAATGTCAAGACTCCATAACTTACTAAGTCAGGCCCACCCATACTAGGCATGTGGTAAATGCAGTAAGGCCCAGTTCAATGGCGCACAAAGTTAAGTCCTTAATTGACTAAGGCAAGACTTCGCTTTTCCCAAATCACAAAGTTTATATCACACGATCCACCATTCACACAGAATCCACCACTTGCCTCGTCTAAATCTTTTCCCACCCCGTTGATTAAGTGCAACACATGCCACCAACGAGTAATAGCACACAAGACACACAGATTCATCACACGTTCCATAATCACTTATTCAAGTTCATAATTGCAACTCTCACATGAAATGATGACTCGTGGCATGGCTAAGCAGTCTAATCGTATCTAACCAACCCACGTTGGTGCTACGATAATACCAACTAATAATTAATCAACCTAGGGTGACAAAAGATCATGGCATACAATAGACAAGGTGGCATAACAATTTGGATTAATAACTACACCCAAAAGCATTTAAATAAATACTTGAAATAGAATGCAATACATTGAAACAAAGTATTTTGAAAACTGGGTTCAAAATGATCAAAGGTATAACTTGCCTTGGAATAGATCTAGATATTGGTCTTGGTCTTGAGGTGCTCCTTCTTCTGCAAAATTCCCCGAAGTATCGACGTCTACTCGCAAACGAGACAAAAGAAAACAAAACAAATAAATAACAGAGGCAAAATAAACTCCAAAAATTAAATAAAATTCATAAATAAATAGATCTAAATTTTATATGAATTTACAAATTTGAATGGGCTCAATCGGAGTTCGGATGCAAAAGATATGGGCTTTGGAAGATTGGAAAATCAATAAAACCCTAAATTGGATTTTCTCGAATTTCCCGAATTAATTTTATAAAGGAAAATCGAATTATTGCGCAATGCTTGCGTCAGCCGAGGAAAAAGAATTAATTTAAACTGCATCGACAGTGGGACCCATTGTCGACCTCTCAAACCACGGTGGTGGGTTCACCGAGCCGAGGTGAGGTGGCGGTGGATCGAGCCACGTGGCCGATGTGGCGCCACGCGGTGACACGCCGACCGAGGATGAGGTGGTACTGACACGTGGCGACCACGGAGGCAAAACGACGGCGACACTCGGCGACCACGGATGCTGGCGGATGACGGCGACTCGGCGGTGGCGGAGGTGCGCTCTGGACTCAGTGGCGACCTGGCGATTCTGGTGACGCGGTCGCTTCTTGCCGGAGATGACCGTAGCGGCGCGGCGACACGAGGAGCGGAAGCGAGCTGCGGTGATGGCGGCGGCGGCGAGGTAGGGCTTCCCAGTGGCAACGAACGCGCGCATTGTGGTTGCCCTTGGCGAGACGAACTTCGGGTGGGCTCGGTGGCGGTGAAGCTCACCGGTGGTCGCGCAATCCGCGAAGAGGCTCACGGCGGTCTTGAGGTTGAAGCTTCGATTCGTGCTAAACGACGACGATCTAGGGTTAGAGGTCAGGCGAAAGGCGGCGGAAGTGGATGCGATCCTCGTGACACGGGCGCGGCTTTAAATAGGGCCTAGAAACCCTAGAACCCATGTCGAGGGCGGCGCGCGCGGAAGAATCGGAACGAAGTCCCGATCGGAGACGATGAACAGTGTTTCGGTGGGACCCACTTGTCAGCGGCAGCGGCTCGGACGAAGGGGTGTGGCTAAAGACGATGCCTCGGCGGTCCCACTTGATGAGAGACGAGGCAAGAGGCGGGCGCGGGCGAAGGCAGAACCGGACGATCGGGATCCAAGGGCTGGGAGCGAGCGAGGGCGGGCGCAGCGCGAGCGTGCGATCGCGCTAAGGGGACACGCGGCGGAGATCCAGCGGCTCAAGGCGGGAATGGGTGCATGGAGTGGCCGAGGCGAGGAATAGTCTTGGGCTTCGCCCAAGATCGTTCAAGGATTTAAAATATGTTTTTCTTTTAAATAAATCCAGAAAATGCAAATAGCAATTAGAAAATAGCAAATGACTTTGGAAAAATTCCAGAAAATTCTATAAAATATAACCAAGCATATAGAATCTAAATAAAATAGTTTTGACAATTGTTGATGTTGGGATTAAGCACATTAAATCAATTTATCCTTAAAGTCCATATTAAGCTTTTTAATTTAATATTCAAATAAATCCAAATGATAATTTCTCTTGCTACCAATATTTAAAAGATTTTAAAAGCTCTGAAAATTGGGATGTTACATCCGGTCTTGAGGCCGTCAGGTACAGGAGGGAGCCGATCATGCTGCGGTACTCGCGTTGATCCAAGGCTTCCCCTTCCTCATCTGGATCCAAAGCAGTCGAAGTCGCCATGGGAGTGGCGATCGCCTTGCAGTCACCCATATCAAAACGCTTGAGAAGATCCTTGGTGTACTTCGTTTGATGGATGAAGATCCCTTCCTTGCATTGCTTGATTTGCAGCCCCAGAAAGTAGTTGAGCTCGCCCATCATACTCATCTCAAAATTCCCTGGACATGGTCTCAGAAAAACTGGAAACAAGAGCATGAGAGGAACCACCAAAGATAATATCATCAACGTAAATCTGAACAAGCAGGAAGTCATTGCCATGCCTAAGAATGAATAGAGTCTTATCAACTTTTCCCATTTTAAAATCATTCTTAAGCAGAAAGGTCTTAAGTCTATCATACCAGGCTCTAGGGGCTTGCTTAAGACCATACAAGGCTTTGGATAGCTTAAAGACACGATCAGGGTGCTTGGGATCCTCAAAGCCAGGGGGTTGCCTAACATACACTTCCTCCTCTATAAAACCATTGAAAAGCACTCTTAACATCCATTTGATGCAACCTAAAACCTTTAGATGCAGCGAATGCAAGCATGATGCGAATGGCTTCTAATCTAGCAACAGGAGCGAAGGTCTCATCAAAATCTAACCCCTCAACCTGGCTAAAACCCTGAGCTACCAACCTAGCCTTGTTTCTAACCACAGAACCATCCTCATTTTGTTTATTTTTAAACACCCAACGGTACCAATTACATTATGACCACTAGGAGGTTCTACAAGGTTCCGGACTTTATTTCTTTCAAAATTTTCTAACTCCTCATGCATGGCATTGACCCAACTAGCATCGATAAAGCATGTGATATATCTTTGGGTTCAAAAGACGCTACAAATGCAGTGAGAGAAAAGACTCGGATCATGATACAGAGCGAGTGACTCGCTCATGGAGACTACCAATCATCCGATCCGATGGGTGTTGCTTCGGATGTGCAAAGGGCGCTGGGGAGATAGTATCTCCTCAACCTCCATGAGTATGGCGATGAAGAAGATGCCGCGGGAGCCTCAATTGGAGGTGAAGCGATCGAAAGGAGTTCTCGAGTGGAATCGAGCATTAGCGAGCAAGTGGAGGAGCATCATCAATTTCATCCTCATCTTCCTCAACAAATATGCTCTCTGTCACTGTAAGTCACTCAAACATCGGATCTAGCTGCAGGCTAGTCTCATCAAAAGTGACATTGCATGTCTCTGGACAATGTTAGTTTCAACATTAAAACCGAAAACCCTCGAATGAGCGGGATAACCTAGAAATAAACCATCACAAGTTCTTGATTCAAATTTATCTAGGTTCCTGTCTTGAGAATAAAACACTTCGATCCAAAGACTCGAAGTGTAAACCGAGGGTTTTACGCCAAAACGAAGCTCATAAGAAGTCTTGCCCAAAGACGGTCTCGTAAAGACACGATTTGAAATATGGCAAGTCAGTAGCAATAGCTTCGCCCAAAACCTCCTCGGTGTGCTATACTCATCTAGCATCGCCCCTAGCCATCGAGACTAAGGTCTGTTCTTCCTTTCCACAACGCCATTTTGTTGAGGGCGTGTGGAGAAGAGAACGATGCTCAATACCGGCCAAGACAAAAGAGGCAAGCGAGGCATTCTTGAACTCCGTGCCATTGTCACTGCGGATTGCTCTCAAGGCACCGGGAAGTTCGAAGCCAAACGAAGAACAAGATCATGATAATGATCAAAGACCTCATCCTTCGAAGCAAGAAAGAACACCCAAGAATATCTCGAAAAATCATCGACTATGACAAGAATGTACCAATTGCCACCGACCGATCAGAACCCTAGCGGGACCAACAAGATCCATATGAAGCAAGCTGTCGGTCCGTACCATGACCATAGTCAATGAAGGGTGAGGCGGCAACTTGCTTGCCATGCCTACGAGGAGCACATACAAAGATTTTTGACGACTTTGAGTTTAGGCAAGCCTCTCATGAGATCAAGGCCGCTAACTCGTGTCGATGATCAAAACCAATGTGCCCCAGCGTCGGTGCCAAAGCCGGATATCGAAGAAGATGCAACTAAACATTTGAGAGATCCGGCAAGAGATTCGAAAAATCACCCAAATATTCTACCAACTCTAGAAATTCCAAAATGAGCTCACCAAAAGAATCAAGCACCCGACAAGCGTTCTTCTTAAATCTAGTCTCATAGCCATCATCGAGAAGCTGTGAGACAGAAAGGAGATTGTACCTTAGCTTGGACACAAGAGCGACATCCTTGAGAATGAACCTGTCGTTCACCCTGATCGATCCAGTTCCTTCGATCCGCCCTTGTGAATCATCTCGAAGGTGATGAAGTCATCACCGTCGCCTGCGTGAAGGAAGTGAACCATCTAGAGTCTCCGGTCATGTGGCGTGAGCAGTACCTGAGTACGAGCCACGCGTGTTCCCCCCCCCTCCGCGACGATCCGAAAATCAAGGCACAAAAGATCGATGTGTCTCAATACTGGGGTTAGTTAAAATAGACTTGGGAACCCAAGATCTTTGAGACACATGTCTCATGAGTAGTATGCAAAGCGAGAATGAGTGTCCTTGATCCTAGTTGAAGTCCTATCATGAGCAATGGTTACAAACACATGAGATGCATTCTGCCTAGGAACATGATGATGATAAGCATGTGTAGTATATCCTAGACCGGTTTCTTCTTCTTTTCATGACCATGTTTCACACAAGCTCTAGGTTGATGAAATAAAGTTCTAGCATGATTAGCATTTTTCAACCCACGCCATGTGAACTCAACTAAATGTCCACTCTTCTCGCAATAGGTGCAATGGTATTTTGTACCACTGGGAGAAGCACCTTTTGACTCAAAAGAAGGTTGGACAGAACCTGCAGGTTTGAAAGCAATTTTCGCAGGTTGGGTTTTAAATTCAACTAAGCCATTTTCCAAGACACGAATGACCTTAGTCTTGGATTTGTTCTGGCGAGTTGTATCCTAAGCCTTACTTCTTAGAAGGAGTTCTAGACTTGTCAAGAATCATGTTTAATTGTTTTCTCCACTAGAGAATTTTTGCGTGTTCTCTAGATAAACATTATCTTTCCTAAAATCAACACATGATTGACAAATTTTAGGTTTATTAACCTTGCAAGCCTCTCCTTATAATTAGCAATTTCAAGCTTAAGAGCAGGACATAAAGTACAATTAATGTAATTAATCTGTCCTTAAGCTTGGCATATTTCTCTCTAGTCGCTTTTAAAATGTCTTTAATTTCACGCTCATGTTCTAAGCAACGAGAGCAAGAGCGAGACTCTCATGGTTGTAAACATCCAACTTGCTAGACTCTAAGCATTTAAGACATGGAGCGATTTGACCTCAACTAGCTCGGTTCTAGCATTTTCAAGTTGATGCAAAGCGATATTAAGAGCAGATTGCAGTTGAGCATAGTTGAGTGCAAAGCATGGCAAGATGAACATTCATCAACGTCTAGACTCTTAGCATTCACAAGTTCCAATGTCAAATTTTCAACTTGTGACTCTAGATCCTTGTTCTTAACCATGATGAACTTTAAAGCCTTATCTCGACTAAGCAATTGCTCATACATGTTCTCGCATCTAGCGTAAAGGACATCATAAGATAGGGATACCTCATCATCATCATCGGCGTCGTGAGTCGACCATGAAGCACATGGGGTGAAGTCCTTGGCCTTCCCTTTCTTGTCTTGAGGTGGCTCCTCCTCCTCCTTGTCCTCCTCGCTCCCGAGTCCACATCGCTCAAGGATTGATCTCCAAAAGCGGCAAGGACCCGGTGAGCGACCTTCATCGGCTTGGCAAAGATCAAACCTTGATTTGTTCCCTTGAGGCTTCTTCCAAGCTGGCTTTCCCTCCTTATGGTTACCCTTACCCTTGACTTAGGCGATTAGCGAATATGGTAAAGCTCACCACACTCGTAGCAAGTCACGGGCCACCTCTCTTTTGTTTCTCACATTGTTGTAAGCCCGTGTGACTTTCTTGACTATGAGGGCTAGCTCGGGCTCAGAAGACTCTCAAAATCCTCTTCACGAATTGTGGATAAGCAGCAAGAGAAAAACCCAAGAGAACTCGGAAAAACCATCGAAGCTCTTGAAAGAGGATCACTACCAAAGCCATGCTGTCCTTCTTAGGAAGACTACCTCTCTTGATCTCATGAGTCTTGAGCTTACTATAAAGCAGCTCCAAGGTGAGAGTAGAGAGATCGACGTTCTCCTCTATGGCAGTAGCCTTCATCTCCCACTCCTTGGTGTTGATTGCAGCCAAGAGGTGAGTGGCATTCTCAGATTGAGAGTACTCAATGTCAACAGCTTTCATCTGATTGACAACCTTGTTGAAGCGAGTAAAAACGTCATCGATGCTCTCGCCAGGACGCATCTCGAATTTGTTGTACTCTCGCTTATAGACCGTCTCGCGCACTTGTTTAATCTGGGACGATCCCTCATGGTAAGTTTCGAGGGTGTGCCAAATTTCATGTGCGGTCGTAAGATTGCAAATCTGTCATACTCTTGTCTACCAAGCCCAAAGATATAGGAGATTCTTTGCCTTGTTGTTGTTAGCCAAAAGTATTGCCGAAGCTTGCGTGGCAATCTCAGGCAAAACGAGCGGAGCTCGAACAACCTCCCATATAGCTTGTCCTTCGCTCTCAAGGAAGACTCGCATGCGATTCTTCCAATAGGCATAGTCGAGCCCATTGAAGACATGCGGCTTTGTCGAGTACTTATCCATCGCCAAGTTCAGTGACCGGTTAAGATCAAGATTGAACTAACCGGGCTCTGATACCACTTGTTGGACCGAAAAGGCGACTAGAGGGGGGGTGAATAGGAGCACGCTCACTTTTTCAACCACGATTAGATTCAACACAAATTTCACTCCAATAGCTATAGAAGCTATGAAGATCGATATACCAGTACAGCGGAAGACTAGGATTGAATCCAATCAAAACCCCGAAGCAAAACAACCAAAAACAACCGAAACTTAATTTCTTAAGTGTGGGGCGGTCTGACCTCTATTCAAGGGCGGTCCGACCGGTCCTATGGGCGGTCCGACCTCTGTAGAGGGGCGGTCCGACCTCCAGCCGATGAACAGTGAAATCAGCCCGAAAAACGAAGTTGCAAATAGATGTAACTTTTGATCTACAACTCCAAACTTGATGAAACTTGGTACACACCTTCTCTAGGATGTCAGGAACCTATTCCAATCGAAGATCATGAAGATCCATGGAAAAGTTATGACCTTTTTCAGTTTGAGAGATGGATGGTTCAAAACCGAGTCAAAACGAAAACTAGATCCAAAAACTTGCTCGTGGGTGATTGATGATCAAGATGATCTTAGATGTGTTCCCACATATCACAAACAAGCTAGATCATATAAAGAAATCAACCAAAAACATGCGAATCAAAGAAAGACTCAAAATCACCAAATAGAGAGAAAGAAGGCAAATGAACTCATCTTAGAGAGAACTCTTCTTTGGATTGATTTGATACCGTATTGATTACAGTCACTCATACGGATACGTATGGACACAAGATCAAAACATCTCTCTCTCTCTAGAACCCTAACCTCCACTAAACCTTCCCTAAGCACCTAAGCCAAAACTAGGGTTTCAAGCATGAAAGGGTTTTTTTTTGAGGTGCAGCCACCTCCCTCCTCTATTTATAGTGGAGACTTAAACCTTCTAGAAGAGTCACCCTAATGGGCTCCCGTTAAGGCCCAAAACAAACGGGTCACACACGACGCCTCTCGAAGCGTCGTCTTCATCTCCTCTTGATCTACTCCGCTTCTCCACGCCATCTTGCGCCGTGAGTCGTCAAAAGTCACCAAGGCGGTATTTGGTATAATTACCAAAATACCCCTTCTCGATCTTTTTGCAAAGACCGAGTCCCATCTTTGTGAAGCACCTCCCATGCTTCGCCACGTGTAGGTTGATCAACGGCTCTCAACATGTCGGCAAGTCTCTCCCATCCGGCTCCCACCAGAACCACCATGGCACTTGCACCGACCCCCGCGCCGCTTGATCCAACCAGTCGCACCGAACTGCCTGTTCGGTCATCATTGTCTATTCTGCACCACACTTGAGTTCATTGACCTCACCTGGCATCGTCGATCGTTACGGACCTCGCTCTCCAAGCCTAGTCCCAATCATCCTCGCCGTTGACCGTCGTTGACCACCAAGCAACCTGCACAACAATAGACAAGCAAATCGAATCCGGGAACAAGTTCTTCACAACTTGACCCACGTTAGTCAAAACATGCATCATGCAACACATATGCATCAAACCCATGACTTTGACCTAACAAAACATCATCGCCACGGTTGGCCGATGAACAAGTCGAAGCGGTCCGACCGCCCTCGGGCGGTCGACCCGCCAACGGCCTCGGCCGCCACCACAAGGCGGTCGGACCGCCCAGGGACTTAGCCAATTTTCAACCCCGAAAATCAAACCTCTCGGAAACTTTAAACCAATAGAACTTTTGCTTGGGAACTCCAAAATTATGAGACCAAGTGTATTAGGATCCCTCACTTGTCTACAATACCTATTTTTGGCCCACCCATTCGACTATTTTGGTCACTACGGTCCGATCGGCCAAGACATGGCCGGCCCGATCACGACATGGCTCGATCCGACCGATTTGGGACCGGTCGGACCGCCATGCTATGGCCGGTCGGACCGCCCCTGTCCAGAATGCCTGAACAGATCTGAAACTTTGTCGAAAACCCGTGAAACGATAAACCGTTAACGCCATTGCCAATTGTCACATCATCCTAAGATCCGAGCATATCCCCATGATATCCACACTCTCAGCCAACGATCTCCAAGAAATCAGACTCTTATCTGGAAGCATCCTAATCTTCTACAAGGCCTCAAGCTTCTTTCCACTCAGGACAGAAACCAACCAGTTGGTAATCAAGTCCGACATGGTTAGTTATTTGATCAAAGAAAGAAAGAGGGTCGTGGAAGGTTGATGGCAAAAGAGGTCGATGATTTTTTTCTCTTAGAAGATTAAAATGGAAAGCAGGATGCGTAAAAACTCTAAAGCCTTGCGCCGAGGGGATTTTATAGCCGCAATTCCCTAATTGCACCTGAGAATTACCCAAAAGTTCAACGGACAAAAAAGACTCTTCAGTTTCCAAGGTAGTTTCTCAAACTTTAAAATGAATCTGAGACCACCTCGAATGTCACGACATTAAATAAGGGTCCGCTTGATACGACTTCACCAGAAAAGGTATTCACACACCCAATTCATTTAAAGTTCGGGGCAAGCTAACGAGAATTAAAATATCTATGTATTATTTTAAATACATAAATAAAAGATCATATGTCTTCGTGGTCGAATCTTAAGACTAACGACTTCGTGGTCGTAAGAGTCGTAAACCCTAAGCCTAACGACCACGTGGTCGTAAGAGTCGAAACTTTTGAAGCTAACATCCTATGTGGTCGTTGGAATTCCGGGGTTACTTATAGATACTTTGGCCGGATGGGGTCCCGTATCTAGTTTCCGACCAGATGATTGCTTGTAGAAGCAATGAACTGGCATCTGATTCGGCTCTAAGCATATCCTTTACCGTGTGATAAATAGAGCACATGTCGTATTGGCTCCATACGACGCGACGTTTCATGATCCTAAGACACCAGTGATAAACTATCGTGCTGTTTAGCGTCTAACAGACATTAAACCGCCAAATGGTTGATACTTCATCAACCGTCGCCTTACTCCGACCAGTCGCGACACTCCTAGCAGACGCCTATACAAGGATTAACTACCTCCACTTCATTAACTATTTAAGGAAGGATGCGAACAGCGGACAGGGGATCGAAGCCAATTCGGAGGACAGGGGATCGAAGCCAATTCGAAAGACCAATAGGCGATTGCATTTCATCTAAAGCATTACCGTAGCAAGTTCTACGCTGAGTGTAATTAGGATTAGTCCACTGCCTAATCAAGAGCACCCCTTGTAAAGGATCTAGTTAATAGCAATAAAAATCAGTTGCACAATTTTTCAAGAACTCTTTAATATTTTCCTCTGTTTTATTTCGTAAGATCGACGACTCGATCGTCGAAATAGACCAAAAACGGTAAAAATCAGTAACTCTCTGAGCAAAAAGAACATCAATTATTAAATTCTAGTCTCCAGCTAAATTTTAATGGTTTTGTGGGTTTCTTGTTTGTTTGTTTTCATTGGGGGTACGACAAGTTTGAGTTGTATCTTGTTCTAAGAAGAAGGGATCGGAGGAATCGGGGAGAGGGAGCGGAAATGACTCCATCTTGGGCCGTTCCTTCATGGATATGTGTAAGGCAGCAGACGGTTCCGTATTAGCCGAAGCACCCTGGTTGTTTGGTTAGCCACTTCATGGCCCACCTCGTTTACTAGAACGATACTAGCCTAGCTACAGTAGATGATTTCTTTAATTTGCTCGTCTCAGTTACTACGAGGCCTCTCTCGAATGGAACATTTGGAAACTAGTACGCTTGGTCCTAGCAATACAGTTTCATATTTGAGGTAATGGTAATGAGCATTATCAGTAGTGGACAATACTGCTAAGGAATATGACATGAGGCATGTTTCTGGAACTGGTTGTTACGGTTTGTTATGTACATACACCGGTCGTTTATACGATGGTACAGGTAATACACAGAGTTCATATAGTACGATGTAACTGAAAGCGCTAGTAAATATTTACAGTAGGCATGACAGGAACCAATACGAGAGTTGACTGATTTCTGTTCTGCCTATTTTTGCAAAATGCATGTAAGGGCAAGAAACATGTGGAGGTAGCGTTGTTCCACTGTAATATGTGTTGTGTGCTGCAGTGTTGGCGCTAGCGTTGGTGACAAAAGGTGTCGTGTGGTCATCAAACATCGTTGAGGTTGTAGATTCAAGTCCTGTAAAAGAGGAATTTGGTATAGATTAATAAACATGGGATCCCGTAGTGGCAAAAGTGAATAGTGTTTTTACTGCCTGACCTTGTATTCTAATCATTTGCTGGCATGTCCATGTCGATTTTCCTAGCAACAGAGTGTTTCTTTGTTTGCTCGAAGCTACTGTAAAGAAGACAGTACCAGGTCGATAGATGATTCAGATTTGCAGCATTTATCTAGCGGAGTGTAATAGCATTTTGAAGTGGAAGTATCTTGCATTAGCATCAGTGTCTGAAGACATCATTGGTCTATCCTGAGTAGGACGTTTTGTGGACTGTAAGAGAGGTTTTTGTATGGCAAGAACATAAAAGTTGATATCTCAGATGTAAGGGTTTTGTAACAATGGTAAGGTAAGTATGTTTGCAAGGTGCATGATAAGAGTTTTAACCTTGCTGATTTCTGAGGATGGAGGTGTATGCAGTGTGGGTTGTTTCATTGCCATTTGTGCCACAAGTGTGCTGTCTGTTGGAGATGGAAGTGCAGTGTGTTCAGTTTGTGCTGAAACGGTGCTCGGTAAAACAAGTTGCTGTTCAGTTGTAGATTTCGATGAGCTAGCTGTAGTCTGATATGGAGGGTTAGAATCTTGTGAAGCTTCAGTGCATGTCACAGGTAGGAATGGAGACAAAGTCTTTGTGGGCATGGTGGTGAAGCTGTCGACCTGAAATGATGTGGATATTATCTGAAGTGATCCACGTGATCCACTTATTTTCAGGCTATACTGACGATCATAGACCCTTGTTATCTCAGGTGGTATGAAACCGGTCAAGGTAGGGACAGATGCTGTGAGGTCTAGTGCTGAGTGTCGGACCCGGATTTTGTAAATCCAAATCCTCTGTGAAATCACTGTGCTATTCCCTGGATCAGTAGCTAGCACTCCATAGGTACATTGCTGAATCAAACCATACATGGCGCAAACTTATTTCATTCATTAATTTACACATCAGAGTTTACATAGACCGCTTCGGGCCAATTTTTACAATAAGGGCCGGATAGGCCAAATGAATACATTACAAAAGATAGCGGAAGCAACAACGGAAGCAAAGGGTGAGGCACATCTTCTGCGAGCAAGTATTTGGGAACCGTGTCACGCTCGATATTATCCGAAAACTTCGCAGACAATATAGGAGGCACACAAGAACCAATGAAGTCGGCTAGACCGGGTGAGACTAGAACAACTAAGGACTAAACTACGCTCAACGCTTCCGGGTCTTCGACTTACGGATCCTTGATGCAATTGCGGCTCCGGGTTCCTTTACGAGGGTTTGGGAAAAGAGCGAGGATGAGCACAACTACAGTGCTCATGAGCCAACACACCTGAATGCAATAATATACATGCAAGGTGTAACAAGGATGGCTCGGGTGCTTTTATTTGCGTAAGCAACATTTGTAAATACAGATATTTAGAAAATCCTATCACTTAGCAGTTGGACCAAATTGCATTTTAAAGAGATTAATTGTGCAATAATTGATAACAGCAGAGGTTCCTCCATCGGAAACTCGTCTCATGCTTCTTTTCAACGGTGGTCATACCCACCTAATACCAACACCGGTAAGAATACCGGAAAAATCCAATCAAGGGCTAGGTGAGCCCGCACATTTTCAACCCACCCACAAAAGTTTTTAAATAGAACTATATCTTGTAAGTTCTTTTGCCCGCCCTTGACCGTAGGTACAGTTTGTTGACGCTTTTATTCTCTGCAGAGATTGTACATCTTTACCCACAAGAGATAATCACTTGATATGCACACGTTTAGTAGACATGTGAATCAAGGGAGATTACCACAAGGCCTTTACAAGGCATCCTCGATATTTCTTTGCACGCTAAGGTTTCACTGGCGGGTGTCGCTCCGTGGGACCCGACAACCACTACGCCTGCACCCCTCTTGCGCCATGCAACTTACGCCTAGGGTCCCGCAAGTTACATTCCCAACACGTAGCCTCTTGGGCTCACGGCATTGGGAGCCCCTCAATAGTGCGGCTTCGTGCAGGTGAACACCAATTAGTTAGCCAGTCGACACCATTATAGACTTGTGGTCATCTTGTTTTACAATAAGAGGTCATCACAGATTAAGTCCTTAAGGTTATCTGGCGGTTCTTACCACATACCATCCACAAAAATATCACAGGCTACATTAGCACCCAACCATTTACCCTCGAATTACCATCGCCTGGATGGGTATTAGCAAATTTTAGAGTTTTGGAGGAGTATAAAACAAATTATCCAACCATTTCAGTCATTCTCCCCAATGACTGCCCAAAACAATTAATGATGATTAAAGGATGATGATTTGGGGTAGATAATACCCCGGTACTTAAACAAGTCTAGCATGGCATTTAAGTACGACCTATAACTAGTATGTTACCAGATATTTACTAGGGTGACAAGGGTATTGGGAGTTCAACTTTCAAAGGATTGGAATAATAATTTATTAATCAACAAGTAGGCATTTAACTACCTTAGAGAATTTGACATACATTTGCATAAAAATTAAAGCATGCAATTTGATACTTTAACAGAATATAATTTGCATAAAATGTGGGATCAATATGATCAAAGTGTTGACTCGCCTGGGCTATTTTACCGTGGCCTTGATCTTACTCAAAGCCTGATTAGATAGAGGTTCGAAGTCTTGATCGGCGTCTTTGCTTGAATCTTGGATCTGCTGGAGTCGTCGATTCTTCTGGACTTCGATTTCTAATTCATAATAACGATTGAAAAACCAAATAAATACAAAGAATCCAAGAGACCAAATAAAAACACAAGAGCCTCGGAAAGATTGCGAAGGACGGCTTGAGAGGATGGTTTGAGCGACACTGGAATGTTTGACAGAGTCAAACGTCCAGTTGGGCGAAAGGAGGAATGACAGGGAATTTCTGCCATGAGGGAGGATACAAGGAGGGTATGGTCGAAGTAGCTTTTGCCGGAATGCTCTGCTGCGGCTTCGGAAGACTGCAAGACTACCAACACAGGCGACAAGGCAACAAAGCAACTCGACTACCGGTTCTATACCAATCTAGAATACTTGATCGACACAAAATCCAATGGCAATTTAATAACAAACTCTGCTGCCAGATAATACTCATTGATTCGATTGCTAGCTACTCAACCTACGACCAAATCAAGACACAAATTCTATTGCCAAACCACGAATCATTTCCAAACAATACGAATGGATAAAGCAATCCAATCAATACTTCCAGCTTTCACCAAATATCATTATTTCCACAATCATTGTCCTACTGACGAACACTATCCAACAGCTAACAATTGATTAACAAATCCAATAGACAATACTGCACCGAAGATTAAAACTATCCTTAATAATCAAGATCACAATTAACAATTCAACTTACTGCCAACAACACATTCTACTAATTTATGGCGACATTTCTTAATCGTTGGATCGATTGTAACCTCAACGTTACTGCTACGAACAGGGGAACAACTACGAATCAAATGCTGACAATCGAAATACATAAATAACAAATTCTACAACTCAACAACTCGATCGACGGATTAACACAACCTCAACAATCGATTGATCGCAGACTTTCCATTTGCAAATCAAACAAACTAATAACCTAATGCATTACTTCATAATCGCCAAATTAATACAAATTTTCAAAAGACAGAGTGCACACAGAGATTTCAATGGCAAGATTAAACATTCAAGATTCAATTGACATAGCATTCTAATCAATGTCATCAACATGTATACTGATGGTCTTTTAACCAAAATATCAGCAATCAAATACAATTACAGGTAATAATTCAATCCACTGCCCAAACCAAAGATTAGTCATTACATCGACAACCATTGTTCAATAATCAACAATCGAAGACAACACAGTGATTCAATATACACATACATGATCTTCTACAAATGATGATTATACCAATCACTACTAATCAAAACACCGGTGGGAGAGCTAAAATTGACACAACATCTGTCAGAGTTTTGGCACACACTAACACCAGCTGACCTTCACAACCCAACACTGCCACCACAAGACACTAAGGAGCAATATCAACCACAATCAAAAATTGGAGAACACAAAATCGGCAACAATTCCATCTCTTTTAATAAGCATCACGGAGACCGGACTTGGCGACTAACAATGGTAGCAATCAAGAGTGCAGGACCATACACCTTCTTGTCGATCAACTCTTGTTCTTTGCAGGGGAGGAGGGGTTTGGCCTCCAGAGAGCGGCGAGGGAGGGAGGCAGGGGAGCAAGGGGGCTCGAGGCGATGGTGCCGATGGCGGGCAAGGGCCAGAGAGGCACCGGGAGCAACCCAAAATGGGGTCTTGCGGGTGAGGAGGTGGGAAGTGGAGCTGGGCCGGAGCGACCGAGCCAAGAGGGGCTAGTGGCGCGGGGATGGGCGATCTTAAGCGGCCACGATGGCGATGGTGGAGGGAGGAAGCACTTGACCACGAGGGGTAGTAGAGAGGGAGGAGAGCTACAGGCTCTTTGGAGGGAAGGGTGCCAGGAAGGTCGACGATGGAGCCGAGGCGGTGGGAAGAAGCACGGCGACAGTGGCCCCGAGGAGGTAGGGCGCCGCACTGGCCGCTGCTGTGGGATGCTCGAGGCGTCGCAGTGGCGCTCAGCCCGGCGACCGGGCCGCTTTGAGGCGGTGTGAGCGTGCTGAAGCGGGGGCTTGACGGAGGGGAAGAAGCGGGGCTCTCGTTTGGAGGACTTACGGGAGGGAGAAGGGAGGAGCACGGAGGCCGAGGCTTTATAGCGGAAGGAGGAGTCGGGCGGCATGGGCGACCATGGCGGCGATGGGACGCGGTATGGCGACGGCGTGGCGATGGCGTGGCGACGGGGCGGAGCTGCCGACACGGAGGCATGGGCGGCGACGTGCTAGGGGGCGTGGAAGCGGCGCGAGGTGACGCGAGGTGGGGCGGCGCTGCGATGGAGCAGATTGGGGCGGCGCGGTGGGTGGGCGAGTCGGGAGAGGTGGAGGCGGGCCGAGTCGGGAAGACGAAGGGTCGGAGGCGCAGAGAGCAGTGGAGGCGAACAGGCCGAGCCGAGAAGAGAGGAGGCGGGCCGGGCCGTCTGTGAGAGAAGCAGGCGAGGCGGCGGATCTGGGAACAGCGGTGAAGGGGAGGCGAAGGGCGCGACTTGAGCGGGAGATGAAGGGTCGGGTGGATGGGCGGAGCGGCCGGGCGAGAGAGGAGAGAAGAGGAGGCGTCTGGCGGCGAGAGGATTAGCAGAGGCGGGGAGAAAGGAAGGAGGCGACGGAGCGGCGAGAGAGAGACAGGAGAGAAGGAGATAAAGCGAGTGGGTAGTGGCCGCGGAAAGAAAGAGGAGGGAGCGGCATGGAGTGGGCGGAGTTTTGGTGGCGTACGGATGAAGGAACAAGAGGTCAGGGCCGAAAGAAAGAAAAAAAAAGAAAAAGCGGTAGGAAAATGGGAAAAACGGGAGGAGGGCCGAATTTAAAAAGGGTGGCCCACAAATAAGGGGCAAGATTTTGAGAGGGGTCCAAAAATCAAAAGATTAAATTCAAATTAAATTTTGAATTTGAAGTTTTGAGGATGGGTTTGAAACACAAACCCGAGCTTAAAGGGGAGCTCGAAAATTTTGGAAATTTAAGCGGCAGACGAAAATAAATGAAAATCGAATTTTAAATAAATCGGCGATATTGCTATCTGAAAAACGGGGTGTTACAAACCTACCCACCTTAAAATGAATCTCGTCCCCGAGATTCGGGTGGCTCAGAAAACAGACAAGGGAGGTTGGTCTTCAACTGGTCTTCGGCTCTCAAGCGGCTTCTTGATCTGAGGGGTTGCTTTACTGAACTTGCAGGGACGGAGGACCTGGCGTCTGGCTTGCTTCTTCAAGTACACTGATGCTTTTCTTGAGTTGAGAGACATGGAGCAGGTTGTTGACATCTGACAAACTTTTCCGGGTCCTTAGTGAGTACCACTTTCTGTTGGTATAGCTTAATCTTTTCTTGGCGTCCAGTCGATCCATCTCTAGGATGATATCCAAAGTTTGGATTGCAGCACTTGGAGGCTGGCTAGGAATTTGAAATTCCATAACGATCTTTACTCGGGGATTTTCTGAAATAGCAAAATGAGAGTCTTTCGGGTAAACCAGGTACCACAATTTCCTTTAATCTTAAAGGGGTTGGCAAAATAGCCTTACAACAAGCTTCTTTTGACACAAAAGAGGGCAAAGATCCAGCATAACATGCGCTGGTACAAATTTTGCATGCTCAATACATCCTTGATACTTCTGAGCGGATCAGCTACCCACCTTAAAATGAAGGGTGCTCAATACTAGCTGCCTTTGCTTACTTTATTCTTGAGCTTCACGGTGGTCAGGAAACTTGTCCTTTACAACACCACTGGTTTGGTTTGACTTGGCATGGAAGCGGCTGTGGATGCTGCGAATCGATGACTTTCTTTGGAAGTGAAATCATCCTCGGTGGTGTAGTTACGAGTTGAATCTTCACCGGGTGGTTGGTTGAGGCATTTATTGATGAAATGACCTTTTTCTCCTGATTGAAACAACGAAGATGGCGATTGGTTTCGTGACCGCAGTGGGGGGAAGACGAAGAAGGTCTTCACTTCTTTCAATCTCTTCTGAGGTACTCTGACACTTTGGCACAACCTGATTTTCCTCTTTTGAAGTCAGATATTGGTTATCCTTGCCATCCTTACTTACGACGAGTCTCGCGGCAACTTGAAGACTTGTCCTTTGCAACTCAATTGCTTTGGTCAGAATCGGACGCAAGAAGCAATCTTTAGGCGATGGTCTTGTCCTTCACAAAGAAAGCAGTGACTTTACTCATCGGACAATCACCGGTGGTGATCCTTACCACGATTAGGCGGTTGAAACATTGATCGATCGATGTCCTTTCTCCACAGCGTGTGCAAAGCTATCCGTTCACGGGGCAATCTTCTGGTTGATGGTGTTTCTCACAATGGGACGGTAGGGCCTTTGGGCATGAGTAGCAATAGTGTCCATATTGCCCGCATGTGAAGCATGCTCCTTTTGCACCTTGTCTTAATGGAGGACATAATTGGGCAGCATGTCCTGACTTGCCACATTCAAGACAAACAGTTGGCGGGGCTTCCGGGTCTTCTGGTAGAACTTCAGCAGGTACAACTTGCTTTTCGCTGGGACCTTTGGGGAGTTCTTTGTTACCAAGGCTGAGGTTGGTGATGATGATGTTCTTTGCTGACTCTTCCCGTTTCCGTTTGGGACATCTATTCTTGCGGTGTCTTGAGTTGCCGCAATAGTGACACTTGATTCCTTGGTCTTGCTTTCTTTGGGGGCATTTGTTGGCGAAGTGTCCCGGATTCTTGCAATGGAAACAGATGTTGTCCTTCAGAGGTCTTCCCTCGTCCTTGGGTAATTCTTGAGGTTGACGGGTAGCAGGATCTGCTTTGTTGTCTTCTGCACCACTTGTACGACGAAGCTTTTTCTGGGGACATCTATTAGCATAGTGCCCTTTTTCTCCGCAGGTGAAGCAGTTAAAGCTAGCCGCGGGTTTGACCGTTGCAGTCTGTCCAGCGGAATTACTCCCATTGGAAAGCGGAGTTGGAGTTGAAGTTGAAGCCTTTGGTGGCTGGATTGCTGACTTCTTTCTTTTGCAACTGACACCACTTCCTTTGGCTGCTGATCTCTTTGGTGCCATCTGAGAGAACAGCCTAGGTTAGGAGGATTTATATGAGGGTTCACTGGCCCTCTATGGCACACAGATGATACTCAAAACCGAACGAGGAAAACGATCAAATACAATACAAAGCCTAGAATGGCTGCATTAT
This sequence comes from Hsuehochloa calcarea, assembly GCA_036346395.1. Classification (NCBI taxonomy): domain Eukaryota; kingdom Viridiplantae; phylum Streptophyta; class Magnoliopsida; order Poales; family Poaceae; genus Hsuehochloa; species Hsuehochloa calcarea. Next base: position 39,535,165 of record CM070595.1, on the reverse strand, counting down.
ATTAAAGGAGTTAAGTGTTACACGACTTTTCTGATCTGACATATATGCCACACTAAGCCATGACACGTGATCTACGACACAACGTCTACAAAGAGGAAAACAAAAGCACTTGCAACCAAGGGATGCTAATGCAACCGCTAGCCAACCTAGACTAGCCTAACTATTCACACGAAGACTTGGACTTGGGGTTGGACTATCCTTCCGGAGAGGCGGATGGTAGTAGAAAGCGATTCCGCGGAAGGTCGATGTGCATCGGGTCGAGCGTTTGCGAGCGAAGCACGCTGCGTCTTGAAGCGCATCGTCACGGTGCTTTGTGAGTAGTCCCGGAGCTGAAGGTGTGAGCGATGAACTCACCCTCTCTAGCATAGAGGAAAACCTCTATGGTCCATGACTCTTGGTCCTGGGTTTGAGTCTTTCGGCCTCTGAAGATAGGCTTGCGGTTGTAGTCCAGGTGGTACATGAGTTGGCGAAGGAATTCCACACACTCATCTCCATTTTCTTCGTGAGAAAACAAGTCCCACGGACCATCGGACGAAGGGGCCGCCATCTACAATTTTTGAAACAAGTGGGAGTCAGACTGAGTAAAAACTCAAGTGAAATCAAGGAAAGTGAAGAACTAAGAAGGGTAAGTCATAGCAAATAATATGTTATATTTTGCCAAAGCTTTTATTAGGTTTTGAAGATAATACCAAAGTCCTTAGGCTCGACCAGTCTAACTAAGATTCCTACAGTCATATGCTCTGATACCAGCTCTGTCGGACCCGGATTTTGTAAATCCAAATCCTCTGTGAAATCACTGTGCTATTCCCTGGATCAGTAGCTAGCACTCCACAGGTACATTGCTGAATCAAACCATACATGGCGCAAACTTATTTCATTCATTAATTTACACATCAGAGTTTACATAGACCGCTTCGGGCCAATTTTTACAATAAGGGCCGGATAGGCCAAATGAATACATTACAAAAGATAGCGGAAGCAACAACTGGAAGCAAAGGGTGAGGGCACATCTTACACAGCAAGTGATTAGGGGAACCGTGTCGCCCGATATTATCCGAAAACTTCAGACAATATAGGAGGCACACAAGAACCAACGAAGTCAGCTAGACTGGGGTGAGACTAGAACAACTAAGGACTAAACTACGCTTCAACGTTTCCCGGGTCTTGGACTTCGGATCCTTGATGCAATTGCAGCTCGAGGTTCTGTTTACGAGGTTTGGGGAAAAGAGCGAGGATGAGCACAACTACCGTGCTCGCGAGCCAACACACACAGATGCAATAATATACATGCAAGGTGTAACAAGGATGGCTCGGGTGCTTTTATTTGCGTAAGCGGCATTTGTAAATCTGAGATATTTAGAAAATCCTATCACTTAGCAGTTGGACCAAATTGCATTTTTAAAGAGATTAATTGTGCAATAATTGATAACAGCAGAGGTTCCCTCCATCGGAAACTCTGTCTCATGCTTCTTTTCAACGGTGGTCATACCCACCTAATACCAACACCGGGTAAGAATACCCAGGAAAAATCCAATCAAGGGCTAGGTGAGCCCCGCACATTTTTCAACCCACCCACAAAAGTTTTTGAAATAGAACTATATCTTGTAAGTTCTTTTGCCCGCCCTTGACCGTGGGCACTGTTGCTCAATGCTTTTATTCTCTGCGAGATTGTACATCTTTACCCACAAGAGATAATCACTTGATATGCACACACGTTTAGTAGACATGTGAATCAAGGGAGATTACCACAAGGCCTTTACAAGGCATCCTCGATATTTTTTGCACCCGCTAAGGTTTCACTGAGCGGGTGTCGTTCCGTGGGACCGACAACCACTACGCCTGAGACCCCTCTTGCGCCATGCAACTTACGCCTAGGGTCCCGCAGTTACATTCCCCACACGTAGCCTCTTGGGCTCACGGCATTGGGAGCCCCTCCAATGGTGCGGCTGCATGCGGTGGACACCAATTAGTTAGCAGTCGACACCATTATAGACTTGTGGTGTCTTGTTTTACAATAAGAGGTCATCACGAGTTAAGTCCTTAAGGTTATCAGGCGGTTCTTACCACATACCATCCACAAAAATATCACAGGCTACATTAGCACCCAACCATTTACCCTCCGACACCATCCGCCTGGATGGGTATTAGCAAATTTTAGAGTTTTGGAGGAGTATAAAACAAATTATCCAACCATTTGGTCATTCTCCCAATGTGCCCAAAACAATTAATGATGATTAAAGGATGATGATTTGGGGTAGATAATACCCTGTACTTAAACAAGTCTAGCATGGCATTTAAGTACGACCTATAACTAGTATGTTACCAGATATTTACTAGGGTGACAAGGGTATTGGGAGTTCAACTTTCAAAGGATTGGAATAATAATTTATTAATCAACAAGTAGGCATTTAACTACCTTAGAGAATTTGACATACATTTGCATAAAAATTAAAGCATGCAATTTGATACTTTAACAGAATATAATTTGCATAAAATGTGGGATCAATATGATCAAAGTGTTGACTACTTTGGGCTATTTTACCGTGGCCTTGATCTTACTCAAAGCCTGATTAGATAGAGGTTCGAAGTCTTGATCGGCGTCTTTGCTTGAATCTTGGATCTGCTGGAGTCGTCGATTCTTCTGGACTTCGATTTCTAATTACGCAATAACGATTGAAAAACCAAATAAATACAAAGAATCCAAGAGACCAAATAAAAACACAAGAGCCTCGGAAAGATTGCGAAGGACGGCTTGAGAGGATGGTTTGAGCGACACTGGAATGTTTGACAGAGTCAAACGTCCAGTTGGGCGAAAGGAGGAATGACAGGGAATTTCTGCCATGAGGGAGGATACAAGGAGGGTATGGTCGAAGTAGCTTTTGCCGGAATGCTCTGCTGCGGCTTCGGAAGACTGCAAGACTACCAACACAGGCGACAAGGCAACAAAGCAACTCGACTACCGGTTCTATACCAATCTAGAATACTTGATCGACACAAAATCCAATGGCAATTTAATAACAAACTCTGCTGCCAGATAATACTCATTGATTCGATTGCTAGCTACTCAACCTACGACCAAATCAAGACACAAATTCTATTGCCAAACCACGAATCATTTCCAAACAATACGAATGGATAAAGCAATCCAATCAATACTTCCAGCTTTCACCAAATATCATTATTTCCACAATCATTGTCCCTCTTGTGAACACTATCCAACAGCTAACAATTGATTAACAAATCCAATAGACAATACTGCACCGAAGATTAAAACTATCCTTAATAATCAAGATCACAATTAACAATTCAACTTACTGCCAACAACACATTCTACTAATTTATGGCGACATTTCTTAATCGTTGGATCGATTGTAACCTCAACGTTACTGCTACGAACAGGGGAACAACTACGAATCAAATGCTGACAATCGAAATACATAAATAACAAATTCTACAACTCAACAACTCGATCGACGGATTAACACAACCTCAACAATCGATTGATCGCAGACTTTCCATTTGCAAATCAAACAAACTAATAACCTAATGCATTACTTCATAATCGCCAAATTAATACAAATTTTCAAAAGACAGAGTGCACACAGAGATTTCAATGGCAAGATTAAACATTCAAGATTCAATTGACATAGCATTCTAATCAATGTCATCAACATGTATACTGATGGTCTTTTAACCAAAATATCAGCAATCAAATACAATTACAGGTAATAATTCAATCCACTGCCCAAACCAAAGATTAGTCATTACATACGACAACCATTGTTCAATAATCAACAATCGAAGACAACACAGGTGATTCAATATACACATACATGATCTTCTACAAATGACAGATTATACCAATCACTACTAATCAAAACACTGGACTGGGAGAGCTAAAATTGACACAACATCTGTCAGAGTTTTGGCACACACTAACACCAGCTGACCTTCACAACCCAACACTGCCACCACAAGACACTAAGGAGCAATATCAACCACAATCAAAAATTGGAGAACACAAAATCAGCAACAATTCCATCTCTTTTAATAACTGTCCTGGAGACCAGACTTGGCAGCTAACAATGGTAGCAATCAAGAGTGCACCGGACCATACACACTGCTGTCGATCAACTCTTGTTGCTGCACGGGGAGGAGGGGGTTTCGGCCTCACAGAGAGCAGCGCAGGGAGGGAGACAGGGAGCAAGGGGGGGGGGCTCGGGCGATGGCTGCCGATGGCGGGCAAGGGCCAGAGGGCACTGGGAGCAACCCAAAATGGGGTGCCACGGGTGAGGAGGTGGGAAGTGGAGGCAGCCGAGTGACCGAGCCAAGAGGGGCTAGTGGCGGCGGGGATGGGCGATCTTAGCGGCCACGATGGCGATGGGTGGAGGAGGAAGCACTTGACCAACAGGGGTAGTAGAGAGGGAGGGAGAGCTACGGCACTCTTTGGAGGAAGGGGTGCCGAGGAAGGTCGACGATGGAGCTGAGGGCGGTGCGGGGAAGAGAGCACGGCGACGGTGGCCCCGAGGAGGTAGGGCGCTGCAGCTGGCTGCTGTGGGATGCTCGGGGCGTCGCCGTGGCGCTCAGGGCGAGCCGGCCCGGCCACGAGGCGGTGTGGGCGTGCCGGCGAGGGCTTGGACGGAGGGAAGAAGCGGGGGGCTCTCGTTTGGAGGACTTACGGGAGGAGAAGGGAGGAGCACGGGAGGCCGAGGCTTTTATAGCCGGAAGGAGAGTCGGGCGGCATGGGCGACCATGGCGATGGGGCTTGATATGGGCGGCGGCGTGGCGATGGCGTGGCGGACGGGACGGGCTGCCGACACGGAGGCATGGGCGGCGACGTCTTTGGGGCCGGGTGGAAGCGGCGAGTGGCGCGAGTGGGGAAGCGCTGCAGATGGAAGCGATTGGGCGGCGCTGCCAGGTGGCCGGCCGAGTCGGGAGAGGTGGAGGCCGGCCGAGTCGGGAAAACGAAGAGTCGAAGCGGAGGCGCAGAGAGCAGTGGAGGCGAATCGGGCCGAGCCGAGAAGAGGGAGGCGAGGCCGGCCGTCTGTGGAGAGAAGCCGGGCGAGGCGGCGGATCCGGGAACAGCGATGAAGGGGAGGCGAAGCGGCGGCGCACTTGAGCGGGGAGATGAAGGGTCGGGTGGATGGGGCGGAGCGGCCGGGCGAGAGAGGAGAGAAGAGGGAGGCGAGGCGGAGAGGATTCGGCAGAGGCGGCCGGGAGAAAGGAAGGAGGCGACGGGAGCGACGCGAGAGAGAGACGGGAGAGAGAAGGAGATAAGGCGAGTCGGGCCGTGGGCCGGCGGAAAGAAAGAGGAGGGCGGCGGCGGTGGTAGGAGTTTTGGTGGCCGTGGGATGAAGGACAAGATGGTCGGGCGAAAGAAAGAAAAAGAAGAAAAAGCGGCCGGGAAAATGGGAAAAACGGGAGGAGGGCCGAATTTAAAAAGGGTGGCCCACAAATAAGGGGCAAGATTTTGAGAGGGGTCCAAAAATCAAAAGATTAAATTCAAATTAAAATTTGAATTTGAAGTTTTGAGGATAGGTTTGAAACACAAACCCGAGCTTAAAGGGGAGCTCGAAAATTTTGGAAATTTAAGCGGCAGACGAAAATAAATGAAAATCGAATTTTAAATAAATCGGCGATATTGCTATCTGAAAAACGGGGTGTTACACTGAGATTCCTACCAATTCTTGTCCGATATCTCCAAAGAAGATAAATTCTGCTAGTGGCATGTTAGTCTTGGCTACGTTGGATATATCGATACCGCGAATAGGTATTTTGTACCTGCATGTAAAGAGCGTAAGTTAAGTGGTTGGATTTAGTTCTAGGAAGTAGAAAAATACAGTAGTAGAGGTTAAATGATGTAAAATGTGTTGTAATAAGAACCTTTGTTCGGCTGTAAAGCTGTTGCATCGTGTACATTTGTATCCTTCAGGGGTTTGAACTGCGGTTCTCTTGCATCCGCTACAGGCCAGGTACCACCATGTTTCATTTGGAGTTAGATCTTTGATTTCGATGTCAACAATGTAGTTGCGACCCTGTTATTTGTATTGTCGCACAAGATGTTTAGGTAGTGTAGAATGTATAGTAGTATCCTGCTCATATACTGGAGGAAAGATGTGTGGAGGTTAGCATACCACAGCTTCATACGCATTTAAGGTTGATAGTTCATGAACTGTCATGGGCACATGTGCTGTTTGAGTCTGGCTTTGGCCGAACCAAGCAATTCGATGAGGTATGCCTGAAAAACTGAAGGGAGGGTTGCTAACATGAAAAATCTAAGGTGTTTGATAGTAGTATGGGAAAACAATGACAGATAGTGAGTCCAATGATAATTGTTGCAGAATAAATACAGTGAGAGGACTGTATGTGTTAGTTGTGTGAAGTGTGCTATTATTGTTTGCTGATTCCAGGAGTAACCATGTTTGTTTTGTAGGTTTTGTTTTTTCATTGGATTAGATAAATGAATATTTAACTAAATGTTTGTTCTGATACTAAGTGTTTTATGTATAAAAACGAACATATCTGCAGTAGGAACCATTCAGAGTAATTTGAAATTCTATTTGAGTAGTAAGTGATGTTGGCCTACATGTTAGTTTGGAAAGAAGGTATGTGTTTCGAGTGATATAGCACTAACATATTTCACCAGACAATGATGTATTGGTTGTTGTGTTTCATAGAGATTTTAGGGAAAAAATATGAACTGTATGTGTTATCCTGATTTTAACAAAGCTGTTAGACCTGATGTGTTTTACAGGTCTGAACTAAATGAAAGTTAAATGAGCTAAAATTCTAAGAAAGTAAGTTTATCCTGTACTGACCTGTTTTGCAAAGCAAGCACTTCAGGTAAGCGAGCATTGATATACCATTTGCAGATAGTGCTGCCCTGAAGCGCTAGTTGTCCTACAGAGATTTTGTAAATATGTTAGTAAGTAATCTGTGCTGTCAGTGTACATTTGTAGTTCTTTGTGTGTGTAAACTGTTGTTGTATGTAAATGTAGGTGTTTTTTTACCGTCGTAGAGTCTAGCAGTAACGCCAACGAAGAGTATAATGATTGGCCCATTTTCTGCTGCAGTTTGTAGTCCAGTTGCATCAAATTCTGTGGCGTGTGTTCCCCATAGAGTAACACAGGCTGTTTCTCTCTTTTTAATCGGGAAATGTGTATTTCTTAGATGAGGAGTTGAGGACAGTGTTACGTAAGATTAAAATAAAGGCTGAGAGATCGAAGAATACGTGCCATCTGTGATGTTGATATTCCGAATTGTCTTTGTGATTCCTCTTGCCAGGACTGTCTTGGTGTGAGAGATTCCCGTGATAAGACCAATGGTATCTTTGAAGCAGCATGATTCATTATAGGAAAAAAAAAGTATTTAGCAAAGGTATATGTGAAAGAATACAAGGGTACATAATGTATAGTGTAAAAGGCTGATTTATGAGGTGCTGTTAACCTGAAAGAAATTGGTTTTGGCCAAGACGTGTTCTGAGCACATCAAAAGAAACGACTATGCACGCGTACATAGTTCCTTAAATATTTTATTTGTGGGAGCATTAGGAGAAATGCAGGTCCCCAGATCTAAGGTAAAACCAGTTAAGTATACTTTCTACGACATAGTCCCTGGTTCTACCGCAAAACTAATAGGACAAGTGTCCTTACCGGTTAGTTCGGGAATCCTGACAACTTCCAAACAGAAAAGATTTCGTTTGATGTGGTTGATTTTGAAACCGTGTATAACGGAATCCTTGGTCATCCGGCTTTAGCAAAGTTCCTAGTAGCCACGCATTACGGTTCTAAGAGTCTAAAGATGCCAGGACCAAAAGGAGTCATCATGGTTCGAGGAGACCGAAAAATGGCTTATGTATGCCATCGAAAGTCTTTAGAACTGGTCGATGAACTCCCGACCAGAACTTCGAGGTGCACTTACGGACAGCTGGGAGTGGCGGTGGCGGCCGTGATGAGCTCGGAGTGGATGAGGTGTTCGGCTTTTGTCGGATGGAGGCTCCAGCGACGCTCCGGCGACGAGGAGGGGCGCACGAGGAAGCCTGAGCTATGCTGATCACAATGGTGCAGTCGGCGAGGCAAGGGCGGCAACGACGGTGGCGCAATTCACCGAAGAAGAAGCTCGGCCGAAAACACTAAATCGCTAGTTGCGGCAGCGCTAGAGCAATCGGGGTGAGGAGAGTGGTGGCTCTGGGTTGCGAAGGATTGGGCGAACCATGGGGGCTATTTATAGAGCTCGAGAGAGTCGGGATAAGGAATCCCCGATTTGAGTCCGTTTTGAATACGAAACCAAATTCAGAAATCCCGGAGATTGAAACCGATTCGAGATTTGATTCAGCCAGATTCGGGTGCGGGAAGATAAGGGCTAGAGATAAGGGCTAGAGATTTGGTAGCTCAGGGTTTCAGCCAAGTTGAGGGGTTAGATTTTGATGAGACATTTGCTCCTGTTGCTAGACTAGAAGCCATTCGCATTCTGCTTGCATTTGCTGCATCAAAAGGTTTTAAATTATATCAGATGGATGTTAAAAGTGCCTTTTTAAATGGTTTCATAGATGAGGAAGTGTATGTTAAGCAACCCCCTGGTTTTGAGGATCCTAAATATCCAAATCGTGTTTTCAAGCTATCTAAAGCATTATATGGTCTTAAACAAGCCCCTAGAGCCTGGTATGATAGACTTAAGACCTTCTTGCTTAAAAATAACTTTGAAATGGGTAAAGTGGATAAAACTCTATTCATTCTTAGGCGTGACAATGACTTCTGCTTGCTCAAATTTATGTGGATGATATTATCTTTGGTGGTTCCTCTAATGCTCTTGTTTCCGACTTTTCCGACACTATGTACGAGAATTTGAGATGAGTATGATGGGAGAGCTTAATTACTTTTGGGACTTCAAATCATGCAATGCAAGGAAGGAACTTTCATCCATCGGACGAAGTACACTAAAGATCTACAAAGCGCTTCAACATGGGTGTTGCAAGCCAATTTCCACTCCCATGGCAACCATTTATTTTGGATCCGGATGAGGAAGGAGAAGTCGTGGATCAACGCAGTCTGCATGACATGATCGGCTCATACGTGTTGTGACCTCGAGACCGGACATTCATTTCACGGTATGCCTTTGTGCAAGATTTGAGCGTCTCAAGAACTTTCCATCGCCAAGCCGTTAAGCGCATATTCGGTATTTACACTCTACCCTTTTATATGGCATTTGGTATTCCTGCTCTTGACTTTGTCCATTAGAGGTTTTGATTCGATTTTGGTGTCGGTTAGATAGGAAGAGTACCTCGTGCACTGTCACTTCCTAGGCACTTCTCTTGTATCTTGGTCTTCTAGAAGCGGTCTTACATTGCACAATCCACTTCTTGAAGCGGAGTATGTAGTCTTTGCTAGTTCTTTGTAGCTGATTTTGTGGATGGCGTCCACGTTGAAAGATTATGGGTTAAACTTTGCTAGTGTTCCTCTTTTACGTGATAACATACGCTATTAATATTGCTAAAAACCCGTGCAACATTCTAGGACTAAGCACATAGACATTCGCTTTCACTTCCTTAAAGATCATGTTGAAAAAGGTGATATTGTGATGCACTTCAGAGTCCAAGCTCAATTGGCGATATTCTTACCAAGCCTTTAGATCAAACCGATTTTCCTCCTTAAGAAGCGAGTTGGGGGTAATTTATCCTTATGGGTTGGTTTGAGGGGGAGTTTGATCTTTTTCTTATCTTTCCTTGGTCTTTTGATCTTTTATTGTTCTTTTTCTGAACTTAGTGATCTTTTCGAACTTTTTTAGGTTTTTAGGCTTTTTAATTGCATCTCATTGTGTCATATTGCATTCATATGAAAAATACAACAAGTGGTATGAAAAATCCAAAAAGATGCATTGTAATATAAGAATTTTCTGCTTATCTTTTAAAATTGATGAAGCTTTGCCTATTACCCTTTAGAGCTTTTTGTATTTCAATTCTTGCTCAATGTCATGTCTAGTTCTTTGACTTGCTAGAATTATCATGCTTTTACATGTGTAGCTAAGTCTTTGCTATATGAGCTAGAACCTTTTGAACAACTCAAATTAAGAAATTGCAATTTGTGGATGTTTTAGCGAGTTGCGCAATTAGTGCTCCTCTTGTGACATTGGCCCTGTCAGAATTGCTTTGTTAGCTCTTTGATCTAAAATTGACCATTACTTGAGCTTTTGTGTTCTTGAGATTCTAAAACTGCTTATGTGAAAAATGAAAATCAAGATTGCCTTATGCTTAAATTGTGCCAAACTATTCTTACGAGACTGCTTGTCAAATGACATGAACTTGGAGATAGTTTGATGAACCAGACGATCTCATGGGGACTGCTTGTCAGAAATGACATGAACCTCAAGATTTGTCGCCCCGGTAGAAGCTTAGAAAGAGTTTGTGGATGGCTCCTAGTCCAGGATCTTCTTTACTAAGATATACCTTTAATCACCTTTTGGTCGAAGCTTAGGATGAGTTTGTGGATGGCTCCTAGTCCAGGATCTTGTCACTAAGTTAGATCATTAGTCAACTTCAATATTCAATGCAAATGAGAAAAATATTGACAAATGGGCGTTTACAAAATATTGAGCAAAATGATTCAATACGGGACTTGATTGACTCTTAATGTGGTCTTTGTTAGATTTTTGATCTCACTTTGACATTTTGACATGGCCAATTTCACTTTAGGATCCTCATTGATGAACTTCTTTGAATTTGAAGCGTTACTTAAATTGATCAAATCTCATTGCTTTACTTTTGAGCCTTTGTGCTTAGCTTTGATATATATGTCTTACCATGATCTTGCTAGCTGTCGGGCTTGATATCTTGTCAGTGCAATATTAGAGATACTAGCTTGTTCTTTTGGGTAATCTCCAAAGCTTCTTGTAATCAAAAATTGAAAAATACAAAAATTGAAGCCACTCCATTGCACTTCATGCATATTCCTCTTTATGCTTCTCTTGGTTCTGCTTCTTCCTTTATTTTCTATTTGTTATCTCTGGATGAGAGGAAGGCGTGATTCCTTGATGAATCCATTGTCAAAGGGTGAGAAGATGTGTTAAATGAGAAGAGAAGATGTGTTAATGAGAATATATTTCTTTGTTGGGGGAGAAGTTTGTACAAAGGGGAGAAACTGAAAAATTGAAAAATTGAGGATCATAGTGAGGGGGAGTTTTTGAGTTGCATTCTTATTGTCTTATTGTATATTATGAACTTTAATTGCATTCTTTTATCCTCACAATGATCATAGGTCAATTGAACAATTGTTCTTTCATATGGATCTTATGTGAGAATTTTGATCCTTTTCTGGAAATCAAAGTTTTTATGCTTTCTTTTGCCTTGTCTCACATGCCTATACTATTCTGATGCCAGCTTGGTCATGTTCATTGCTTTTTCTTGCTTATGGACCAAGTTGTGTCTTTGTGCGAAAACTGCGAGTAAACTCGTTTTCAAACCTCTTACTTACATTTTCTGGGTAATTACCAATGTGTTCATCAAGGGGGAGATTGTGGATTTCATGGGAATATGTTACAGATCTTAGGATGATGTGACAATTGGCAATGGCGTTTACGGTTTGTAGTTTCACGTGTTTTCGACAAAGCTACGAGATATTCTTTGCGAGGCGGTCCGACCGGTCCTTGACGGCGGTCCGACCGGTCCCAAATCGGTCGGACCGGCCATGTGATCGGACGGGCGGTGACCTAAAAGTGTTCAAAACGAAGTGGGCCAAAAATAGGTGTTGTAGGCAAGTGAGGGGATCCCAATGCACTTGGTCTCATAATTTTGGAGTCTCGAAGAAGAAGTTCTATTCGTTTTAATTTCGGAAGGTTTGAATTTGGAAGCTTGAATTTGGCTAAGTCCCAAGGTCCGGTCCGCCGCTCACGTGGAGCGGTCCGACCGCCATGCGAAGCGTCCGACCGCTCACTGGAGCGGTCGGACCGGTTTTACTTGAACGACGACCAACCGTGGCGATGTTGTTTTGTTAGGTCAAAGTCATTGGTTTCATGGCATATGATTTGCATGATGCATGTTTTGACTAACATGGGTCAAGTTGTGAAGAACTTGTTCCGAATACGTGTTTTCTTGTCTGTAGTTGTGCAGGTAGCTTGGTGGTCAACGACGGTCAACGGCGAGGAGAATCGGGACTAGACTTGAAGAGTTGAGGTCCAGAACGATCGACGATGCCGGGTGAGTCAACGACTCAAGCGTGACACAAGATGGACAAGGGTGACCTATTGGCGAATCCATGGCGCATGGTGAAGCGGTTTAGGTCAAAAGGTTAAAGACGGCGCCGCTAAGCGTGCGTGTGTGACCCGCTTGTTAGTGGGCCTTAACGGAGTCCAATTAAGTCAAACCCTAAGAGTTTTAGGCCTCCACTATAAATAGGAGGAGATGGTGGTCGCACTCTCTCGCTCGCCTCTTTGTGTTTTAAACCCTAATTGTCTTTAGGGAGTTGAGGTGGAGGCTAGGGCTCTTGATGGTTTGTGAATTTCGTGATCTTTGATTGTCTAATTGATCCATGATGGTGTGGATGTAATCCAGCATCAATCACGAAATCAATCTATGCAAGGTTTGCTTGAGATAAGTCTCCTTTGGTTCTTACTTTCAATTTCGTGTTTTTAGGGCTTTCTTTGATCCGCGAGTTTTTGATTGATTCTTTCACGTGAATTAGCTTACTGTGATATGTGTGAATCTATCTAGCATCATCTTGATCATCAATCTCTCACGAACAAGCTTTAGGATCAAGTTTTCGTTCTTGCCCGGTTTTAGACCTTCTATTAATCAATTGGCAATTGCTCAAGATCGTTCCAAGAATTATCATAATATTTGATTGGAATAGGTCCTCAATAGCATATAGAAGGTGTGTGCAAAGTTTCATAAAGATTAGAGTTGAGAATCAAAAGTTTCACCTAATTGCAACCGTCATCGGTGATTTTCTTCGTTGCGGATCGGTTCGAGTCGGTCGGTCGATCCGCGTCATCACCGGTCCGACCGATTTTGAGCGGTCCGCCGCAAAGATAACGCCGGTCGGACCGCCCGACAATCGGTCCGACCGATTGGGTCCATGATCGGACCGACGCGCGTGTTGTGAGTCTTTGCAATCTTAGTTGATTTTGTAGCATTGCTTAGGGTTTAATTGGATTCAATACTAGTCTTCCCAGATCTTGGTATATTGATCTTCATAGCTTTCTAATAGCTACTGGAGTGAAATTGTATTGAGTTCATAATTTGTGAAAAAGTGGCGTGCTCCTATTCACCCCCTCTAGTCGCCTTTTACGGTCCAACAAGTGGTATCGAGCCCGGTTAGTTCAATCTTGATCTTAACAGGTCACTTTGAACTTTGGCGATGGATAAGTTTTCTACTAAACCGTATATCTTCGATGGGCACGACTATGCCTATTGGAAGAATTGTATGCGTCTTTCTTGAGAGCGAGGACAAGCTATTTGGGATGTTGTTAGAGCCCATTGGTTATTCCGAAATTGCTACACACATACGCAATTCTTTTGGCTAACAACAATAAGGCTAAGAATCTTTTATATGGTGCACTTGGTAGACAAGAATATGATAGAATTTGCAATCTTTCAACTGCACATGAAATTTGGAACACTCTCGAAACATATCATGAGGGTTCGTCCCAAATCAAAAAGGTGCGCCAAACAGTTTACAAGCGTGAATACAATAAATTCGAGATGCGTCCCTGAGAGAGCATCGATGACATTTCGATCGCTTTAATAAAGTAATTAATCAAATGAAAGTGTTGATATTGAATATTCTCAATCGAAAATGCCACCCATCTCTTGGTGCAATCAACACCAAGGAGTGGGAGATGAAGGCTACTACTATAGAGGAAAATGTTGATCTTTCGAGTCTTACTTTAGAATTGCTTTATAGTAAACTCAAGACTCATGAAATTAAAAGAGTTGATCATCCCAAGAAAGATAATTTAGCTTTGGTAGCAGATCCTCTCAAAAGGCTTTTGATGACTCTTTTGAATCTTCTTACGGATTTTCATTTGCTTGTTTATACGCTATTCATGAAGAGGAGCTTGAAAGTATTCTAAAAGCAGAGTTAGCTCTTCTAGCTAAAAAATTCACACGGGCCTACAATAATGTGAGAAACAAAAGAGAGGTGGTCGGTGACATGCTATGAATGTGGTGAGCTCAATCATATCAAGACAAATTGCCCCAATTTGAAAGGTAAGAGCAATCATAAGGAAGGAAAGCGACTTGGAAGAAGCCTCCTTTCAACAAATCAAGGTATGAGGCTAATAAGCTTGTGAAGGCCGCTCACCGGGTCCTTTGCGCTTTTGAGGATCAATCCTTGAGCGATGTGGATACCGGGAGTGAGGAGGACAAGGAGGAGGAGATCCTCAAGGCAAAAAGAAAGGGAAGGCCAAAGACTTCAGCGGCATGTGCTTCATGGTGACCACAGGCAACATTGATGATGATGAGGTATCTTTTTCTTATGATGAGCTTTACGCTAAATATGATTCTATAGTTGAGCAATTGCTTAGTCAAGATGAAGCGCTAGAATTTGTCATGACAAAGAATAAGAAATTAGAGTCAAAGATTAACAAACTAAAAGTAGATCTTAAAATGCTAAGACTCTTGAACACGATGAATGTTTATCTTGTCATGCTATGCATTGAAATTACCAAGTTACAATCTGCTCATAATATTTCTGTACAACAACTTGAGAATGCTAGATCTGAACTAAATGAAATCAAAAGTGCTCCTTGTGAAAAATGTTTAGAATCTAGTAAATTGATTGCGTTTGATGTATTTGATTCTAGCCCTTGCACTTCATGTTTAGAAAAAGAACGTGAAATCAAAGATATCTTAGAAGCTGCTAGAGTCAAATATGCTAAGCTTGAGGACAATATTGAAAATACTACTTGTGCTTCATGTTCCGCTCTTAAGCTTGAAATTGCTTTGTATAAGGAGAAATCTATGGATAAAACTTGTGATGCTTGTGTTAACTTGAGAAAAGAAAATGCTTACCTTCATGATACATTAGAGAAATTTTCTAAAGGTAAGAAACAATTAAACATGATTC